>ULGS01000006.1:4095531-4335071 GCA_900519055.1 Yarrowia galli | reverse complement strand
GTCCTTGGTCTTGCTCTCCTTGGGCCCCTTGGTCTTGGAGTTAGGATGCTCGGGGTGAGGAGGATGAGTAGGATGCTCGGGGTGCTCGGGATGGGACTTAGTCTTGCTCTCCTTAGGGTCCTTGGTCTTGCTCTCCTTGGGCTCCTTAGAGCTCTTAGACTTGGGGGTCTCGGCGGGCTCGGAAGTGGAAGACTCGGGAGTCACCACGATGGGGGTGGAGGAAGAGGTCTCGACAGGCACGGAAGTGGTAGAAGATTCAGGGATGGGATCGGGCTTAGGCTCGGGCTTTCCCTTACCCTTTCCCTTACCATGGCCGCCCAGGCAACCAAGCTCACCACTTCCACCCTCGAGGCAGCTCTCCAGGGTAGACTTCTCGCCTTCTCGGCCACCGGAGTTTCCAGGCTTCTCGAAGATTTCAAGGTTGAATGTGTTGCAGTACTTGGGCTCCTTGGAGATGATCTCTGCCTTGAACTGGTAGAAGACAGCGACGTTCTCGGGAATCTTGCTGAAGACAACGTCGAAGGTGTTGTCAAGCAGGTCGTGGACATAGCTGGTGAACTCGAGGGACTCGAGGTTGGTCAGCTGCTTCAAGGCGTTGAGCTTATCGAAGAAACCGAGAGTGAAATCATTCTGGAGAAACTGGAGCTTGGGGAAGAGCTGACCCTTGGAGGTGATGTCAGTTCCCTCGATTCGGTCGTAAGGGCTGTAGGGGTATCGGATGGCCCACTGGATCTCATCGCCAATTCGCTTACCAACCTTGAAAGGCTTGGTGAAGTCAAAGTCAGAGAGCTTGATGTTATCGAAAAGGTCACCAACGGAGACCTTGAGACCATCCTTCTTGTCGAGGGAGTCTGTGTTGATGTAAGACTCAATGGAGAAGTCTCCCTTGATGGAGCCGTAGAAGGTTGCGACGTCGGTGTAAGTGGCAGTGAAGGTGTTTTTTCCGTCACTGGTCACCTTGAAGAGGGCGTCGTCTAACTCGTCGAGCACATCGAACGCGATCTCCTTACCTCCAAAGTAGAGAGAGTCATCAACGGTGAAGGTGAAGTGGTCACCGGCCTCAATGACGGCCTCCAGAGTCTCGGTGGAGAAGCCAAAGTCCAGAAGCCAGACATCGGAGACACTACCCTGGTTGGCACCAGGATCGCTCTTAGGGGACAGAGAGAATGACTGAATGGGGCTGGGAACTTCCTTGGCAGCGGCCAGAGCGGCCAGCAGAAGGTTGAAGACAAGCATTGTTGGTTGGTGTGTTCTGAAGAGAGAGGTCTGAATGAGTGGAGGACATGGGTGTTATATAAGTCTAGAAGTGACGATACCTTCACATTCCCTTCTTCCTTGTCTGTGTGCCCTTGAGCCCCGTCTTGCAGAGGGTTTCCATTGTTCGTCCCGATTAGTTCATCTTCAGCCCAATCTGATGGATATTGACCATGTATGCGAGGTGAAAGACTTGGCTAGCCGCTTAATATCTTGCCAGTAGCTCCCTTGATCTGACAGTTATGGCGCAATATTGCCTGTGATGTTGGGCGTCTGTGCTTGTCTTTCGTATTTCCCTTGCATTTCATTTTGCCGAAATTAAAAGTGAAACTCAACTCGCGAACATGAAGCGGCAAAAGGTGGAGGGGAGAGAGCCGAAAGAGGTCCTTTTGATTAGAGAGGTTGGATCCAATTGATTTGTCCGTCTCTTTGGTGTGAGAAAATGCGGGCTGGTGCTTCCATGTTCTGTGTTCTGTTGAGAACTCTTCCACGCAACACTCTCACATGAAGGTATACAGACTGCAACATTACCAAGCCAAGGGTCTCGGAAAACAAGGTAGGTTCTAAGCATATGTAAACAAATGCCTGCGGGTGTCTAATATGTGCTTTATTACAGCTATTCCCGCCAACGGGAATGTCTTGTTGACCGCTTTGGAATGCATTTGACCAGGAAAGGTGTTGTTTGGCCGTGAACAAAGGCCAAGTGTAGCCGTGCGAGATAATTACGTCCAGTATTGTCAGTTTTAGTGGAGTAGCAGCACTCGTGGAGACCCGAAATTATGTGCGGCTTCCCCTATTCTGTCTACCGAGCGACGTATGTGAGAACCTTTCAATTCAGCAGCCGACCAGTTCTTAATTTAGGAGTCTCTGCCTCATCCCTGAACCTTGTGCATCTCGCTCATGCATAAGCGTTATTTGAATACAACGGCTGCACGTGCCCAACAAATTTAGGCTCCCTGCATAAAGTCATCCCGCGATGTATGGAAGAGCTGGAAAAGGGTGGTATAGGTATATTGAGAACGGGACCTCGAGAGGTGCGAAATCCACCGCTATCTCTCTTGTCAGGTTATTTTTGCAACATTTGTGTATATATTATATCGCCAGCACTCATCCTTGCAGCCCGGTCTAGCCCATGGTTTTGGTGCGTCGACCCCTGGTGACAGGTGCACGGCTGGCATGAGAGCTATTAGTGCCATCTGGTGTCTATTTGGCACTTTCTTTTGCCGCCTCACAGCCGCTCGCAAGAATCGCATTGTTCAAGTGAGTGCTCGGAACCACAGTACATGATCGACAATGGTCTAGATACGTCCAGCCCCCGTATCCATCGACAGGTACATACATATATGCGTCCACGGAGATGTCCGAGCACCGTATGCAAAGTCATATAGAGAGACCAGGGTGCACTCCTCGGCGAAATCGATGTAATGAGCCTACAGTTGGAATTAGCTTCAGGGACGTCAGAAAAAAATGGGTAAAAAACGGTTTGATTACGTGGGCTGGGGGTGATGGTGTGTTGTGAAGGAGAAGAGCAAGGAGCAGTGAATGTAAACAACTCGACGGTGTGGTTCAGGATGTAAGCCTGCTGTTGAGGGTTCGAGTGAACCAGCCTAGTTGACCTGGTCCCCAAATTTCGGGGTCATTAATTACAAACAGTAGCTGGGCTTGGCAGGTTTGAATATCCACGCTAATGCACGTTGAAAACCCGCTAGTCGCGAACAAGTAACGTGAGAAATTATCTCATGAAACTGCTATACTGGGTATTATGCCAGAGTCGAGAATGAGACCAATTGTTAGGGTCGTGACGGAGAATATGGAGGGACTGTCTCTTGTGGTGATAAAGGATTGTCGGAGGCTTCTCTGATCTCCCTGATCACATCTTCCTAGGGGTCATTGGTATGACTGCAATCCCAAGCCATTGCTGCATCAAGCAGATACGAGCGTAATGTGTTTTCAAGCATCATTGTTTCAGATCTCTCAAGTAAAAACAAAGAGCTGGCTTATTGGGTCTCTTTCGTTACTTCCACGGATATATTATTAGTACTCGCTTAAGACTTGCCTGCGCCTGGGGGAGCGTGGAGAACCGGCTAAACTAGTGGCCGTGAGCAACGTGATTATTATCACAGGCCTGACTGAATAGGGGCTCCCAGTCGTCTCGCAAGCCACCGTTCCACGCGGTCTAGTCGTGTTTACAATGTTCTCGGTGTCCCCATGGCAAACAATATCTGTAAAGCCGTGTACAGTGTGTACGTCGTCGTAAGATCATCTGTACAGACTGTGGTTGAGTTTCTAGAACTCGCATGCACATTGAGATTGTGTGTGTCTCACAAACACAGAAAGAAAGACCCAATCTCGCACAATCCCCATTGTCTTCCATTGTACCGGATCTGTGTTATCACCCGAGTTCCCTTGTCTCCAAGTTCAATGTTGGTCACTATTGGCCCGTTTTTATTGGTGGTTGTCTCTATAGTCATGTTTCTGTGCACACTCTCGAAAGAGTCAAGCGGGTCCAGTTTTGGACTGTTTGTATTGGTGTCATATGGGTGTTAGTATAATTCTGGGGACTGGACACATAAGGCCTGTTCCGTGGACAAAGAGCATCTTACTTGTACTTGTAACAATCGCATAGCCGCACCCCTGTAGGGGACTGATGGTACTTGTACGAGCTATACCAGGTACTGTATATACTGGTACTGGTGTCTGTAGAGCAACATGTGTACTATTAGTGGGAGCCACCAGTGCTTGTGGCCATATCACATGTGCTTGCTGGACTAAGTCGTGTATGCGTTGGATCTTGCCGTGAAGGACGCACTGTGCAAGTACATACTTGTCTTGGTGACTACCAGGCGAAGTCAGGCTTTACGTCCTTGACGAATCTAGTCTGTTGCTCTCCTTTCACTCATTCAGTGGTTAAACTACTCCCTGATCACTACCGCCGTTTGTGTCTCATACCGCCAACACTCACATTAGTAAGCCGAACAACAGAACAAGAGGATTTGTGAAACCGAGACCTCAATCGACACTTGCTCGATCGATCTATTTGGAGTACAATGACAAGACTTTCGTATTCGTATTCGCAGATTATACAGTAGCTCATATTGGAATCACACGCCACATAACACTTTTAGGCTATTTGTTGACCACCTTACAATGCGGCTTAACTCCCAAACCAACCAACCAAAGGTCTCCACTCAACAGTTTCTTGGCAGATCTGGACTTCTTGAACTAAATTAGACCATCTCACGCACGACTTAGTTAGCCAGATAAACTAATCGAAGGTACCCACCCGAGATAGACTTGGCAGTATTACACGAGGGGACTACGACTCGAGTATACAACCCTTGTACCTGGTTCTTGTCGAGTTCTTGCGGTCAGATAAATGAACCCTTGCAGACCTTCAACTCTGGACGACTTTCTCCGTGAGACACACTCGCACAAGCAAGCCATAACTCCCCTCCTCGACCCTCTTGTCTCACCCATCATTCAAGACCCGGGTTAATAAATTGCCACTTTTTCGATTGCTTTGCCACTTGCTGCTTCGATCACATTGCCACTTGCCTCCAGGTCACGTGTCTAGCCCTCATCAGCTTCCTCCCCCATCTTCTTACTAATCAACGGTCCGATTCTGTCTCACGCTTACACAACAGACCTCGGTCGAAAAAGCAACGTGCCGACGTCAAAGTTTCAGTCCAATTGGAGAACGGCAAAAGGTATGACAAATGGGTCGAGGTGAGAGTAGGTGTGAATACCCGGGTATTCACCCTATTAGGAGTAACCATGTTGGAGCAACAGGATGGGCAATGGTTCGTACAGTATGTATTTGCTTGTACACGAATGGCAGATACGTGATGTAGCCCTTCCCACCCCTCGCCAGGCACAGGGACAACTCCTGACACACTAAAACATGAGACAGCCGCACTTGTTCGCACACGCGACAGTCCAATTGTATGTACTCGTACTGGACCGTTTCGTACACACCAACACTCCCCTGCTGCATCTATACATCAACTCCCGTTGGTCTTCGGACTTGTCCGTTTTCCTCAAGCGAAACTTTGTCGTTCTTCGTTTGTTCTCAGCTCGTATGTACGAGTGTACTCGTAATAATGACGTCAATCAGTCGGGGCAGTCCGTCAGTGTATTTCAATTGACTGTTTTGACACTAGCTAATGACTGGACAGAAATTACTCCGAGATATTCCGACGAGCATGGAGTAGTTGTATTCTGTCACGTGATTACAGGTCACGTGCCAACCCCTCCACACGTGCCATTTCCTCCACACGAGCCTACTTCTCCTACCAGGTACACGTGAAACCACCCCCACACACATACATTCTATCTCCGCTTTTTTTGACTCCGCCCTTTGGCCTTCAAAACAACACCCCTTTTCACACTCTGCTTTTGGCTTCATAAACCCCGCACCGTTTGAAAACTTTGTTGGTCCGGGGAAGTAAGTGTGTGTGTGTCTGGCCGTTAGCGGTGTCAGACATTAGGGGGGGTATGTAGGGGTGGTAATAAGGGGTTGTGGTCACGTGACATATGACTGATCATGTGACCAGACCGTTTTTCACGTGACCATACTGACTTGTAATCACACAGCACCACCCACATCAACTTTTCCCACCACCCCCACATCCTCCACCTCAAATCACATGCTCAGAAAGTAGACATCTGCAGCGTCATGCATGCCATCCCGCAAGACGAACAAAGTGATAGGCCGAGAGCCGAGGAGGGCGGTTTTCCTGACATGGTACGATTTGGGACCAACTGAGACCCCAACGGCGATCGCACTAAGTCATTTGGAGGTCGGTCAGGTGGTCTATAGTGTCCGCTACTGGTAGAATAATGTCCGGCTCGTTTGGTCGGACTAATTAGGGTGGTGTAATTACAGGACTTGACGTAGCAATGAAGGAGAGATCGAGCTCGTGTACGGAATACCGTAGTGGTAAAAGTACAAGTAGCGGTAGGGTAAATGCTGTGAAGAACACAGGAGGGTTGGTGAGTCGCCACAAGTCCGGGTAATGACGTTGTGGGTGTGACCATCAACCTGGTCCATACAGAACTGCTCCTCCACTATCAACCACACCACCATCTTACCCCCAGTCAAGTTAAGCTTGTATGAAAGCGCACCCTCGGACATCACCCCATACACGGACGGACAAACATTGTCGTTGTCTGGTAAAGTATAACTGGTGTGAATTGAGAACGTGTTTGGCGGTGGTAGGCAGTGTACCAGTATCGGATTAACTGTTACTGTAGCTGGTACTTGTAGATAATCGACTTACAGCATCTCTCGTCTGACTGTGGCTGTTCTATTCCATCTACACACTCCCCCAACAATCTCCGCTCAATAACCCCTTTGTCTCCACGTCTTTGGACAGAATCTTGCTACCGTTTTGTCGTCGTTTGTCTGACCTGAATTTTGCCCCCATCTTTCACGTCGTCGTCTGGAACTATGGTTGCATGGCTGGCCATTATACTTTTCCCCACAGTCACATGTTGTAGAGGGGGTTTTAGGTGGGCCAAAAGTGATGAAATGAGTGGAAAAAACGGTCTTTTAACAGATATTAACGTAACAGACCATTGACCGAGTTGATTACCGGCTTTTAAACCACCAAAAACAACCCACATCTCATACTTTGGCGTTCCTCGGCACTCGGTATTTCACATGAAAACTATAACCTAGACTACACTGGCAACCTTAACCCCAGAGTATACTTATATACGTTGGCGTCGAGTCTCTTCTCTTGTCGATTCCACTAAAACACATCACCGAACCGCCATGAACCCCAACAACACTGGCACCATTGAAATCAACGGTAAGGAGTACAACACCTTCACCGAGCCCCCTGTGGCCATGGCCCAGGAGCGAGCCAAGACCTCCTTCCCCGTCCGAGAGATGACCTACTTCCTGGACGGTGGCGAGAAGAACACCCTCAAGAACGAGCAGATCATGGAGGAGATTGAGCGAGACCCTCTTTTCAACAACGACAACTACTACGACCTCAACAAGGAGCAGATGCGAGAGCTCACCATGGAGCGAGTCGCCAAGCTGTCTCTGTTTGTGCGAGATCAGCCCGAGGACGATATCAAGAAGCGATTTGCTCTCATTGGTATTGCCGATATGGGAACCTACACCCGACTCGGTGTCCACTACGGTCTCTTCTTCGGAGCCGTCCGAGGTACCGGAACTGCCGAGCAGTTTGGCCACTGGATCTCCAAGGGAGCCGGAGACCTGCGAAAGTTCTACGGATGTTTCTCCATGACCGAGCTTGGTCACGGTTCTAACCTGGCTGGTCTCGAGACCACCGCCATCTACGATGAGGAGACCGACGAGTTCGTCATCAACACCCCCCACATTGCCGCCACCAAGTGGTGGATTGGAGGAGCTGCCCACACTGCCACCCACACTGTCGTCTTTGCCCGACTCATTGTCAAGGGCCAGGATTACGGAGTCAAGACCTTTGTTGTCCAGCTGCGAAACATCAACGACCACAGCCTCAAGGTCGGTATCTCCATTGGAGACATTGGTAAGAAGATGGGCCGAGACGGTATCGATAACGGATGGATCCAGTTCACCAACGTGCGAATCCCCCGACAGAACCTGCTCATGAAGTACACAAAGGTCGACCGAGAGGGTAACGTGACCCAGCCTCCTCTGGCTCAGCTCACCTACGGATCTCTTATCACTGGCCGAGTCTCCATGGCCTCTGACTCTCACCAGGTCGGAAAGCGATTCATCACCATTGCTCTGCGATACGCCTGCATTCGACGACAGTTCTCCACCACTCCCGGCCAGCCCGAGACCAAGATCATCGACTACCCTTACCATCAGCGACGACTGCTGCCTCTTCTGGCTTACGTTTACGCTCTCAAGATGACTGCCGATGAGGTTGGAGCTCTTTTCTCTCGAACCATGCTCAAGATGGACGATCTCAAGCCCGATGACAAGGCCGGCCTCAACGAGGTTGTCTCCGACGTCAAGGAGCTCTTCTCCGTCTCTGCCGGTCTTAAGGCCTTCTCTACCTGGGCTTGTGCCGACGTCATTGACAAGACCCGACAGGCCTGTGGTGGCCACGGATACTCTGGATACAACGGTTTCGGCCAGGCCTACGCCGACTGGGTTGTCCAGTGCACCTGGGAGGGTGACAACAACATTCTTACCCTTTCTGCCGGCCGAGCTCTCATCCAGTCTGCCGTTGCTCTGCGAAAGGGCGAGCCTGTTGGTAACGCCGTTTCTTACCTGAAGCGACACAAGGAGCTGGCCAACGCCAAGCTCAACGGTCGATCTCTGACCGACCCCAAGGTTCTCGTCGAGGCCTGGGAGGTTGCTGCCGGCAACATCATCTTCCGAGCCACCGACCAGTACGAGAAGCTCATTGGCGAGGGTCTCAACTCTGACCAGGCCTTTGAGGTTCTGTCTCAGCAGCGATTCCAGGCCGCCAAGGTCCACACCCGACGACATCTCATTGCCGCCTTCTTCTCCCGAATCGACACCGAGGCTGGCGCCGCCATCAAGAAGCCCCTGCTCAACCTGGCTCTGCTGTTTGCTCTGTGGTCCATCGAGGAGGACTCTGGACTGTTCCTGCGAGAGGGCTTCCTCGAGCCCAAGGACATCGACACCGTCACCGAGCTGGTCAACAAGTACTGCGCCACCGTGCGAGAGGAGGTCATTGGATACACCGACGCCTTCAACCTGTCTGACTACTTCATCAACGCTCCTATCGGATGCTACGATGGTGACGCTTACCGACACTACTTCCAGAAGGTCAACGAGCAGAACCCTGCCCGAGACCCCCGACCTCCTTACTACGCTTCCACTCTCAAGCCCTTCCTGTTCCGAGAGGAGGAGGATGATGACATTTGCGAGCTTGATGAGGAATAGACGAGCGGGTATTTATTGTATGAATAAAGATTATGTATTGATTGCTAGACATGAGTTTGTAGTGTGCAAAGTATGAGTGTATGAATGAGGATGAAAAGGTGTTGTCCCTGTGAGTTGCTAACGAACAATATTTCGGAGGGCCAAAAAACATTCACCCTTCTTAAGTCGGGTAAAAAGTTTGGACGACACCGGAATCGAACCGGGGACCTCGCGCATGCTAAGCGCATGTGATAACCAACTACACCAGACGCCCAATTTTTTTGTTGCGATTTTGGAAAACCTGGCCAGTACTATCAGAAATCTGATGACTAAGACTAAAAACGATAATGAGCAGCCTGGGGAGGTGGTTGAGGTTATGTGGTGTATTTTGAGGCGATTCTGGTTGTTTATGTACAATTTCTAAGCTGTTTGATAACCGTACATTGCAAAAAGCTCGATTTTTCTCACGACCGAAACTCACATTTTGGCCTTGAGGATCATAGTGGTATTATCGAGTATATCTGCAGATAATTGTACTAGAAAAATGGGCGTTATTATCACATGATCTTTATCAGCCGAGAAGGTGGCGATAAATGGTGTGTTTCTTCTAACCATCACCTTAGGACTTGTAATATCTGACTCTTGTGTCCGATGAACACCTGTTCCGACTGACAGGGTGTTTAATGACATATGTGAGAGATTTAGCTGATGGAATAGAAGCTACAGTGTATTCCATGATTGTATTGAGCAATTTACATTCTCTTTGAGCACCATAGGGCACCATAGGAGTGTATGAGTCAACCCTCCATTCCACAAGGACGTATCGAATGGGCTGTGAATGTGCAAGTGGCTATATCGAGCACTCAACAAGAGTTAGAGGGGACAAATTCCACGGTCTGAAGTTGTAGCAACATTGAGGCGCGTCCATCTATGCCTGATTGCATGCCTCTCGGTTCTTTTTCTTTACGGACTCTTGCTTCCCAGGGTTAGATGTGGTTATCGTATGTTGCTATGGAATGGACTACGAGTACTAAGAATGTACAAACGAGGAGAACAGCTCAGGAATGGTTCTAATGAAGTGTGAGACATAAAAATGGTTGATTCGAGTGGTTGACATTGGCCACCGAATTTCTCATGGGCGCTAAATATAGAACTGCAATCTCCAGTGTATGTTAACCGTACGTCCGAAACGCTTCCTCAAGATCGAATACAACCAAGGCGGGGAATGCAGTTTCCGATCGATCCGTTCTCTTGTTGTTGCACTGGTGGTATCGTACATCAAGGGCACAAGTAACGAGTCGCTTACCGTCGTATAGCCCTTCTCTTTCTTTGTGTCTGTATCCAGATCGGAATGGACTCTCGTCTAAGTGGTTGGAATAAAGTGCGTGGTTCTTGTACTATCAGATCACCAATCGCTCAGTAACTGTGAATGAACTACCAGTACTTCCCGACTAATGGCCGAGAATATCCACACTGACAGGGCTGTATAGCTGATGGTGAACATAATCATACGATCACTACTTGTATTTACCTGTTTCCAAGACTTGCGGCTAAACGGGGGAGACCCAAATATCGACAGGTTGCACAGATCGCCTACAGGACCCTTTTTAGAATATGTCCCGATCCTGATGGGGCCATCTGCCTCAATATTATGTGGAAACGCGTGTGAACTCGACATGTACAGCACCACACTTGGCCACATTATTACCCCATAATTCTCGTGTGTACTCCCTTCTTGACCTGTCCATTACTGCGAACCTGCGGGAGAAAATCCTTCCACAGAGTTCACAGGTACGTTTCGGTCTTTTATCACCCATCCAGTGTTGGGAAGCCGCTTTACCTCTTCTTTGTTCAGGTGACAGTTTAGTCCTTGACGTCCAACCCCCTAATGATCTTCTTTACTGTAATCAGATAGGGGACTTTTTTTCATCTGATGCATGTCAGTTAATTAAATGCACGTTGAAGTACAACTTCCACGGAACATGCACGTCGCGAAATATGCCCGTATTGAACCGACCTCGCAAATAATGCATCCCTGCATGTCGCTCACCAGTCCCACCTGTGATACCCACGGGGTACTGCACAGTTTTCTTTGCTCACGTATCTGCAAGGTTCGTTTTAGATCGGAATGGGGCGTGCACCTGCGCCTTTTTGGGCGTAGTAAGCAAAGTATGTCTACACCACGCGAACAGGACCGTTGGCCTAGTAACCTAATCTGGGAACAAGCTCTCCGATGCTGTCACTATGTAACGACCTGCTCATGTCGAGATAATAACCATACTGTTGTTTACGTGAGCAATCAGGCAGTACTGTAGTTCTTGACAGCAATGACACACGTCTCCCAATCTGTACACCAGCATCCTACTGGTAGAAATGACCTGTCAAATACATGACATAATAATACCCACACACACTCACACTCTCATTCACACACACACAGTTAGACTCAGACCTAAGGATGCCTAATCGGAACTTTAAGCACCCCCTATATTTCCCACTCACTACAGCGTCAATGTCGGTATGACCCCATGTAAACGAATATTATACGGGTGGATTCAAGCGAATTAATTATGCTGCCGCCATATTACCGCATATGCTTCTATAGGGGTCATACTTGTACAACTGAACTCACCCCCTATCTTCCGTGCGCCACCTAAAATTAGAGTGTCGTATTCTCATGTGAGATGGAGCGTAGAGTAGCTACAAATTATTTCGGCACGAGTACCAGCACGTACGCGGGGTAGCTAGGCGCTTGAATTAATATGAATTGAGATGGCTACATTAGGTAAACCACTGTACAAGCCCCGAAGCAGCTACTTAGCCGCCGAATTCGATCCGACCGATCCATTATTCTAGAAACATTCCAGGCAGTCCGTTTGTCTCTCGTTTGTGTGTGTTCATGTCCGTGGCCCGTTCTGTACATGGCGTCTTTGCATGTCTGTGTACTTTCCGTCTTTACGTTGTACACACTTTTTGGGACACCGCATCGTGGCCTTGCTTTTTGTCCTCCTGTTTGTGTTTGTGTCCTTACAACTGCGCCCTCCCGATACTCTACTTAAACACCCTCCCTTCCACCACAATGAAGATCATCACGAACCATCTCACCACAGTCCGCCATGATCCTCATCCCCACACTCGTTTTAGCTTCCCTGGCTCTCGCCAAGCAGGTCCCCTCCCCCATTGATACCTTCAAGATGTACACCGTCGACACCAAGGAGTCCACTGGTCTCATGACCGAGAAGTGGATGATCGACCTCATGTACAAGCTTGAGCCCCTGCTTGATGAGATCAAGCCTGAGGATTATTTCACCTTTGAGGTCGACCAGAAGACCGATCTCACCTCCGAGCCCTTTGACTTTGGCGTTGTCGGTGATGACGGCAAGGAGATCTTCCATTGCTCCAACGACGAGCACACCTTCACCTGTTCTTTCACCGAGAACGTGTCTGACTACTGTGAGGAGGTGTCCGGCCAGATCTTCATCGAGACCTTCCTCAACGCCGCCAAGTCTTCTTACGGTGACAACGCCATGGAGGTTGCTGGCAAGACCGGCACCATCAAGGTCGTTGCTCCCCCCGTTTCCAACGAGGTCCAGAAGATTGGCCGACGAGAAGGCAACATCATCTGGTGGACCATTGTGTTCCCCCCTACCCCTTGGGCCCGTCTCCAGTTCACCGACTTCCTCGACTCCAAGACTCTGACCTTTGATGGCAAGAAGAGCATCACCAACAACATGCACGTCAAGTTCATGAAGGGTGATGAGGTTGTGGCCGATGCCTACGGTAAGGACGCCAACCACCTCGTCAAGATGGAGGGCGTTCACTCTGCCAAGGCCAAGGGCCATATCATCAAGGTCCCTGCTGATATCTCTGTCCACCTCACTTTCCCTACCACCATTGTTGCCGAGGCTGACGAGTACGTCAACGACGTCGAGTTCACTACTTGGCACAAGATGGGATCTTCTGGACAGGCCGGTGACGGCACCACTGACACTCGTCACGGTGCGTTGACAACGACCCCGTTTCGGCCTCTCTGGAAACGGTGACGGATCTGCGAACAGTGCGTAGAAGCCCAAGACCACCTCTTCCGCTGAGCCCACCACCTCTTCTGCTGAGCCCACCTCTTCTGCCGAGCCCACTTCTTCCGCTGAGCCCAGCTCTTCTGCTGAGCCTACCTCTTCTGCTGAGCCTACCTCTTCTGCTGAGCCCACTACCTCTGCTGAGGTCTCTCCCGAGCCTACCTCTTCGGCTGAGCCCACCTCTTCCGAGCCTGCTGAGACTATCACCTCCATGATCACCACCGTTGTCACCCAGACCGTGACTGTCTGCGAGGAGGATGTCTGCACTGCCACCCCCGTGACTTGCACCACCGTTGTCCCCACCGACTTTGCCACCACCACCGTTGTCACTGTCATCGACAACAAGACCGTCACTGTCACTCTTCCTTGTGACCCCACCGAGGTCGCTACCGAGACCGCCTCCATCCCCGAGTCTTCTCCCGCTGTCACCTCTGTCCCCGTGACTGAGACCGTTTGCGAGGAGGACTGTGAGACTGAGACCGTCACTGTCGAGACCACCGAGTGCGTCACTCAGACCGTCACCATCTGTGATGAGGATGTCTGCGAGACCCCTGTGGTTGTCACCACCGTCGTCCCCACCGACCACGTCAACACCATTGTCACCACTGTTATTGAGGACAAGACCATCACCGTCACTCTCCCTTGTGACCCCACCGATGAGCCTGTCAAGACCACTACTGTGCCCAAGACTGTTGAGCCCAAGCCCGAGCCCAAGCCTGAGCCCAAGACCACCACTCTCCAGGTTAAGCCTTCCCCTACCCCCGAGGAGCCCGAGGTCAAGCCCGAGCCCACCAAGCCCGTTGAGCCCGAGGTCAAGCCCAAGCCTACTCCTGAGGAGCCCGAGGTCAAGCCCGAGCCCACCAAGCCCGTTGAGCCCGAGGTCAAGCCCAAGCCTACTCCTGAGGAGCCTGAGGTCAAGCCCGAGCCCACTAAGCCCGTCGAGGTGAAGCCCAAGCCTACTCCCGAGGTCCCTGCTAAGCCTGTCGAGCCCACCAAGCCTGTCGAGCCCGAGGTGCAGCCCAAGCCTACCCCCGAGGTCCCTGCCAAGCCCGTTGAGCCCGTTCCCGAGGTTCCTGAGGTCCCTGCCAAGCCCGTTGAGCCCGTTCCCGAGGTTCCCGTTCGTGCCTGCTGAGCCCGTCCAGCCTGTTGGGCCTACCCCTGAGGTCCCCGTTGTGCCCGCCCAGCCCGTCGAGCCCGTTCCTGAGGTTCCCGTTGTGCCCCTGCAGCCTCTTGAGTCTGCCCCCGTTCCTCAGGCCAACTCTGCTGCCCAGATGACCGTGGGTGCTCTTGCTCTTGCCCCTATTCTGGCCATGCTTCTTTAGTTTAGCCACTAGTTAGTTAGTAAATAGTTACAATCGTGTTTAATTTGTTGTATGTGTTGTATGTACTGTGTGCTGTAGTTGAGGGATTACTCCTCGAGGCAGGTCTTTTCGGCGAGCTTGAATGCCTTGAGTAGCTCGTTGACGTCCACTTTCTTGTACTCGACCTCGTCCTCATGCACTTTTACCTGTCCCTCCTTGTTGGGATCACAGAGCCAGGCGTGATGGGCACTTCCAATGGCACAGGCGTTTTTCATCTCTAAACCACATCTCCATGCACCCTTGGTTGGTTCCAGAATGGCAGACATGACGCTGCAAATGGCCGTGTTCACCGAGGCGCCTCCCACAAAGTACACCTTTCCAATATCGCCATGCATCATTCGTTGGAGTCTCATTTTGATACTGAGGGCCTGGCTCTGGATGATGGCTGTAGCGTCCATTTGAGGAGGCCACGTGTCGTTTTCGTTTTGAGCCTGCTGTTTGTGTTCGGTGGCAAGAGAGTCTTGTGGAGAAGACACCTCGGTCAGCTTTTCAGTCTGTTTGTTGTAGATGAATCGTCGTTCAAAGGGACCTGCTCGAGGCAGGATTTCTCGCAGAGGAAAGTAGATGCCGACGTGGACATTGTCTTTGGAGACTGTGTCCGTGTTTTCTGCTGCTTGGTTGAACTCGTCCCAGCCTCCAAGTTCGTCTCTGATCTTTTCCCGGGCCAGACCACCATTGCAGTAACACAACATACCCATGTATCCTTCCATGGGATGGTTAAACACATGGTAGCCAGGGTCGGGCATGTACTTGTTTGTGACCACCAGAGCCGTTGTGGATGTTCCCAGAGACACAATCACGTCGTTGGCTTGTAGAGGGAGAGCAAGCATTGTTCCAGGGTTGTCTCCTGTGAATTGTGCCACCTGGCAGGATGATGAAAAGCCCTTGGAGACAAAGTAGGGTGAGATTTTGCCCAAAAGTGCCTTAGGGTCTGTTTCCACGTCTCCCAGAAGCGACTCGACTGAGTGGGTGTCGTCGGTGATGAGATCTGTGAGCTTCTGGCACCATTGGCCAGTTTGGATGTCCCACAAATTCATTCCACAGGCGTCAGCAAGATCAAAGGGGCATGCTTTGCCGGCAAACAGCGACGCCAGAAAGTTGGAGATGAGCTGGACTCGTGACGTGGCCTTGAACACCTTGGGGTTGCGTTCCTTGACCTTGAGAATCTGAGGACCTGTGAATCGGGTGTGTGCTCGAGAGCCTGTGATCTCCGCCAATTTCTCGGGACCGCCCACAGCGTCCTCAAACTGCGCACACTCCTTCTCAGTGCTTGCATCCTGCCAATTGGGACTCACTTCGAGTGACAGAAGTGACGACACGGCGCTGGACAGGTCTTTGTGGTTCTGAAGCGAAGCAAAGCCCTCCTTGTAGTCGTTGTTGAGGTAGACTGAGCCATGTTGTTGGCACGAGCCGGAGACGAATGTGATCTTAGAGAGCTCGATTTCCTTAGAGAGTCGGTCAATCAGCAAGTCCACAGCTGCTCCCCACATTGCCACTGGAGCGTTGATTTCACCTGCCACAGTGGAGCTGTGAAAGACGCCCTTTTCCGTCTTGAACTGTGGCAGATCGTCCTCAAAGTCCACGTGACATTGTGTGACTGTGTCGAGCGTCTTTGTGTCGAGAACAATTCCTTTCAGCTGTTGAGTCGATAGATCCAGACCGAGATACATGTTGTGAGTGAGGTGTTTGAAGTAGTAGTGAACTTGTACAAGGTTCGGATGCGTTGCTATATATGCACACGAGCAGACTTCATGCATGAACATCGAATCCTGGGGAATAAGGAGTTTGTGCACAGTGAACCCAACAAGGAGTATACACTCACAAGACTAATAGCTACTTGTATTGACTGTGTGTTTTTGTGACCTCTGTGCCACACTACATGTGCTCAAAGAATAATGCATAAATTACTATTTACAATTGAAAGCCTCCGTGTACTTTTTAATGTACTCCTCCCTGAGCTTGCCGTCAAATCGCGCGCTCAATTCCACGCCAGTGTTCTCGGCCCGCAAGTTCTTGTCAAATGTGGTGTAGTTGTAAAACACAGAATGACAGGGAATCTCGGCGTTGGCATAGAGACCGTCAAAGATGTTGGGGATCATGAACTCGCCCTTGGCGGAGATCTGGTCCAGCCGAGCGGGATCAAAGAATGGCTTGAGATCACAGCCATAGCCCTCGTGATGCAGATGCTTGGCCACCCAGAGCTTATCGATGCAAATGCTGTCCTTGGAAATGTCGTTGACAAAGGCCAGATACTCCTTCTTGGCGTCTTCAGGCTCCATTTCAAGCAGCACAGTCTTGAGAGCCGACACAGAGATGCAAGAGGTAGCCACAGACTTGAGGTCCATGAGGAACGCCCAGACAGAAGCAGGGGCGATTCCACTAGTGAGACAAGCCACCACAAACTTCTCCACAGTCTTGACAGTCATGTCTTGCAAAGTGCTCTTCTGACGTGTTTCACATGCAAAGGCAAACACCCGATCAGGAGCGTACTTCATGAGCTCACTGAGATACTCCAGAGGCACCTCACTGTCGACCAGAGCCAGCAGTTTGGGAACCATGGCTGTAGCAGCGGCTGAATCGACTCGAGAGAGAGGTTCAGTCAAGTAGACAAGGCCAGAGAAGCCCAGAGATCCGCTGAGGTTCGTGTAGTAGTCCACGGCGGTGTTGGGGTTGGTGGTATGAGATGTCAGCACCCGCAGAATCTCCAGAGACGTGTCCTTGTTGTAGATGGGGATACTCTCCTTGGTGACTTCGACCAGCAGATCGAAAATGTCCAGGTCGCCCGAGTTTTGCAGAATCATCTTCATGGTCTTTTCGTTGGGGAACTTGCCGTAAGAATAGAGGTTCTCAATACCGGTTCCCACGCTGTCCCAGTCATGTCGTTTGATACTTCGTTGAATGAAGACATCGTGCAACTCTGCCTGGTTACTCAGCTTGCGCTCACAAGCCTTGGTGTACACCATGTTCACGTCCTCGTCAATGCAAGAGGACAGAACAGCGGACCAAGTGGCTCCGTCACAGGAGGCAAAGTTGATGTTGGTGAACACCATCACTCCTCCGGCCTGGTTGTAATGAGCAGCAGCTCTAATGTACGCCTCCGTCGCCAGCTGGTTGTACTTGTACTTGAACAGCGGGTTTCTCACCTTTTCCACCAATCCTGACGCTCGAGTGAACAGATCGTTCAGAATCTTGCCCTGTTTGGTGTGAATAGCGTCCTTTTTCAGTGTAGACGTCTCAGCTGCAATTCGCGCCAGCTCGTTCATCATCAGAATGATACTGTCTAGAGTCTTGAGAGTGTTGAGACTTCCAGCGGGCTTGTCAAAGATGGCCACATGTCGAGACTTGTACAGCTCTTCGTTTCCATCAACCAGAAAACTGCAGTCCAAGTCAGAAGCATTGGGACTCTCAAACAGATAAGTCTGACGTCCATCTCCAGCATAAGCATCTGCAGGAACAATACCTGAGAGAGACAGGTACGTTCTCCAAGCATGAAGAGAAGAAACAAACAGCGAACCGTCATTCAGAATGCGACAAATGTCCTGAGCCAAAGAAATGTCCACCACCATTTGACGTCGAGCAATCTCCTTGGTCAGAGCAGTGAGTTTTCGAGCCAGTTTGACCCGCATTTGTGTCAACAGACGAGTAGAGAACTCGGCGTCCTCCAACTCTTTGTCTTTTGTGCCCAGAACCGTCTTCTTTCGCAGATAATACACCTTTTTGTCCTCTCCAGCAATCTGACGTCGCAAATGAATGCTCAGACGGGTCAGAAGCATGGTTTCAGTCATGATTTTGAAGTCTGTACCGTCCAAAGTGTACCCGACGTAATCCTGAGACACTGAATGAGCCACCTTTCTGTACAACTTCAAGATCTCCGGGAAATGAGCCTTGAGAGCATGTTCAGGAAGTGAGTTGATGTCCTCAAAGATGACTCCCAGACGTTTGGGGTTCTCCCATGCCTTGTGTTTACCTGTGAGTCTGTTGATGAGGTTGGCCAGAGGCTCCGAAGTCACGTGTTTCCACTTAGTTGACTTGGAGTAGTTGGCATGCTCAGTTCGCGAGGGAGTTTTGCAAAAAGCCTTGAACAGAGTCAGAGATGTGTCAATGTTCACCTTGGTCCAGTAAGAAGCAGCATCAAGGAGAGAATTGGGGGGGATCTCAAGAGAATGACGTTCCACAAGTGCCAAAAGAAGAGCTACCTGACTCTGTTGTCGAGTACGAGACAGAGCAACTCCAATGAGGTATGAAACCACCTCTGGGTTGCTCTTGGCATGGTTCTCCACAGCCTTGATAGCAGCATCGAAAAGACGGCCACTTTTGACAGTAGCAGACTTTTCAACCACCGAACAAAGATACTCCAAAGACCGAGTCTCATCCACAGGAATGGGACCAGCCATGTTGTACATCCTGTGCTGACTCAGCATGAATGGAACCGGGTTGTAATTCAACAAATGCTCATTCTTCTGACTCACCATGACTGCATGAGTATACAGGTTTTTTTCCATGAGAGCTCTGATGAGCGTTCGAACCACCACGTTACTGAACTCGGTTCTGTTGCCCAGCTTGCCCTCCTTGTTCCACTCTCCGACCAGCTCCACCAGCTTGGGTAAAAGTTCTTCCTGGCTGTACTTGTCAGCCATCCACAGATACAGCTGTTGAGGGTGATCAGCAGAAGCCACCCATCTGTAGGGGTTCTCATTGACGTTCCATTCGTCATGTTTGATACCCAGAAAACTTCGCATGACGTATAAAGCCGCGTTTCTCTTCTTTTCATTGACTCCCAGATTCAGACACTCCTGTAGCATGGCATACATGCCTCCCTTTGGATCCATTTCCGTGATTTGGGGCGATAGTTCGTGTCCTCGAAGACCATCCACCATGGTCACGTGTTGTTGTTCCCGCATAAACGTCTCCTGAGTCTTGACGTACTCGAATCGAGCATGGTATCGTGATAGTCTCCACGAGTTGGCTTCTTCTTCAGACACCTTGGTAACACGATTCTCCAACAATCTGATGATAGATCGAGCCATATGCGGATCGATCCGGCTCTTGGACACAAACTGAAGCACCTGTTTGGCCCATGCAACGTCCACAGAATATGTGATATCCTTGGTGCCCTCCAGAAGAGTGTAGATCCCCTCAGGAAGCCGCATCTCCATGTACTGTGAGCCCCGCTCCATCACCATCTGAGCAGCCTCGCGCTTGTTTGTCGTCTTCTCCAGTTTCGACACCAGCTGATCTATCTGGTTGACATGAGGAGATTTGCGTAATCTGGGAAGTTCGGCGCGTTCAGCTGGTGCTGCTGCTGCTGCTGCTGGAACTGGCGCAGTCTGTTTCTTGCGTTGTTGTGATTTGGACTGCTGGCCCTTTATCGTCGTCTTATTCTGAGTCTTCTTCTTGCGATGAGAAGGATGCTTGTCGCCGCTCTCTGTAGCTGCTGTCTGAGGACCCTCGGTCGGAGGAAACAGGTTTGGAATCGTGGAAGAGCTGTATAGTCTTGTGGTCGAGGTCGTCAAAGACACGCTCAAGGGCATAAACCGCACAGAACCCGGTCGTAACGAGGGCCCGGACCGTAACGGTATCGCCCTGTGTAATTTTGCCAGTCGCAGCATGGTCCCTGGGCAAAAATCAAATCAGAAAAACGGACTCTGACTGATTGTGTTGTACTGGTGGGTTTTATGATCCGATACTTTAAACCTTTCTCCATAGGCCAGGGATTTTTCAACATAAGGTTGGTCACATGAAGTTGTAGGAGGAGTGTTGAAGGGGAGATAGAGAAAGCACAGGTTGATGAATGACCTCAGTTACAGCTTCGATCGAATTGTTGACCGTCGATGACCAATTCGACAACTCGCAAAATCACAGCCATCATCTCTATTACCAATTGTATGCCGTTGATTGGACCATCACTGTGCATACATACGCGAGGCTATATAATAGTGTGGGGGGAGAGGAAATCAGTTGTTCAATTGTTGAGATATTAGAGATGAGAAGAGATGATAGGGGGGCTGTCACGTGACTTAGTCATTGAACCCAGTGCCATGTTCTAGATGTAGGTTCGACGCTGACTAATCACACACAGAAACATATACGATGCCCGAATAGCTTTCATAAGTCTGACCTTTGAGATTGTAACTACTTGTACACGGCCCATACCTGCTCCCAAAACAGTCACGTGACGTCAAATAACTAACACCAGAGCCTTCCACGCTTGATCTACGCCTACTTACCAAAAAAACCAAGCTCACCACCTCCAATGAAGCAAAAAGAAGATGGGCCCAACCGGGAATTGAACCCGGGACCTCTCGCAAATTGCCTAGGACACCCTAAGCGAGAATTATACCACTAAACCATCGGGCCCAGAAAGTTAAATCTGAGCATTTTTGAAGCTACAAGTCGAGACATGTCGCTTAGTCAGCCCGCGATTTTTAAAAGCTGAAAATGGCGATTTAGTCTCGAGTAACACGTGGCAGCACACTTGTTCGTAATGTAAGATAAATAAATTGAATATATAAGACTGTTAGTTAATACTGTTGCTCTCTTTGTGTGGACTTGTACGCGTTAATCACGATTGGGCGACCACAAAGATGCTGGTGGAAGAAGGAGGAGGCACGGTGGACTCCTGGTCTTCTTCCTTGATGCTGTCATACGCGATGGACGCGTCAGCTGATGATGACGGTGCCTTGGTTCTCATGCTCAGAAGCTCTTCAGGAGAAACGTTGGGCAAGTTGTGGATGAGCTTGAAGTGTCGTTTGAGCGAGTCCGAGCGTGCAAACACTCGTTCACAATGCAGACACTCGTATCGAGCGGTGGCATGCTGAGATTTAATGTGTCTGGTCTTTTCAGACCGAGACGAGAAGCCCACAATGGACCAGGCGCAATCTGGGAAGTCACATTTGCACAATCGGGTCAGATTGTTTTCGTCAAAGTGAGCAGCCAGTTCAGAGAGCTTTCTGAACCGTCCCAAATGGCTAGGACAATGAGTGCACACGTAGACACCCTTTTTGACCTGGGTGGCCTGAGTCCACATGTCTGGGTTGGCCTTTAGACGTTCCACGTTGGACATGCCGTTAGTTGAGGGTGCCATTCCTCTTCCAAACGGCGAATCTGCAGGCGAGGGAGATGAAGGGTGAGATAGAGAGTGTTCCTTCTTGACCAGTCCCACGTGACCAGCCACCATTTCAACAGCCAGCTGTTTTTTGGAGGCGGCGGCGCCAGCGGAAGCGGGTTTGGTCTTCTGCACCTTGTAGGGTCTGAAGGCCACCTTTTTTTGCGGCGGGCTTGTCAGTTTAAATTCGGGCGATGCAGGTGAGAAACATGAAGAGTCGCTATCGCTTCCAGGCGACTTGGGACTTGTAGTGACATAGTTTGGCATCTCGTCTGTTGGTGTAGTTCTGACCAGAGTTGAGCAGGTGCTTGAACTTGTGCTGGAGCTTGTGCTTGTGCTTGTGTACGAGTCTGTTGGAGAGAATGTCGTGTTTTCAAAGTCGCGCATTCGTAGCATTGTTTTCTGAATTGACGGCAGCTTGTCTCTTTTGAAGAACTCGACTCGTGGCGAGGGCACGTGTGACTTACTCGGCGGAGGTAACACTTTGGAGGTGATATCACCATTCTGACGGAACAGCTTTGTGGAGAAGAAGTTGTCAAAGTCCCGGAGGTACCTTCCACTGGTTTCAAAGGGCGTGTTGAGATCCAGAGGACAATCGTCGGAAGAGGCTGGAGTAGGAGGAAAGGCCGAATGAAGAGGAGTCCTTGGGTAGGCTGGCATTCGTGCTGAGACGGGTGTGTAGAGAGGACTGAAGTCGTAAGGCGAAAACTGAGGCTTGTAAGCTGACAGTGGCAATCCTGAAAGTGGAGTGTAAGCTGAGCTTGGTGGATGTAGAGGCGAGGGCAGCGCTGAGGTACAGGGTCCATGGACTACGACTCTGAGCTCTTGTTTGTTCTTTGCCGACATGGTTGCTGCTGTGTATGTGTGTGTATGAGTGAGTGTGTGTGTATGTCTGACGTTTGTGTCGATTAGTTACGTTTTGTGAATGGCGATGTTACTTGGCCGCTGTGGT
This sequence comes from Yarrowia galli, assembly GCA_900519055.1. Classification (NCBI taxonomy): domain Eukaryota; kingdom Fungi; phylum Ascomycota; class Dipodascomycetes; order Dipodascales; genus Yarrowia; species Yarrowia galli. The sequence continues at coordinate 4,312,465 of ULGS01000006.1, read as the reverse complement.
GAGGCCTGCCTCATGTATATATATCCCGTGAGTGTCCCTTCCCCAGGTCCCAGGTGGAGATGCATTCAGTGTCCCAAAGAGAGAGAGCCCAGCTGAAAGCGAGAGTCAAAGAGACTCAAAGAGAGCGAGCGCGAGCTCGGTCGGGAGCCGAACAAAGGGACGCGCCACACCTCCGTCCAACTTTGTGCTCTTTTCTGTGCGCTCCTCCGCTTCACTGGTACGCATGTGGCTGAGGAGACGGGAGAACAAGAGGGTGGAAGAGGGCCGAGCACTGCAGCCCGTGCCCTAGAAAGCAACGATTGGGTCTGAGGACAATGGGACTGCTCCGTGAGGCCTGCATATGCGCCAGTGGGAGGGGAAGTGCAACAGGTGCCAGAAGACGGGGTGTGGCATTGGGGGGGCCTACGAATAACTGGGATGACAGGTACGATAGGGCCATCGGTTCGAGTCGGCATGGAGAGGGGAAACGGGTAAGTGAGCAAAGACGTGTGTTTGTGTCAGGGGTGTGGGGTTATGGTGGGGAGTCATCAGGTCATCATCATTTCTACAAGTACTAACTAACAGAGAGCAAGATTCAGGTCTGCTCATGCCATATGGGGCGTTTTGATGCAAACTGCTCTACCGACAGCAGTCAGTTTTTGTTCGTACGTACATGACATGTTTCACAACTCGTATCGTGACTTAAGCTTGTGGCAGAGAGGTAAGAATGATTGAAGTGTATTTTTGCATTTGGGAGACAGAGACTGTCTGTCTCTTCTCTAATATTGTGTTTGACATCAGTTATTTTTTTCGCCCTTTGTTCAGTGGCCCTGTGGTCTCGAGTCTCGACCGAACCGGACCCCTGGACATACACGCACCTCTTGGTGCGCCCCCACCTCTCGATACGAGCCCCCCAACGGTGCCAGTCATTCAGCACAAGCATGAGACACACAATCAACCAACCAGCCAACAACAACAACAACCAACAAGAACCAAGAACCAAGAGCGCTATTGTCTCCACACACTCGTCCCAATCCGTCATGCACGTCCTACCTCTCATGCAGGTGATGCATCGTCCCGTATTCAGATGGGTACATGCAATAAATGATTGGTCAGGTGGCATATAGCCAGTCATTTACTTGTTTGCTTGGTATATTTCCTCCAACAGACATTTATTCTCTACAGCCGGTTGAAAGACCGTAGCACACCCATCTGGCACAGCCCTCGTTGGTTTTATGTTTGAGACACAGTTTGCTCACCCAACCTAACGCTAGCTAGCCCCATCAGACTAGCTCCGTCGTATAACCTCATTTGCCCCGTCTTAAAGCTGTTTCCCAACAAGCTCGACTCAGGGCCCTTGTTCCCAAAAGTCAAATACATCCGCACGGGGCATATCGTCGGAGATTAGGGGTGAAGAGGATGGGCCAGCAGGGGACGTGGGGGGTAATAATACCTCGATCCGCGGGGGACACTTATTATCAATAGCCATGTGACGTTACATAAGCCAAGAATTAGCCGGTGGGGCTGATACTCCCTTGAGCCGAAAGATTTTGATTTTTGGGCAAGATTTCCAACTGGTCAATTCTAGGAAGGGTGTGGTCTCTGACCCATCTGATCATGTCTTACAGTTTCACGGAACCAAGGACAAAGAGTTTCAACATCGCTCGTGGGACTCACACTCTTTCTTATGCTGTACACATGTGTGTTCGGAACAATGAAGAATGGCTGGATCCGGCTAATCTCTTAAAATGGCATCATTGAGGCGCTGGTATAGACCTCTGCCAACACCTCGATACGAGCAACCTTCCACTAACGGAGTAAAAGTACTGTAGGGACAAGTGAAAAAAAGGACAAGTGAAGAAAGAAGAAGACGGATCAATCAACTTTTGCAAAGGGCGGGAGCAGCAACTGCGTTTGGGAAAGTCAGTTGTGTAGCTTGTAGGGCGTTGGCAAAGTCAGGTGGTAATAATTACACAGGAACAACAACAACAACAACAAACGATGAGACAATCGACAACGGGCCGTTTGAGCTCTGTTTTTTTTTGTTGCTCTTGACAGGTCCAATGGGGCTTTATTATCATTAGGCCATGTGAAAGACCACACCGTGGGTGAGTGAGATGTGAGTGTACAGACAATGCTTTCTTCTCTTCTCTCCTCATCTCTCATCTCCCCATCTTCCCATCTCCCCATCTCCCCATCTCCTCATGTCGAGTGCTTGTTCTAAAAAGTCCATAGACTTAACCTATGCTTGTGTGCTTGCCCTGGCTCTCGTATAAACGGGGAAACTGCACTCCGGAGGGGAGCCGCTGCCTCACCGGCTCTTTGAACGCATCCAAGCACAGTCAAGCAAGTCCACGCGCTAACCGCAGTGGTACGTATGCGCGGGAAAGCCGCTTGTACATGGCTCGCGCCCTCGTTGAGGCGTCTCCTCGACCGAGCTCTTTGCTTCCGTTGGCTCGTTTCGGCTGAAAGGAAGATTCAACACGATCGCGTGTGACAAGGCGTGGGTACGTCATCGGGGTTAGTGGGAGTCGTTTGAAGACGATGAGCTTTGAGTGCAATACGAGAGCATCGTCGAGCCGCAACCAGTAAATTAAAACACTCTCCTGTTTGGTGTAATTGACGGCAGTTATTATCAGCAGTATGGACGGAGTCATGTGTTACAGTGACTACCAGGTACAGCTTGATACTACAGCCTGTGATCAAGAACGAGTACAGCCTGTGACTACAGCCTCAGACTACAGATGGTACCTACCTACGATTACTCGTACAGCACTGTTTACATCGCTAACCATGTGCTTGTATTGACCACACCCAATCGGCTCGTTGACTCACTCACAACTCATCATCCACAGCAATGAGGCTAATTCGGCCACACATGTAGCAGATCGGCAAATCGGCTAATCGACTCAATGAGAGGCACACAGTGTCAACACTTGGAACAGACACAGGTATGCGTCGTAAAGGACTCTCGTATGTAGAGTATTTGCTCACTTTACGCACCCACGCACATATTGACTCTTTGCGACAAGAAACAAAAGTCACACCACAAAGCGCCCCGTTAAAGTTTCATTGTCGGAGCCACAAGCACTCTCTTCAATAAAGGGCCAAGGTCCAGCCTCGGAACAAACATAGCCCTGCTTACGTCATAGCCGAGGGGTTGGGCTGTATCCACAATATCCAAAGTGCGGAGTACATCTAGTGCTGTATCATGCAACCATCTATACGAGGTGCTTCCTATTAGTCCGTGTCGGCTTTCTTCAAAGTCTGGGGGAATGGGTTCTCCCGCTCTTGAAAGTTCACTCGGATCATCTTGCCCTTCTTCGGCCCTTCCCTCATCAGCTCCATCCCGGACCACACATGTCCAATCACACGTGAACCGGCCGGTATTATTCGCCATCCAATTAATATGGCGGAAATGAGAGTCTCAGCGTATCGATGAACCACAAATCAGCTCATTCGTATCCTTGACCAACAGCGGAAAAATATGATACAAGCTGTGTGGCAAACCGTGTGCATATAATAGTTGACATTCCGACATCCACTTGGATATTACTTGAGGTCGACAGTAAGCTTACTTGACCAATTTAGCCCTTGGCTAATCATACATAGAGAGTTTGAGAGAGGGGTGGAGCTGAGACATTCGTGCCGTTCATCGATAGACACTTTGAAAGATTCTAGATCGTCGACTGTGGTGGTCACGTGACCCGCCCTGTCGACGACACACACACCACTCCCACAACCTCCATACCAACCACCGCCCGTTCGAAACTCCCACTGTCACTCCTCCCCTTGAATTAATTATCCACACGCACACTTGCCTCATGCCCTATCATAATCCCCCCAGTAAGCAGTGACTAAAATAAGGTTGTGAGGGAGAACCGTAATTGCCTATCTGGGCACACATCCGTTATCACGACACACGTTGTTCTATTCCTCACCAACTACACCATGGAAGTGAGTATTGGCAAAGGAGGAGCATTTCAAACGCTCTCAATCACGACACAGACACGTCGACGCGTGTCTACTTACACCAAAGCGCGTTTTACACCCCATTGAAACCAGCACGCGATGGACTGCATGATGCCGTTTGTGTGGCGAGTGTGTGGCGAGTGTGGGTCGGTAAAGTCGGTCAAACACGTTTCTGCTGAGATTTGGTGATTCACGATTTGGTGATTTACGGATGAAGCCTGATGGTGCAACTGCTGCTCGTGAAATGGAGCCCTTTCGGTCACTGTTTCAGAGTTATTTCGTTTGTGCCGTTCTGTGTCATCTGTGTCAGCTGATGAGCTCTTTCTATGCCTCATGGACAGTAGGAGATGAGACATTTGGATGATCAGGTGATTCAATCGAATGACTGGACTACAGCTGATGTTGTCTCAGACTTCTTTTGTCCCTGATGTGTATCAATGGTTATTGTCTTGTTTCTGACATCCCATATTTGTCACAATGGCAGTGTGATCTCCTGTTGTCTCTCCCTCCCCCAAAACTAACCCAGTACCTTCGAAAACTCGACAATTCCAACGTCCCATGGAAACAGATCGTCATCGGCACCGCCGTTGGCGACTACCTGCTGGAGTCCTACCTCAACTACAGACAGTACCAGGTCTACAAGCGAACCGAGGTGCCCGTCAGTCTTCAGGGCATTGTCTCCCAGGAGAAGCTGACTGAGGCCAATGATTACTCCATGGCCAAGATGCGGTTCTCCTTCGTCAGCTCCACCTACTCTCTCATCCAGACTCTCGCCACTTTCCACTTCAACGTCATCCCCAAGATCTTCCACGTCACCAAGATGGTCTTCCTCAAGAAGGTTGCCCCCAAGCTCGCCGGAGCCACCTTTTTCGGCGCCAAGACTCTCCACAACCTTGCCCTGTCCACTCCCGTCCACACCGCCTTTGCCTTCAACGCCTTTGGTCTCGTGAGCGCTATTCTGGAGCTCCCCTTCTCCTACTACAAGAACTTTGTGCTGGAGAAGAAGTATGGTTTCAACAAGATGACCCTGAAGACCTTCTTTATCGACTTCTTCAAGGAGCAGGGTATTACCTTCGTCATCCACAGCCTGTACATTGGCATCATGGAGAAGATCCTGATCAAGTTTGGCCTTTCCTTTGTCCCCCACTTTTCCGTGTTTTGCGTTGTTCTCCAGGTTGTGCTCATGTACGCCGTTCCCACTCTGATCATGCCTCTGTTCAACGAGTTCAAGAAGCTTGACGATGGAGAGCTCAAGGAGCGAACCGAGGCTCTTGCCAAGAAGCTGGACTTCCCTCTCTCCGATCTGTTTGTCATTGACGGCTCCACCCGATCCGCCCACTCCAACGCCTTCTTCACCGGTATGCCCTGGAAGAAGCAGATTGTCCTGTACGACACTCTGGTCGAGCAGTGCTCCACCGCCGAAATCGAGGCCATTCTGGGCCACGAGCTCGGCCACTGGAAGATGAACCACATTCTGCAGACCCTGGTTGCCGCCAACCTCAACGTTCTGACCCTGACTCTTGGATTCTTGGCCTTTGCCCAGAACGACTCTTTCTACACCTCTCTGGGCTTCTTCAGCAACGACCGGCCCGCCGCCTACCTGTTCAACACCTACTACCTGCAGATCATCAGCCCCCTGCAGTACGGCGTCAAGTTCCTGATGAACGGCATGTCTCGAAAGAACGAGTTTGAGGCCGACCAGTTCTCCAAGGATCTTGGCTTTGGCGACGCTCTGGCCCAGAGTCTGATCACCATCCATCAGGAGAACCTCAGCAACTACGATGGAGACTGGCTGTACAACTCGTACCACCGATCCCATCCTCTGCTGTCGGAGCGACTCAATGCCATTGGTTACAAGCCCAAGGCTGAGTAAGACAACAAGTGTGCGCAGGTGCCACACACATATGAACTGTGAATAGGAGGTGTATAGTAGTAGTAAATCAACTGAATTATTGAGCTGTATTGTAGAGATTACTGGCACTAGAAGCCCAACCAGATGGATAGGGGTGATATTGGTGTGCGGCTTATTTGTTCATCCGACCTGAAGCGGCAGGAAGAGCAGTGTTGTTTGTTTAATACTGGTCTGAAAGGAACACGAGCCTTACCATTAGAACCGCAGCAATCGTGTGATCAATATGATACCACTTTTTCTGATTTGGGATGGAAGAACTACAAGTACGTGTATGAAACTGAGAAGCCATGTCGGGAACATCCAAGATACTGTACGCCTTCACACCCAGAAGATAAAGACAAGTCCTCGTCGGAAACACTCAGCAAGAGTGAGTAATAGAGTCGTCTTTGAATCTCCTTCAGGGCAGAAACAGTGGGACAAAGATCATCTCTTAAGTTTTTCAGTCTCACCTCTACTTGTAGGTTTGAGACATTGAACCTCTTCAAGATGAACATCAAAACTTATACATATTGGCAAAAGGAGAGAAGGGAAGAGAAGAGAAGATAAGGATGCAAAAAAGATACCGTGGTCACCTGGAAAAACAATTGCAGCACCCAGGATTCTCGTATGGTCTCCCACTACAATACTAACTGGGCTCTCTGGTGCTTGACTATGGCTGATCGGACGGGAAGCCGTATTTTCACCAGGATATGGCCGCAACTGACGGATAGTGGTCTAGAAGCAATTGGTCAGGCCGGAAAAGTCACGTGACCGGCAAAAAACCTGCTTTTTTGATACCAGGAGCTTGCTGGTGGTGTCAGGAGCCAGATGGTTATGTAGTTAGTCTTCAAGAGACTGTTCTGCTTGTTAGACTAAGAACTCATAAAGAATGACGTTTGACCTGGTGGTTGGGGACTACTCTGATTTTGAAAACGATTTGCCAGCTAGTCATCAACTCCACAATCTGTGCGATATCTGCAACAGTGTCAGCTGATGCTGTTGGACTTACTCTACTGTACTACTTGTACAAGTTCAGCCTCAATGTCTGAGTCTTAAAGTTCACACACTCTGCGGTTAAAGATTCGGGTGGGACTCAGTGGTTCACGGTGTATTTATCCAAGAGGTTCAGCTCAGTGATTATATCCTCTGTTAATGATTTATTGAAAAGGTTAGGCTAGTGCACATCCTCCTGTTGAGATTTCTAGCCTACAGTACTTGTATATCCTTCCAAGTTATCGTCGGAAACACTCAGCCCAAACCTAACTAGACTACAGTTGATTATCTACTCTAAATACCCGGCCGTCGCCAGGTATTGTGAGAGATGTGGTATTTTTGGCTGCATATTTGTTGACAGATAGATATCTCTCTGCCTTGTGGTGTTATATTCATTCCAATCAGAACCCGGGAACACCGATTTTGCACCCCTAAAGGACTTTTCATCTTAAGTATTTCCAAGTAAATACTTCAACTACGAAAACAATGTGATGCAGAAAGAGAAAAAAGTGATGAAATGAGACTGATTCTCAGAAACTCAGAAGCTCACCCACTTCCCCCAGCGAATATTCGTACTCGTACTGAGAGAGGTTGATCTTCCTTTACCGTTCCAATCAGCAGAGGACGCTGAGTTGAATGGTATAACTTTTATCATCGGTTGTCCTAGCAAGTCATGCTCCTAGAGGCCTTTCGACAAGTTGTAAGGTGGCCATCGATACCGTCAACAGACTGTACAGAACATGTAGACGAAACACCTCTGGTCGGAGACATTTAGGCTACGCCTACTTGTACAGTTAGAGCAGAAGCGGCTTAACAACAATCGACTCTTTCTGGCCGGAGACGTTCGGACATGCCTTACATCTCATCTTATTATCTAGGCGGCAACATTTAGGGCAGACCTTAACATCTCTTCCTACAATGCGGCTGAACAGAACATGGAGAACTCTTCCAGTCTTAGTCAAAACGTGTAGGCTAGACCTTCCGCCTCCTATTAACTTCTGGCCGGATATACGAGAATGTACTGCGGATCGGATACACTTGAACTACGTTCTCGTATAACCTCCTTCAATGGGTCGGGAACATTCAGGCTACTCCTTCAATAATGTATGTGCGGAGATTTTGAAGATGGAAATTGACAATTGTAGAAATAGCTCTAAAGAGTAGCTGTATCAAAATATTGCATCCAATTACCGCTACAGTGATACTACCGGAATAAAAAGTACATCACCGTGACCAGCGGACCTGGGGCTTTCAGATGGTACCATTTTCATCTCGTCAGCAGCAAAACTGACAAAGTCGAGTGGACGTTTGACAAGTCATATGCAGTCATGTTAAACAGCTGACCATCACGGGGCAGTAGCCACGAATGACAGAGAGTCGTGTACGCAGGGGGACCGTCTAACTCCACAGGGAAGAGTCGTAGACGAAATACAAGACCACTGCTGGAATCACCAGCTCCGTGCGAGTCGAATGGTACCCATCAATAGCCGGTTATTCGCACTATTTTTCGAGTCCCTCCTATAGCTAGATCGGAGACATTCAGAAGCAGAACATGTGGTTACTGTATTTCTCCCTCTGGCCCTGGTCGGAGATGTGAGGACGCAGGTCGGGAACACTCAGGTTACGCCATCATATTCCCTCCTTCGGATACACTTGAACTACGTTCTCGTATATCCTCCTGCAGTTGGGTCAGCAACGTTCAGGAACAGAACAAAGGAACATCTCTCAAAGCCCTGGAGGAGACGTTCAGGGAACAGAACGTGAGGGCATGTCTCTAGGCCCTGGTCGGAGACGTTCAGCCAGATTCTCACATCTCTTTCTAATGTGGGTCGGGAGCATTTAGGCCACCCTTCATACTACTCCTCCACAGCCGAAACTTGTATGAGCACCTCTACTCCGTATCGGGTACAATATTGAACGAGAACTTGAATCATTCCTATTTTAGGGTGTAATTATAGCTGGGTCGGAGACATTCACTTTGGGCCTGAACATCTCTGCCTACAGTGGGACTGAACAGAACATGAAGGACTCTCTACTTGTAGATCTCGGTCAGAAGCTTTTAGGCTACTTCTTCCATCTCCTCCTATACAGCACATACTCGTAGCTGGGTAAGCAACATTCAGGAGCAGAACATAGGACATGTCTGAAAGCCCTGGCCGGAGACATTCGGACAAGTCTTCACATCTCCTCCTGATGTCTGGTCGGATAGACCCAAACTGCGTTATCGTATAAGGTCAGACATTCAGTTATAGAACATGTGGTTGCTATATTCCTCCCTCTAGGCCCTGGTCGGAGACATTCGGACTACGTCCTCACATCTCCTCCTACTGTGGGTCGGGAACATTCAGGCTACGCCTTCATATTCCTTCCTTACGTGGGTCGGATACACTCGAACTACGTTCTCGTATATCCTCCTACAGTTGGTCGGAGACCCTCGGACTACGTCCTCACATCTCCTCCCTACGTGGTCGGGAACACTCGGACTACGTCCTCGTATTCCCTCCTGATGATAAATAGTTGCGCATGCATTTTTATTTTTACATTCCGTAGTAGTCCTCCTACAAACCACTCTAGTTGACAAGAGCGGAAGCGGTGGCGGACTCGTACTTCCAGGTAGGGGGCAGAACACCAACAGACTTGTAGTATCGAGCAAGTCGGTGGATTCGGGACTCGATGAGAATGAGTCGGAACTTGGAGTCGGCGTCCTTTCGGTTTCGGTCGAGATGCTTTCGCACAGACACGGCCTTCTTGATAAGGTGGTAGAGATCCTCGGGAATCTCGGGGGCAAGGCCTCTCTGTCAGCAGTGTTCAAAACATTTGTAAAAAGATGTTTACAACCAATCAGAGGTTCTGGTTACCTGTGTGGGGAGGTGGAGAGAAGGGGTGTCATGGGAAATCGTCTTCAGTAATCACACTGTTTGACGTTGTATAACATCTTTCTTCTCAACCAACCCACGTCTACGTGATGACGAAAACGGAAAAGGACGTAAAACGTCCAAATCACACGCGATCGTCAAACAAACAAGTTGTAGCGCTTTGTAAAGGCGTGGGGAGTACAGAGATAGTCGCACTGACTTCAGAACCAGTCTGTAGCCAATACTACCACCACCCTTCTCCCCATCCTCCAGGTCCACAACCTCTGTGTTAAATATCCATCCCTAAATCACCAATACTCACCGTTGGACTTCAGGATTCGCAGAATCTTGTTACCAGTGGCAACCTTGACCTGAGAGACACCGTGGGAGTCTCGCAGGAGAACACCGATCTGAGAAGGAGTCAGACCCTTTCGAGCGTACTTGATGATCTGCTCAACGACAGCGTCGGGGGTGAGCTTGAACCAAGAAGGAGCGTTTCGAGAGTAGGGGATGGCGGAGGCGCTCATTCCCTTTCCTTTGCTGTGCATTCGACCCATTTTTGATGTGTTTGTTGTGGAGATGTGGAAAGTGAAAAGTTCAGCAAAGGCTTTTTTACTACCCGTGGACGTTGGGAGGAGAATAGAGTGGGTTTAGCTGTGACTGTTTTCCCAATTGGGAGGAGTCATGTGATGTAGGTAAGGTTAATCGGAGATGGGAAGTGGGAAGTTGGAAACCTTAATTGGGAATAGTGTAGGGGGGGCATGCATGATGATGGAGGGTGAACTGAAGGAAGGTGTTGAAGCCATGGAACGGGACAGTATATTGGAGGTTTGAGAGGTGACAGGTTATGAGTGGCTCTGACAGGTTATGACTGAAACCAAAAATGGCAAGGACCAATTTTGATGCAGATAATATCATGTGAGGCTCGACCAAGTGACACTATGAGAGAGTATTGATGTGGAGCGGTCCACTGAAACTTGAAGTCGGTAGGCAGGTTTAAGACTGTCATTTATGGGCAGTTATATGGGTTCTTCTCTTTTCAGGTTTGTTTACTTGTTGGTGGGGCGGTGTATAGCCATGATGATGTCTATGGAGTCGAGAAGCGAGTCTCATTATAATCCTTAATACTGGCGCTGTTCCATATTGTTGTGAGAACAGAAGTGAAAAGTTGCAACAGTGAGATGTTAAGGATTCTAACAGTGATTTCCTTTTGTCTTTATAACCACTATCCATGGACTTGACGACTGCTGCTGCCAGTCCTCTACAGTTGATAAAAAATGCACTTGGGCGATGAAGTAGACATGCTAGAAAGATCAGGAGATATTCCTTCACTAAAGAGCTTCTCAACGGTACCACTTTCATACCTATACCAACAATCTCCACCAAGTCATCACACTTAATCCCTGATCATGAGTGGAATTGAGGTGGGTGCTTGAGGACTTATACATGAGAACTGGACCTCGCTCTGAAACACGAATATAACTCCGATTTCAATCAAACCAAGTTTAATCTGATTGTTACGTGGTAGCCAGCATTCATTTCTACTGCCAGAGCCTTCCTGACACACAAAACGCGTTAAGCCTGCTCTACAAATTCCCCCTACCTTCAAGACCAACAACGAGCATAGTACGAGTACGTGTAAAGCTACTCAATGTGAGGGGGCTACAAAACGATACTGTGCATCGTGCTCTAGCTACCAAAGGGGAAGACGTACACACAAGAACATCAACTGCATCACCATTCCCTCACCTCCTACGATTGTCTCACTTGCTCCTTATCTGAGACTTGTGGATCGTCAAAACAATACCTACGAAGGAAAACAAAAAGCCAGGATGAGCTGGGTTGCAGACCGATAGGCTTGTTGCTACAGAAGTGATGTTCAAGTCACACACCAAATACCCCGTTAAAAGACTTCATGTCACTGTCATCAGGCACCATTAATATTCTCACCTCACCACAATTAGAGTTGGCGATATGCGAGATAACGAATTAGCTTGGGGTCTACTTGTACACACGGCTCTGATTCTGGTTCTAGGCCAATCAGCCGATTCAAAGAAGTATGTCATTAATACGTACGTAAAGTCGTCATATCAGATCGTTCATAGCTTGGATAGCTAGTTGATGGAAACCTCCTGGTCCTTCTCGATAGACTTGATGTTGGGGTCGGACTCAAAGGTGGAAACGTGGTCGGCGGGGATGTCGGCGCTGGGTTAGTATGGGGGTGTAGGGATAAGAGGTCCGAGGGGGTTTCCAAGGATGGGTGATGGCACTGAACTGGGTATGTGTTTGTGCTGCACTGTCGAAACCCATCGGGGTTATCAGGGTCACCTGGGTGAGACAGCGACGATTGAGTATGGCGCGGATGGCATGGATGGCACGGCGATAATGGTGACGACGACGATGACACAATCGATCAAGCGACAACATCGACTCTCAATCACCCGCATTAGCCCCCTGCCAGCCCCAAAGTCTCCAGTCCTCACGATGCATGTCCCAATCCCCTCAATTGACACGCACGGCTCTTCCACGGTGGCCACTGGAGTCGACGTTCGCTCAATCAATGCACGAACATGCAGTGCATTCCCCTCATTTCACGCTCGTGACCGCCGTGTTGATGTGTCCACCGTCTACCGTCTCCTCTCCTCAATTCCTGGAATGACACAAAAGCCCCTCGTCTTAGCGCGCCCCTCCATCTCTCTCTAGTACTCACGCAAAACCGTTGATGAGGTCGTACTCATGGGTCACCTTTCCTCCAATGGAAGAGACCTTGTCCTTGACGTCCTTGACCTTGGCGGCGTCGGAGTCCTCCTTGAGGAGAATGATGTATTTCTGGTCGGGCATTTTCAGGTGGCGTGTTGTGGACAAAAGTCGTTTGTAGAGGTGAGAAGACATATTTTGGATGCAGTGGCGTTATCGTTATCATTGCTGCATTAGAGTTTGGGTGGGGTTGCTGTTAGGGGATGACGCACGACATAGCCATTGTGTGATAAGTGGCGTTGGTGGTGGAGCGAGGGAAGGAACTGAATTGTAGCGTAGGTGGGAAGGTGGAGGGAATGGTCAGGTATTTATATTCAGTGGTAGTGACACAAACGAGGTTGTCAGTTACACAGATGGATTGGAGTATAGACAACCAAACATCAGTCTTGTCTTGTACACTCCTCCCCACAGAGCCAGCCCCAACTTTTGTCCTCCTCCCAATAACCGCTCCCAAATCTGACGTAACCGAGTGTACTAAAGTGTACAGCATTACTTAGGTCATAGTTGACGAATAGTTAAGAACTCGAGTAAACCCCAGACTGTCAATGACTGCAAACCCCAGGAATACAGCTGGTGAATTACTTCCAAGTACTCGAATCAATTCCTGACCCCTCCTTCAGTCGTTCAAACCCACCATCTCACCCACTCCACCCAATCACAACCCACAATCAACACCCTCTTTTCTGCCTCCTGCCTACCCGCCTCGATCTTCATGCATGAGAGAGCAGCCCCGACAAAAAACGCTCAATATGACGTCAGAAACATTTACAAGCGAATACGAGCGAAGAAGCGACTATGCAATATATAATTGACCTGTCAGAATCGTGTTCGCACCTCGCCTGTATACCTCAGAATATCGTCCAGCCTGACACACCACTTTTTCAGTTTGCGTTTCCGACAATGCTGCTGCTGCCTTAACAACGAATAAGAACCATTGTGTTTTTGTGTCTGCAACTTTCGGGCATCACAGGCAGTGTAACGGGTTTGAGAGAGTGTTTATATAAAGGGTAGGTGCCCTCGAAGCAACATGCAGTCCTCCAAGTCTTTAACACTCTCACACAAAGTCCCCCACAACCACCTCCACAGCCACCCCTCACCACCTCATCTAAGAAGCATAAGGTTCAAAACTAACCCACAACTACATATCAGACATCTCATCAAATCGAGGCTCTCCAGCATAGCAACTTACCACCACCCTTGCAAACACCACAACCACCTACAAACAACACAATGAGCTTTGAATACAAAAACTCGGAGCGAGTTCTGCGAGAACTGGTCGACATTGACGGCCATCTGACCATCCAGGACCGAAAGGAGCTGGCCAGCGCCATTGGCCGGGCCGAGATGAACGCCCTCACTTTCGACTGGGGAGGAACCGTGGCCTGCTTCTCAGGTTTCATCTACCTCTACAAGTACAAGCCCCAGAAGTACCTTGGAACCCCCGGTAAGAAGATTGCCACCTACGGCTCTCTGATCCTCGGAGGAATGCTCATCAGCGCCGGATCACACGTCTACTTTGCTTCCACTCTGGTGAAACAGTTTGAAGGTAAGGAGTACCCCTTCAAGGCTGCTCAGCTGGTGGCCACCTCCAACCTGGCTCTGTGGTGGGCCTACTACAAGATGACTGCCGAGGAGCCCCAGAACTCGCTGTCCAACCCCAAGATGCTGCAGAACATGGAGGAGCGGCTCAATCTCAAAAAGGGCACTCTCACCTCTCTGCCTCCCACCCAGAACCAGACTGCGCTGCCCAAGACGGAGCAGGACAAGCAGAACGAGGAGGGCAAGGACGAGCGGCCATGGAAGAAGCTGGCCAGCGACACCTTTGGCAACTCCAAGGACGATATCTGGGGAGAGGAGCCCGAGAAGTCTGACGAGCCCGAGACCCCTCAGAGCAAGTCGTGGGACGATATCCGAAAGGAAGCCGGTGTTCAGCAGGGCACTTGGAGCCGTCCTGCCGCTGCCCCGGCCCCCAACAAGGACGCTGGTATCCCCCAGATTCCCATTTCCGAGCGACCCAACGCTTCTACTTCTTCTGATGGCGACGAGCAGGGTCTTGGACTTGCCCAGGCCGAGTTTGATCGACAGCTTGATCTCGAGCGACAGGGATACAAGTCCAGCGACGATTTCTCCGAGAGCGAGAAGAAGTGGAAGTAGTCTGCAGGGTGGACAAGCCAACATATGTATATAATCAACTAGATCTGAAAACAGAAGGAAGGTAGTGTAGTTGTTGATCTGGTGAGGAGATTGGTTGATCTGGTGAGGAGATCTGAGTGTTCAATAGTCAATTGGTTACTCACATGGTAAACTTGGAACTATAGGTGCCTACAAGTAGTTAGGAGTACCTCTACACTATTACGCCCACCTCTCGTATAAGTTCATATATCATTAGAGTCTATAAATCATGTCTGTTTCGAAAGTAGAGCGTCTGTCGACACTTTTCGCCTACTTCAAAGCCTCAACGTACTTGAGATCTTCGTTGTACTTGACGTCCTCCTCGTCAAGTTTGCTCTCGACTCTCTTGGCAGCCTTCTTGACCTGCTCGGTCTCCTCAGAAGTGAAAGAGAAGCCCTTCTGGTTGAGCAGAACCAGCACGTGCAGAGATCGTTCCAGAGAAGGAATGTGATCGTCGGTCTCGAGCTCCTTGATGAGAATATCAAACACCTGTCTCTTCTCTTCAGGCTTCATGAGATCGTTCTCAGATTCGAGAATACCGGTGAGAACTCCGAGAGTCTTGGACTTGATCTGGGCAGCAGATCCAGCCTTGAGATGGCCCACGACCTTGTTCAGACCGTCAGCAGACTCAAACTGCTTGTATGCGTCATCACAGTTTCTGATAGCAGAAGCCAGAGCAAACAGAGACTTGACCACGACATCAGCGTCGTCATGACCGGTCAGATCAACGAGCTTCTTGATTCCAGCGTCTCCTTGCTCGACAAGAGCCTCCTGAGACTTGGGGTTGTTCTGGGTAGCAGTAGCCACGACCCAGGCGGCCAGTTTCTGAAGAGAAGGATGAGGAGAGCTCAATTGGGCCAGCAGAGGCTCCCACAGCTTGAGGTTCTTCATCATGTTGGCATTGTCGAGGTTCTCCACGAGCATCTCAAAGTTGTCAAAGGCAATCTCCTTGTCCTCCAGTTTGTTGTCGGGCTGAGTGATGACCACCATAGCCTGTACCATGAGCTGGGCGTCGTCGGGAGCTCCAAAAAGCTGGGCCAGCAGCTTGGGGTCTGGTGGAGGCTCGTTGGTGCCCTCCTGCTGCTGTTTGACCGACCAAGCTAGTAATTTGTCCATTTGTGTTGTGTTGTGTGAATGTAAGATCGCTGTGTGATGTCCAGATCAATATATTTTCCTCCTCCTGCAGCCTTTACTTATATCTAAGGTGCACATAAAGTTTATTGTAGCGAGACGATCCCAGAACCTTCCAGAAGTGGGTGGAAGGGGGGGGGTGGTATAATCGACAAAGAAGCGAGGGAAATCGCACAAATCGTCAAATAATCACGTGACCAATATAAGCTGACCCCGATAGTTCCCTCCAAAATAATTAACCAGATTAACTTGTTGACTGTCTAGTTAACGTCGTCTTTCGCTAACGCCTCGATCTCATGCATCTTCAGACATCAGGCACCATACTGAGACCTGGGAGATGTGTGGGGAGTGGTGATGAGGCGTGTGAGGCGTTGTTGAGAAGTGGAGCTGCGAGAGTTTCAAATATCAGCTCTTGAATCAGAATTCCTACAATGTTATGAAACATAACTTCGTGAACCAACTTGTTCGGCCAACAATCAAGGTACCCCTTCAAAAAGCTGTCTCAGAGCAGCCAGCTCAAACCCGAAATGACCACAATGAAGCTGGAGTCTCAAAGAATCTGTCTGTACCCCTTTGATTTGTAGTCCGATCATTTTTGGGGAAGTTGAAGATTGATTTGTGGTTGAGGTTCCAGGACTGGGGATATACACGAGGATCATTTCCATACCGGAGTCTAGAGCTCGTACAGTAGCTACTATTAGTGAATGAATGTGAATCGTAACTACTTCGTCTTCCGCGCTCGTCAATAAAAAATACAGTACTTATATACCTGTCTACACCTTGCTGGAACTAACTGGATTCAACACGTAATCCAGCAAGTAGTCTAAGTTGAGACCAACCTCGCTCAACTGTGCAGCCTGCTGCTTTGTGATTGCAACACACTGCTGATACGTCTGAGTATCGGGTTTGACTCCGTACAACTGTCGAGCAAACAGTAGCACAAACTCCTCCACCATCGATTTGGCCCAGTCGGCGATACTGGATGCCAAATGGTTGTCTGTGTAGCACTTTCTAAACACTTCTGCTGTGGACCGGATCAGTCGGAAGTAAGTCACGGCAACCTGAGCAATATATCCTGGGATATCACCCAGCAACTCGACCTGACGTGTTCGCTTGTGAATGAGGTTTCTTCGGGTCTCCAGATAGACTCCTCGTGCCTGATCTCCATGTCCTAGACGCACCAGAAGACCTAGAGCGTGTGTGACGGCAGTGTTGGAGGTGTCTGTAGCCACATCATCGATCAGATGGGCCACCAACTCGTCCTGACGCTGATGCAGTTTGATGTCGAGCACCTGCTGTGTAATATCGGTGCTGTCCTTGTCATCCTTGATGTTTTCCAGAATGATATCTGTGGCTTCGGCAAACCGTCTATGTGCGATTTTCACGTCCAGATCGTTGACCAGATCGTCGATTTCTCGCAGGTTTTTCGTTCGACCGGTGATATCAACGGAGGAAGACCTTGAGTGGCCCTTGGAGTTGCTGAGACCTTGTAGGAGCTCCTTATGACCTCTGAGAGACGGGTTTCGAGCTGCGTAGTATGTCATACTCTCTCTGAGCCGAATCTGCTGCTGTGTCTTGTTTGTGTCGTTCTTTCGGCCTTCTCCAGCCACCTTTTTGAAGGCGGAAACAACCTTGGCGTGTTGAGCGGGCTTTTCCGTCTGGTATACACATGTGACGCCTCCACAAACCACAGACACGGCGTTGGGGACGACTGGATGGGCTCCTCGTCGAGAAACCGAGAGATCGAGGAACTCAATGTCGCTGAGAGGCCAGCATTGGTCTGCCACCAGAGTCTGTGTTTGTTGCATTTGCATGTTGTCCTTCTTTCTGTTTTTGGCGGCAATTAGTAGATGATCGTTCAGCAGGAACATGTGCACGGGCCGCAGGGGTTTCCAGGTGGCTGCGTTGAGTTGGTACCATGCTCCTGACTCGGCCACCACGTGTCTACCTGGAATAGCAGGCAGGTATTTGACGGCTCCCTCCACATGTTTGAACAAAGAAGCCAGTTCGTTAGCCCACATGTTTTCTAGCATGACCATGGAGTTTCTGTTTCGAGCCGATGAGTCTGGAAGAGCCAACGAAGACTGTGATGACTCCTGAGACTTGCTGGAGGTGGATTCAAGCGCGTCTTCCACCATTGCTGAAACAGCCACATTGAAGTTAGTGACGGCCTGGCCGAGAGTCTTGACTTCGGCGTTGAGGGCCAAGATCTCCTTGTTGACGGTCAGGAACGAGTTGTAGTTGGTGTACATTGCCTCTCTCTGCTCGTCCACCAGTCTCGATTTGAGACTCTTGAGCTTAGAAACGAACCGGTCGACCTCTTCGGCGTTGGACGTGGCCAATTGTTGTGTGACAAACGAGTGCGCGTCCAGATCCTCCTTGAGAAGCATTCCCGAGGCGCCCGATGTGACAGGAGCCGCCTTGGCCGGAGAAGCTGCCGTTTTGCTCTTGGTGACTGGAACTCCTCCTCCTGCAGCAACAGCGTCGTCAATCATGCTTCCAGCACCCATAGGCAGACTTGGTGCTGCCGCCGCGTCGTAAGGCACGCCCTGGCCGGGGATACGGGCGCTGAACCGCCGTTTCACCATGTTTCCGACCCTTTCTCGGTCCTTATCGCCGACATTGGGTAGTTGTAAGTGCGTGCTGTCCTGAATGTACGGTTTTTGCTTCTGGACCGCCGCGGCCATGGCATGCGGGTTGGCCGTCTGTCTGTGCGACCGCAACGATTGGTTCGGAGGCTCCAACGACATGGCTTTTTCTTGTGGTGGTTGAGTTGTAGTTATGTGGTGTTGCGTCGAAGGTGCAACTTGGACATGCGTGTTTAAGCACCTCGGAGTTATTAAACGTGGAGTGCTTAGTCAGAGGTGGTAGGGGGTGGCCCAACGAGTAAGGGAGAGTATATGTGGATTAGGTTAGCATTTGAAGGCGATTTCACGAACGAACAAATCTGATCAAATCGACTCTCATAAAAATATTACCCCATATTGCGACCCCTTATGACGTATCATGTTTCGGATTGCACCGCCGTTAAACCTTAGTTAAGGGTGGTAGTTAGAGTTTCAAGTAATTGGAGATTGGTTGGAGATGTCGATTCAGATGGTCAATCCGGGGTGTTCAGGAGTTGTTTTTTGCAATGCTGGTTTCCAATGGTTTCTTCAGCCCCCTGTATCAGTTTCAAATGTTTTCCCCAATAGAGACGCCGTTTGAGAGACGCTTTATAGCTTGGCAACGTGAACTCTATAAACAGACCATAGTCGTGTTTATTTCTGCCTTCGTACACAGTTTTCAAACTATTTCAACCCTCTATCAGCTCGATCCTGGGTCAAGTACAATTGTGCTAACTTCTACTTCGCCCGCTCGATTTGATTCGATTTTGTGAGCAATTTAACAACTCCCCCTTACTCGCGTAACCCCAGCCGAAACAAGGTGAAACATGTCAAGTGGCTAACTTGGGCTACAGAAGAGCTATCGTTATCGGAACAACTTCATTCGCATTCCAAGACCACCCATAAGATAATTCCAGTTCTTTTCCACCCAAAACCCTACCCAGAACCTCCCTATACGCTTCCTCGGATAGACGAGTTGATCCGAGCGTATTTTCCCTACTTCAAATTAAGCTTTGCGCTCGTCTATTGTGATTGTGTGCACACGACAGAGGGTGTTTCAAAGTGGTGGTTGGGGAGAGAAACTCCGTAATTTTTTGATACCACTATATAGCCACTGACTCTGTGAGTATTTTGAAACACTCCCCATCCTCATAACCCCACTACAGCCCAAGTTTCAGCACCCCCTCAAAACCACACACCCCAACCTCCCAACCTTAACGTTACAGTGCAACAAAACATCACCACTTTAACATCACCACTTCTCCAGAGCCCCCACAACACCACTCATGTCAATCACATCGGACGAACTAAACTACCTGGTGTGGCGGTATTTGCAGGAGGCGGGTTTTGAACATACAACATATGCCTTTCAGCGCGAGGCGGGAGTCCATCATTTGGACAAGCATTTCTCTAGCCGCATTCCTCTGGGAGCTCTAGTCAATGTGGCACAGAAGGGCATCCAGTTCATGGAGGTCGAGGCCAGCGTCAAGGAGGACGGTACGATTGTGGACTCGGAAGATAAACCGTTTTCGCTGTTTGGAAACGACTATGTGCGCAGTGGGACGCCAGAGATTGAGGAGGAGCAGACCAATGCTTTGAAGGGTGCTGCTACAGCCCTATTGACCGCTCCAACGGGTCCAGACACAAACGCCAATGCCACCGTGGCAAAAATTGATCCTGGTTTGGCCCCGGCACCAACGTTAACGGCGCCTGCCAACACCAACAACACCAACAACAACAACACAAAGAAGGTGGTGTCTACGACAATGACAGACAGCGCGACCAACACACAAGATACACAGAATGCGGCGTCGCAAAAGGATATGACGCGCGCGGAGGTGCCGATAATCTCGTTGGCGCCATCGTTGGATGTGGGCTCTGTGTCACAATGTCAGTGGAGTCCAGTCGACAAGAATCTGCTGTTAACGGGTGCAGCAGGACCAGTGGCCTCGTTGCTGGTGCTTAATCAGGGAGGAGAGGAAAACGAGGATGGAACCTCAGGGACGTTGTTACCAACCCATAGCGACGAGATGGACGTGGATTCAGAGGATACCAATAACAACAACATGAAAAAGATGAAGATTGCAACAACCACAAATCTCGCACATTCGCCCATCCCGCAGGGAGATAAAGATATCACCGCCGTGTCGTGGAACAGAATAGGTTCGCTTTGTGTGACTGCGGCGTTTGATGGCCAATTACGGCTGTGGACTGCCCAGGGAAAACTACGACACATTCTCAGTCTGCACAGAGCTCCGATTCTGTCAGTCAGATGGAACAAGACCGGTTCTCTGGTGCTATCTATTGACTGCACGAACACGTTGGTGGTATGGGATACAACGTCGGGAGAGGTGCGGCACCATCTGAGTCTCACAGTGGCTCCTCCACCTGCTTCAGCGGCTGTTTCGGCCGTTTCTGCGGTAGTGGGAGACATACAGGCTGCTCTGGGTGGCAAGGATGAGACTCACGAGTCCGCAGAATCAATCACAACTGGATTCGACGCAGACTGGATCGATGGACTGACGTTTGTCATGACTGGGGAGAACCACTCGATTGTGGTTTGCAGAGTGGGCGAGAAGCTGCCATTGCTGGTATTCAAGGGCCATTCGGCAGGTATCAATGACATTCAGTTTGACCATGTGGGTCTCTTACTGGCATCAGCTTCAGACGACCACTCTGTACGGTTATGGCAGGGTCGATCGGTGGCTTCTACAGCCACCCTTCTCGGTCACACAGCTCCCGTCATGGTGGTTCGATGGTTGCCGCTATTGAACGCCGCTAATCTCGTTGGAGGTGCTAACATAGGCACCATGAGCTTGGTTGTGAGTGCTTCTCTGGACGGAACGGCGCGTGTGTGGCTGCCTGAAAACGCACGGTGTCTGGCGGTATTGGCGCTGCATGAGTCAGCCATTTTCGCCATGGAGATCTCGCCCGACCGAAAGTGGTTGGCGACCGGAGGTATGGACGGAGTGCTGGTTCTATGGGATCTGGCGGGACTAGAAGACAATGAGAGCACCGAGGAGGGCGCCGGAAGAGCTCTGGCGCGCCTGGAGGTCGGGGCTCCCATTGACTGTATAGGCTGGAATCTCGAGAGTGATGTTATCTGTGTGGGAACCAGCGGCAAAAGTTACGTGGTGGAATGGAACGAAGGAATGCGAGATATCAAGTTGGTGGCATAGAAGCAGGAGGAGGGACGGTAAGATACGATACGGGTTTAATGAAGGGTCCGGAAAATATAATACACGATATAATAATGTATATTAGCTAACTGATATGAGGATTGGAGGAGTGAGTGTAGACTGGAGAAAGTGTGGAGCATCTGCAGTTGTGGGGCGATTAGAGTTTGCCTTACAGGGTTCGTTCCAGTCCTTCAAAAGTGGTGTTCCAGTGACGTGACAAGGTTGAATTTGAAGAGCTAGACTGGTAGCACTGCATCTATTCATTTAGTATCTTTTAATGGCTCTTCTAGGCTTACTAGGCTGTTTTAGCAGGCTCTCTTCTTTGTCAGCATTGGTTAGGAAACCTTAATTTGACCACCAATATGACTAGCTATTGAAACGTGCGTTTGTATTTTCCCTCTTCCACAATGACTACAACATGAACAAGATACCTATTGAGATACAGGGCGAGATTTTGGAACACTGTGATTTGTCAGCTGTGATGAATCTCCGAGACACGTGTGTCACGTGGCGAGAGCTGTGTTCAGAGTCGGTACTTGCTGGAAAGGTGAAAAGAAGGGTGCCTTGGATGATTCCTGGAGAACACAGAACCGGTCTGGAAACCTGGGCTCTTTGTGCAAGAGTGGTTTTGGCCCGACGGAGAGCGTGTGATTCTGGCAGGCTGGAGCACGTGACTTTATTGGATCGCATTCCCGACTTCAAGGCCGGTAAAGTGGAGCATTTGACTGCTGAAAATGTGACAATGTTACCTCGAGGATATCGGGCAGTTTTTGATTCGGTCAGTTTGCGAACTGTTGGCGATACTGATCCGCAACTGCTGTCTCTTCGTGATTCATCATTGTTCATCCGCAATTACGAGGCTCTCATAGACCTGCATACACTCAATGTGAAGCCTGTGGATTACGACGTAAGTCATGAGGAGGAGATAAAGTGGACTGTTGACGAGACAACAGGTGTGTTCACGTGTGATGTATGTGAGATTGAACTCCCTGAAACCGCTGATGTTGTTCGTTTCCACCTTGGAAAGCAGCAAATGGTGGTTTATTACGACATGGAGTTGGAGGAACGAGTTTGTGTAATGGATAGGCAGCCTAGGATGAGCTACAAGGATGGCTTCGTGTTTCCATTCAACGCTGAAACGATGAAGGTTCATGTTGCGCGTGAAGCTGTGTTTCTGACTCAGGTGGAGGACCTGTATTTCTGCACTTATTGGCTAGATGTGGCCAACAGAAGTCGGGTGCTAGTGGTCAAGTCCGAGTTTGAGCAGCCCTTCGATGAGTGGACTCTATGGTACGAAGACGCCTTTACTTACAACGGACTACTTTGGCATACATTCGACGAACATGTCGTTCCGTTGGTAGTCGACCTAGAGCATCCAGACAAGACAGGATACAATCCCAAGCATATTGTCCAATGGTCTGATGGAGGAGAAACTCAACAGGGCAATGATGGCAGTGAGAACTTCTTTGGAAGCAAAACCTCAACCACTCAAGTGACAGATATGGCCAACTACACAAACTACAGAGTCAAGGAGGACCGCAATTATGATCTCGATGATGTGATCTTTCCAGGAATAGTCAGTGGCAGATTTGGATTCTGGAAATGGGGAGGAGACTATGCTGACCAGGTCATTAGTACAGCTATTGCTAGTTTGAAGGGATGATAGCTACCTACATCTAGCTATCGTAAGTGCCTGCATGAAATACGCACGATAACGTACCTGTCTGTCTTGTCAATAAATCATCTCTATCTTTTTTAGATTGGGACACAAACACCTCCTCTTCACAATTACATAGAACAGACATACACAATGACATGTACCTCTTCCTAGACCTTGTCACATACATTTTATTCTTCGCACAAATGACACGACACATCACCAAACAGCTGTTGGACCTGGAGGACCAGAAATACAAATGCCGGAGGGCCATGCTGGTCATGGAACAGCAATTGCACGACCACCAGCTGGAGCTCAACTCTCTCCATCTCAAGTCTACAGTTTTGAGAACCGCTCTGGCAAGCACAAGAGACAAACATCACTACCTGGCTCTGCAGCCGCCACGGCCTGTCCGTGGTGACGTTGCGCCTCCCTACGAACAAGACCAGCTCTCAATCGAGTATGACGAGAACACGACAGCATACGATATGTCACCTCCACGGGGCGCACCATCTCCTCGCTGCGAAACTCGTGGCATCTCTCCAGCCCGCTCCGTGGAGAGCCTGGACACCAACGGCACACCTCCGCCTGTTCACCCACCAGGAACTCATGTCTTTGTGTGCGGCAAGAGTGCTTCCAAACTTTGGCTGTATGGCATTGGCAAGGGACAGGCCAAGATTGGACCGATACCCATTAAGAGCGGCAACGGGGTCACCTACCGTCTAGGATTCCCATCTGGCATGTTCCTTGATGAGGACGACTTCCCCGCCGACGACTTGGAGGGCACCGAAGCGAAGCTCACCGCGATTTCCGGATGCCCTCCTCTGGAGGGACGAGTGCTTGATGAGATTGATCGAGTTGATGCGGCCTTTATCGTGCATGGAGGAGTCTACCTGTTGTTTCACCATTGCAGCTGGGGTACAACATACACCAAAGAAGTTCTCGACTTTCTTCCCGCCGACATCGAGGTTTCAGATTTGAGATAGACCGACTTGACTACTGATTTGAAAAGCTACGATACTTGAGTTCGAGTACAAGTAATTAGTCGTGCTCGTACAACTACTAACTAATGCAAATACATACGTGATTACCTATCTACTGCGGTGTCTAAACAAGAACGCCAGCCTGGGCGAGAGCCTTAGAGGTCTTGAGCTTGTGAAGTCGAGAAATGACCTCGTCCAGAGGAATGGAAGCGGCCTTGGTCTGCTTGCTCTGGTCGTCTCGGTCTCGGATGTTGACCGACTTGGCGGTCATCTCCTCCTCACCGACAATGAAGGTGAAGTTGTACTGCTTGAGCTGGGCCTCTCGGACCTTCTTCTGCAGGGTGTTGGGTCCGTTGTCCACGTCGGCAAAGAAGCCGGCGTCGACAAGCTCGTCTCGCACCTCCTGGGCGTAGTCGTTGTACTTGGGTCCAACGGGGATGACCAGGACCTGTCGAGGCGACAGCCAGAAGGGCCACTTGCCGGCGAAATGCTCACACAGAATGGCGGTCATTCGCTCAAAGGAGCCGTAGATGGCTCGGTGGATCATGACAGGTCGAGTGTACATGGCAGCCGAGTCGGTCTCTCCCTCGCCCATGGCGGCGGAGTTCTTGAAGTTGAGATCGAACCGGTTGGGCAGCTGGAAATCGAGCTGGATGGTGGCGCACTGGTGCCATCGGTGCAGGGCGTCGGAGATGACAATGTCAATCTTGGGGCCGTAGAAGGCTCCATCTCCGGGGTTGAGCTCCCAGTTGGCGCCCCACTTGTTGAGGGCCTCCTCGAGCTGCTTTTCGGCCGAGTTCCAGGTCTCCAGCTCTCCGACGTACTTGTCGGGTCGGGTGGACAGCTTCATCTTGAACTCGAAGCCAAAGATGGTGTAGACCTTCTTGAGGAAGTCGAAGATGCCGGTGATCTCGGACTGGATCTGCGAGGGCATGCAGAAGATGTGGGCATCATCCTGCTGGAATCGTCGGACTCGAGTGAGACCGGTGAGGGCTCCAGAGGCCTCGTTTCGGTGGATGACACCAAAGTCGGCAACCCTCCATGGCAGCTCCTTGTAGGATCGATCTCGAGCCTTGAACATGAGACAATGGCCGGGACAGTTCATGGGCTTGAGACCAAACTTTTCCTTCTCAATCTCAAACGTGAACATATCGTCCTTGTAGTTTTGCCAGTGACCAGAGGTCTCCCACAGCTTGGAGTTGTACATGTTGGGAGTGATGACCTCCTCGTAGCCTCGCTTTCGGTACTCGTTTCGGAGCAGATCGGTGAGAGCAGAGTAGATTCGGGCTCCATGGGGCAGCCAGAAACAAGATCCGGGAGACATGTCGTTGAACAGGAACAGCTCCTGCTCTCGGCCAATCTTTCGATGGTCTCGCTTGGCAGCTTCCTCCAGGAACTTGAGATGCTCGGTCATGAGCTTCTTGTCGGGGAAAGAGATACCAAAGATTCGCTGCAGAGAATCGTTATCCTTGTCTCCAAGGAAGTAAGAAGACGAGTTCTTGAGCAGCTTGAAGGCCTTGATCTTACCAGTATGGGGGATATGAGGACCAACACACAGATCGATCAGAGGACCACATCGGTAGACGGTGGTGGAGGTTCCATCGGGAATCTTCTTCTGGATCAGCTCAACCTTGTACTTGTTGTAAGCAAACATCTTGAGCAGGTTCTCCTTGGACAGCACCAGACGCTCAAACTTTTGCTTGTCCTTGATGGCGGACTTGGCAACAGTCTCCAGAGGATCGTAATCACAGGCCTGGACGTGGGTCTCTCCGTTGTCAATGGACATTTCGTAGAAGAAACCGTCCTCGGTGGGGGGACCAATGCACAGGTGGGCTCCGTAATGTCGCTCGGTGGCCTCTCCCAGAACGTGGGCAGAAGAGTGCCAGAAGACTCGCTTTCCCTCGTCAGAGTTGAAATCCAAAAACTCCAGCTTGGCATCACCCTCCAGAGGTCGCTCCATATCCCACAGCTCGCCATTGACCTTGGCAATCACGGTCTGGTCGGGCAGAGACTTGGAAATGGTCTTGCAAATGTCCATAGGAGAAGTCTCCCAGGCAGTACCCTCCTTGGGGGTGCCATCCTTGAGAGTCACCACAATGGGCTTTCGCTCCTGAGAAGCCACAAACGCGTCGTACTCAACCTTGAGCTCGTCAAACATCTTGATTCGAGAATCCAGGAACTCGGGCTTGGGATCAAGCTCCACGGCTCGAGTAGAGGCAGACTCTCCGTCCTTGGGAGCCTTGACCTTCTTCTGCTTGGCCTGTCCAAACTTGCTGGGGTCGGCGGCCTTCTTTTCCTTGGCAGGCTTGGCCTCCTTGGCCTGCTTGGGGGCCTCGGCCTTGGGCTCATCACCCAAAACCACCTCCTTCATCTTATCAACGAGTTCAGCCATTTTCGCGTGGTGAGAATCGTGTCCCAAACTTTTACTTTCTGGAAACGTCAGAATTTTGCAGTATGGGAGTTACCGGCCTGAATGTTACGCGGGGTGAGTGGGTTAGGGCCGAAATACTGAGTAGTGATTAATATCTTTTACGGAGATACAACGTTGGTTTTGTGTCCCTTGATGACTCACAAACGTGGCATGATCATTGCTGTCAAGCGGATGAACCCCCATGAGTCAGGGAGCCGCTTAGATTGACATCAGTTATGACTGTTCGGGGTGGGTTATGTATGGGAGGTGATTTATAGGAGCTTTAGGGGGATAACTGATTTGAATGAAACGATAGATGAATTGAGAGCCATTGGCTGTTCTGAAGCATTTCCATTGAAAAAGTGACGCCAGCAACAACCTCTATATTCCACTATCACCCCTTAGTAACCCCTATGGTCTGAATCTTATTGGTGTATGCTATACAGAGAGCTTACTGTGAGGTGGATGGGGGGTATAGTAATTACCGAATACAGTTAGGGCATTCAGAACTGTTTCGATCTTTCTACAAGAAGAACCCTTTGTCTTTATTCTTTTCAGTTGTACCTTGCGAGAACTAATAGTGATACACAACGAAGATCTGCTTAGTAAGGTCGTCTCAGCAGTTTCTCAAGTGCACTTCAAGAACACGCGGTTATAAGACTATGACGAACGTGGTACACAGTCCATCTGTTCTGTCGGTACTCTTTGTTTATCATACGACTCAGCTGCTGCTCTTGCACTCCCACCTCTGACTCTTACAGTCATCCAATAGTCTATAAGCGGCTCACACCCTTGTGAGGAGTAGTGGGATCACGGGTTCGTTCTCGAAGAGATATCTTGAGATGTATGTCACAAAATTGACAATCAGACTGAATTGGATCAAGTACCATAGTCTTGGATTCAAGTACACCACAATCTTCCAATCGATTGTTAGCTCACCACTATGTGCGTAACCTATCACAACCTGCACCCGACAGTTGACCCAAGCTGCTTTGTTTCGACGGAAAAACTGACTTGACAGACTTTCTTTGTCTCTGAGACTTCACTCTTTCTTTCTCTGAGCGGCCAGCACCCTCGTAGTTACAGCACATGAGATGAGCTCTCTCTTTAAGGGAGTGTATCAGATCTCTACATTATGGGGATTACACAGAACCAAACAGTCTGTCAAAGTCATGATAATCACGTGACTTGAACAGAAATCAAGAATTCTGCTGCCTAGCAACAACGCCCATCAATTTTCTTCTACACACCCACCACCACCACCTTCTAGAACAACCACAAATCACATCTCCAGACCTCGCTTTCTGAAACACTTGCATGTTTCATGCATGTTTCATGCACCTTACGAGGTTATGTACGCCACCTGGATCATCTTCAGTAGCCGAGCCATATCCGAAGTAATACTGTCTGAAAGAGAGTCTGAAAGCGACATCAATTTATTAATAGCTGTACTGCAGATTCGATGTACAAATCTGCAGAAAAAATCGGTGAAAAATCAACTGCACAGAAGACATCTCAAAGTCGATCTCGCACCTTCCATTTTGAGCAATCATTGTATCGCGAAATGTAAGCTTAATGGTCTTGAGATGGGGGTGCTCTATACACCCATAAGCTGGAGAGGTATGTACAAATACACAAATTGACACGTGCGTGTGAAACACGACTTCTTACGACTTATTCAGCACGCTTCTTTTTCCTTCACCACATCTCTCTTACGCCACTTATACTCCTCCATACCCTCCTTCGACGCACACGTGCAAACTTTGATATGAGTCGGTGGTGCAGCAAGCTCACATAAAATTGGAGACGGTAGGAATCGCCACTTGCAACACTACTTATACTGAGGCCCTGAGCTCTTTGACGACCAGAAACACTCAAAACAAGTGCACAAACACGAAACGAGACTAAGACCACACAATTATGGGAAAACGAGGAGGAAAACGAGGACCGACACGAGCACGTGGCGGCTCCAGTAACCGCGGAGGAGGACGAGGCGGTCGAGGCGGCAGAGGAGGAGGCCGTGGAGGAGGACGAGGAGGAATCACCATGCCCACGGGGTACCACAACTTTTGCGACGACGAATTGGACGAGTCTTTCAGCTTCAACTACAACCGCAAGCCTTCACAGCCACAGAACGACAATGACGATGATTTCAGATCGTCTTCTGGAAGAGGCAGAGGAAGAGGTGGTCGTGGGCGTGGATCTGGCGGCGGCGATCGTGGAGGTCGTGGAGGAGGATCATCACGTGGACGCGGTGGAAACGGAAACGGCGGATCAAGCCGAGGTGGTAAAAAGAACAACAACTGGCGAAACGAAAAGCCGTCGCTTCTGAGCTCCATCTTGTACTCGCGACAACACGCGTCGGAGAACCGAGAACACATGTTCAACAAGTCTCTTCGAGGCGCCGAGTTCATCACTTTCATCAAATCCGCCGAGGTCTACGATCCGTCGAAACTGCTCAAGGATGTCGGTGTTACAGTCGAGGAAGCCAACGTGGTTACAGAGGTGGAAGATATCCATACTATTGTGCCCGAAGTGCTTCCTGAAGTCGAAGACGTGACTGGAGCCGATGCTGAGCTTGAGGAGGTTGACGAGGATGACGAGGATGACGAGGAGGAGGTCTTTACTACTATCACCGAGACTTATGAGGATGATGGTGAAGACAATGGTGATCAACAACTGGATGAAGACGAGCAGGAAATGCTTGTTGACGAGAATGGCGAGTTGATCAACGACTACGACGACGAAGACATTGGTGAGGACGACGACGATGATGATCTCATTGCTGACGAGAAGTCTGTCGATGTGTCTACTCTGCAGGACGCCATAAATGAGGTTGCCAACGATACTATCAAGGACGATCTGAAGGAAGAGGATCCCAGTGAGGGCTCCGAAGCTGACGACGAGGAAGATGACGCTGTCGAGTTTGTGATGGACACTGAAGGAGATCCTGATATGGTGGACATGGAGTTTATGGAGACTGATTTTGCTTACCTCAACAACAAGAAGAGAGCTGAGCAGTCGCGTACTCCCCTGATGAGATCCACCGCTGTTATCAGTGATAGACCCGCTACTGCCGTTTCTGCAGACACTACTCTTGTCGAGTCTGCCTCTTCCAAGAAACGTCAGAACCGTGATCCTCGAGCCGTGGACATTCCTGAGTACAACTCTGACATTGATCCTGAGGTGCTCAAGGACTACATGGAGAGTATCAAGGATGAGGAGGGTTCTGATGCGGAGAACATTGACTGGATCCGATCTGCTCTGGGAACCCAACTTGGAGGAACTGAGCAGTACTATGTTGAAAGCGATGATTCCGATAATGACGACTTTGACGACGATGAAGACGACGAAGACGTGGAGGAGGAGTACGAGTGGCCCGAGAATGGAACTGTTGGATGTGTCAGAAACATTGTTGCTACTCGAGCAGCTTCTCAGGGCTACCAGTTTATGGTTGAACACACTCTTGATGCTGACATGGAGGAATGGTGGAACGAGGATCTCATTCGAGACTCTGTGGCCGAGCATCTGGGTGTTTCTGTTTCTGAGCTGCCCGAGGATGCCTACCGATGGTATGTGACTCGTCTTGGAGGTGATATTGAGGATCCCGATCTTTCTGAAGAAGGAATCAACTACAGTGATTACTATGACGATTCTGACGAAGATGATCGCGGCCGAGAAGCATCCGAAATGGACTCTATCATTCAGAGTCTCATTGATGACGAGGCAGACGACCGAAAGCTGCTTGCTGATCACGGATACACACCTCCTATGACCAAATCTCGTGGTAAGAACCAGGTTCCCAACTTTGGAGTCAATGATCCCGAGTTGCAGGCTCAACTGGAGAAGCACTGGGTCAACTCTCGTGCTGCCAAACGAGCCAAGCGAGAACAGCGACAGTCTATGCGAAAGCAGGGTATGCTCACCAAGGAGTTCAAGGATGGAGGAATCATTCCTCTTCATGCCAAGTACCCCATCTTGATGACTGTTGAGGAGGCTCGGAAGGAGATTGAGATTTTCATCAACGCTCCTAACAAGCCAATGGTTCTGGACTTCCCTCCCATGGGAGCCGAGTTCCGATCAGTTCTGAAGAAGCTGTCTGCATGCTACCATCTCAAGCTCGATATTCACGGCGTTCAAAAGAGCAAACACATCAGTATGTTGAGAACAGCCCGAACGTCGTGCCACAACAACAATTACATTTCAAAGTTCCACGACAAGTTCCCCAAGAAGTTCAAGCTGGTGATCAGAAACGCAAAGTACTCCACCGAGCAGTACCTTTACGAGACCAAGCATCAGAAGGGTTCCAAGCGGTCGGCTGTGCGTGTTCATAACCGAGAAGGTGAGATTGTGGGTCACGAGGCTCCTGCCATTGACGATTCCAACATTGGACGTCTTCTTCTCCAGAAGATGGGTTGGACCAGCGGTGAGGGTCTTGGAGCCCAGAGCAGAGGTATTTCCGAGCCCATCATTGCCAAGGTGAAGATCAGCAAGCGTGGTATTGGAGCGTAGACGGAGAATGGATAGACAGTGAAGGATACAGATACAGATACAAGTACATTAATTGCATAATAGATGACGATAGATGAGTTGGACTAATATGAAGCAGAAAGACAATGTATAATTCGGCATGAGAGGTGACGTCTGATGCACCCGTTTTACTCATTTCTGAATCACGCATGATTTTTACAAGTTCTTCCACAATTCAGCCCTCGGATAAACTTCCTACTGTCTCGCGCGTGGCTGGTGCGTGTCTCATGCATGTTTTATGCACATTTCTGCGATTTAATGCGATTTAATGCACGTAAATGAATCAAAATAGTCAGCGGCTGGGCAACGGCTACAATTGCAACGGCGAATAAATGCAACTCAATTATGCTATAGGAATAAATAGGTCTCTGAAGCGAATCTCAGGTTCTTGATGTGATGTGGTGTTGTGTGGTGTTTCGTGAAGAGAGGCAGACTTACTTCAGGTTGGTGAAGTCGACCTCGCCCTCCATCAGACCAGAGTTCTCCTCGTTCTTTCGAGAGCAGGTGCACTGAGAGGCCTGTCGCATGCCACAAGAGCAGGCATCGGTGGGCTTGACGTTCTCAACAGAGGCCTTGGAGCAGTCGCAGTGCTGAGCGGGCATCTTGCCACAAGAGCAGGTGGCTTCGATAGCACAGACACAGGAGTTGGACTTCTTGCAACAGGTAGAGGCGGCCATTTTAGTAGTTGTTGGTGGTTGGTTGGTTAGGGGGTTGGGTGGGTTGTGTTTGTGTTTGTTTGTGTAGCTGGATGCTGACGATGTTTGATACTGTTATTGAAGGGTATCTCCCCAGGTCTTTATACTAGCCACATCATGACATGCTCGTATACATGTTTTAAGGTTTTCGCTAACCTTACGCCTCGCTGACCTTTTCCGGCGATTTGATTGGCCCATTGGTCCCAACATGCACGTGACCCTTTGGTGGCGTGTGTGGGCTGACCTTTTGAAGGCCTGTGATTGGCTGAGAAGAAAGGGAAGGCACGTGATCTGTGGAGTAAGCAGTGAGGGGATGACCTTTGTGACGCATATTATTGGATGAGAGAGGGGCCAGTCACGTGACTAACGACTGTGGCGAAAATACGCTCCCAAAGAAATGGACCCTTAATGATGGTCTTTAAATTGCACCCTTAAAATCAGGGTCGTGGAACAAAGTGGGCCAAACAAGGTGAGAGTGGCTTTCTCGTGGGAATTGGGGCTGAACATAAGTGTCGAGCTTAAGTGGTGAAGGTATGTGAGAACAGATCAACCACAGTAAGAAGGAGGAACAATCTAGAGGCGAGGAGTTGGTTTGTGTAATCAAGAGCTCCTTGGTAATCGTTATTTCTCTCCTTTAATACTACCCTAACCGATAGCCCAGTAACGTCGTGTCTATAGATTTGGCTAATTAGTTACCTGGTATGGCTAGACTCATGAGAGAGACATACCATAGCTAGACCTGAGGGGAAGTGATAATTGAGACAGTTGAAGGTGCTATGAGTACCACGTGGTTGATGATAATCTATATATGGTATATGGCCTTCTTCCGTTGATCCAGCCTTCATCTGTTTGGTTTTGATCTGAGGTGTCATTGTTAACAAATGTGTACACTAACTTGCCCTTTTTAGTTGATCCATACTCATGCTCTATGTAGTCACTGTCGGCTGTCTCAGGACACGTCCAATCGCACAATAAAGGCCACCAAAAGACTCCTAACACAACCCCCATCTCAACAAAAGCTGCCTCTGTAATTTCACACCCATCCCCCTCATTATATATCATTTCTCACTGGCTTATATTACCCCCTCTTACGTTCTTACGTCACTAATTTTACCATGTCGCCATGTCTCCATCTCGCCTCCGTTTAATTTAACCCTCCGACGCCGTTGTTTACAAAGGCAATTATGATACTGTATCTGGACTTGACTGTAGTTCGGCTATTCCATACACCTCTGGTGTGATTGGGCTGCGCCACAGGAGTGAGCCGCAGCCACGAGCATCACAGTGTTGTTATGGCCTCATCGCGTCATTCGTCGCACCCGTCGTATATCACTTCACCCCACACAAACATGCCATTTCCAAACATGGGCTTTTTCTGGACGTTTTCATCACACCACCTGTTTTGATGGTGCAGGTGCAACACGTTGTGCAGCCGAGTCTATATGTAAGCAAGTTTGAAGGTGTAACGTGGAGCAAGTCATGTGACTGGGGGGTGTACTAAAGCCGAGGCATCAGTAGAACTACAAGTGACTGACCAATCAGAGCACTGATTTCGTCGCATCACGTGTCTAAATACACAGTGGCACCACCATACACTCCTACCCAGACCCCCACTCTAACCCCCACTGTATCCCATAATCCATCGCTCCTGTCGTATACCCAAAGTTTATCTGGAAAAGTCGAGTAAACGACATATACGAGGTGGGAGTTGGATCAGTAGGCTGATGTTGATTTTTCAACCCATTTCGAGCCGTCGCAAAAGTTAATCTAGCCGAGAAGATGATATGGAGGAGGAGGTGGTGCTAAACAGAAGCAATAACTTGGTAGAAACCGAATATGAGGTTATGAGTATACTCCGGACAGGTTATGAGGTTGGTTTTGCGCTCAAAACCACCTTTAAACCCCCCAGATCACGTTTTGCACCGCCCTCAAACCCCCCATCGCGCATCGCCCCTGACGTGTTCACATGTTGAGTTTGGATGCAGAAGGTTCAGCATGTTTAGCCCATTTGGGTTATCAGATGATTGCTTGAGGGGGTAGTTATTTGGTGATAGGATGGTCGTATCGATAAACTGAGTGCATATCCAAACTCGTCGCACTCGTGGCTCCAAATTCCACCCTTTATCTCCCCTTCATTCCAACTTTTACCACATCCAAAGTCCCCCGCAATACGACGCAAACGACAGGGTTAGGAGCAAAGTCTAATACTTTTCGTGTTTTATAGGCCTCCCAATCCTCGCTTTTTTTGGGTCCTACTATCTCAAGACTCAAGCAAGAGAGAGTGTTCCAACCTCAGTCCTAAACATGTCTTCGATCCTCGAGAGCATCAACTCCACCGTGACCCCCGCGGCCTCTTACATCGGCACCTACGCCAAGCTGTCCGACGCTCATGCCGACACCCTCAACATTGTCGAGCGAATCTGGGCCTCCTACTTTGTGTGGTGGGGTAATGATCTCATTGCCTGTGGAATCTTCATCTTCCTGCTGCACGAGATTCTCTACTTTGGCCGATGTGTGCCATGGATGATCCTGGACCAGATCCCCTACTTTCACAAATGGAAGATCCAGGGCGAGGCAAAGGTCCCCTCTGTGGCCGAGCAGTGGGAGTGCATGAAGTCCGTGCTCATCTCGCACTTTATGGTCGAGGCCATCCCCATCTGGGGCTTCTACCCCGTTTGCAAGTACGCCGGAATCTCTATCGACGTGCCCTTCCCCTCTTGGATGAAGATCTGTGCCCATCTTGCTCTCTTCTTTGTGCTTGAAGATACCTGGCATTACTGGCTTCACCGAGGCCTCCACTACGGCCCCTTCTACAAGTACATCCACAAGCAGCACCACCGATACGCCGCTCCCTTTGGTCTGACTGCCGAGTACGCTCACCCTGTTGAGGTTGCTCTTCTCGGAGTTGGAACTGTCGGAATCCCCATTGCCTGGGTCATGCTCACCGGCGATCTCCATCTCTTCACCGTGTCTGTGTGGATCGCTCTGCGACTCTTCCAGGCCATCGACGCCCACTCCGGCTACGAGTTCCCCGTGTCTCTGCACCACTTTCTGCCCATCTGGGCCGGAGCCGACCACCACGATGACCACCATCGATACTTCACCGGCAACTACGCCTCTTCGTTCCGATGGTGGGACTTTGTCCTCGACACCGAGGCCGGCCCCGCCGCCAAGGCCGAGCGACAGCAGCGACTTGCCGCCAAGGCTGCTAAGGCCACCAAGAAGCAGCAGTAAGTGGGTTACCGAAAGAACCTGGTACGATACTTCTCTGCTCTTCACCCATTCCGGATCCATCTGATCTGATCCAAAACTGACCCCCAGTATATACATAAGTTATTTAATATGATACAGACATTATTTCGACATCGGTCCTCCGATAAACTCCAGATCATGTATGTCTGATGCTCGATATGGCCTTATATCGGTGTGTATAAATAGCTCCTGAAAATAAATGGCATCTTCGAGAA
Source organism: Yarrowia galli (assembly GCA_900519055.1). Lineage (NCBI taxonomy): Eukaryota > Fungi > Ascomycota > Dipodascomycetes > Dipodascales > Yarrowia > Yarrowia galli. The sequence continues at coordinate 4,277,188 of ULGS01000006.1, read as the reverse complement.
TGCAGACAAAGGAAGGAAGAGACGCAGAAGACCCAAAGAAGTAGTAGAATGAAACTTAAGGCGGTGGCAAATGGTTTGGACTTATCGATATTGTACGATTGTTTGTTGGTGTTTTAGTCAAAGGAAGCCATAGCTCTTACTATAGCAATCGGGCAATCCATTAGCTCACCGTTGGTCTAAGATGGTCTAACTTTTAGCACATTTGGAACGGTTGCTACCAGGTACGAGCCGTTCATTGTCTCAATGGGAACATGTCTCACATCAGGGTCTAGACTCGGACAGACTCGGTCAAGCTCGGACAGACTCCGTCAGGCGACTAAATCGTGTTATGTTGGGGATTTCTTTTTGGGGAGGGGAAGAAGTAGGTGCGAGTAGATCGGTTGAGTAGTGTGATCCGAGTCGTGTGATCTGAGTCGTGTGACAGTGGTACTTGTACAATGCTGTGTTAGGGTGTGTATAGTAAACATCGAGAAGTGGACTGGAGCTTTTGAGGAGGGAGCTGTAAGTGAAATGTGGGTGGCGTTGGAAATGTTTATACAGCCTGTTTGTACAAGTACTTCGAGTCTTCCTATGTTGTTTTAGCCTGATTGTTCTGATACACTGGCTATTGAGAACAATACAGTAGTGTCAACATTGAAGCTGACAGTAGCAAGGGTAATGGATTCAGCCTTCAAGGGGGTCACGTTTTCTTGAATGGGAAGAGTTTGCCTTCACACCGGTTGCTCTTGATACCGTTACTATCAAGTAAGCTTGTAGGAGACAGCTACAGAATGCCTCTAGCTAGGAGTTATCAACTGATGCTGACAGTTACAGTCCAGAGAGCCAATTGGTGTGTAACGCTTGTAGCTTCGACATCCTCCATATACGTACCCACTTGCTGTTGTTCTGGTCAAAGCTTCACATCTTCACACGGTTGCTTCATATCACAATCACGCTTCCCGTAGTCAACCAGTGTGGAAGACGCTGGTAAGCTCATCGTCTACAACCACTCAATCTACGTCCTTGATCAGTTGTCCAGTCTATAAATATATAAATAATTACATGCGCTTTTCAATAGTCGCGTTAAACAGCGCCAGGTTCAAAGCAGCGTCGTTAACCCCCATGGTGGGGTTACTTTCCTCCAGCAAATCAAACGACCGCACCGTCACCTCGGAAAAGGCGTCGTTGGCCGTGCTGTACAGCAATAAGTCTCGTGTAGGTCCAGTTTTGGAGGGGGCCGAACTGGTAGGCTCAGCCACCTCAGAAAGCTCGCTCTTGAGAGCAGTCCATGTGTCCTGCAAAGTGGCCTTGAGGTCCGGCGTGGTGGCCACAAACGGCGAGTCCAGCAATGCCTGCAGACCTTCAACCACGTGGTTGCGCAGCATGGTCACCTCAGCGTCCTCCGAAGCCATGAGCGACTTTTCATGGATCATGGCAATCTTGAGGAACATGGAGATTCCCTCAGCCAGTCCAGGAGGATGGGGCTCTCGCACAGATGCCTCCACCAGTCGCTGTAGTCCCGAAGATAGCGCAAACGTCTGAGTTTTGCAGACGTCTTCGGTGACAGAGTCCGCCAGAGAGTCGGCCAACTCAATCAGCAAAGACACAATATTGTTCTCTCCAACTCGGGGAAAGTTGGGTGAGGTGAGAAACGTGGTCTCTGCTCGGGCGAGAATGCGGCCCTTGAGATCGCCCGGCAGCTCGGAAAACAAGTCTCCAAAGAAAGGAGGCAGCTTGAGCAGGTCGGGGTCGCTCAACACACGGAAAAGCACAGTCACGTCCTCGTCTGTGGTGTCCGGGTTGGGCGTTGTAGAGCTAATGGTGAGCTCTGGTGAAGTGTCCATGGCAACGGGGTCTTTGGAGATACGGCCCCGATGCGCAAACAGCAGTCTCAGCTGTGTCTGGGCCAAAAACATGTTGAAGGGAGTCACGTGGGTGATGAGCTGCAACAAGTCGTCGGCCAGAGAAGTGCCTGTACCGAGATCGAGCTTCAACAGATGGTTCAACAGCTGCTGCAAAGAAGAAGCAGCAACTGCATTGTCGGGCTCAATCACAGGATCCACAATGAGCTGCGAAAACAGCGCAGGATGATGTACAGACACCTCCTTGCAAAAGGTGGCGACATCATCCAACCATTGGGGGTCTCGGAACACTTCTCGCTCAAACAAATGCTGAGCCACAAGCCGCATGTAAATGCGAGGATGTTGGTCAGCAAACAGCTTGCGCTGAAACAGCAGGGAAAAGGCCTCGGTTGTAGATAGAGAGTACTCCTGGGTCAGGTCACGTGCAATCAACGAGAGCAACAAACGAGAGCCTCCAGACATGTCTCTGAGATTGTGGATTTGCAGATACAAGTCTCCCACCTTTTCAATGCACGTGCACTCATACACCACCAGGAAGACCAGAGTCTGAAGCAGTTGAGGAGATACTTCCTGGTCTCTCAGCCACGTCATGAGCTGGCTACTGAACTGAGAGTCGTCCTTGTAGTTGGCCAGCATCTTGCACGAGGCTCGAACGTCCGAAGAATGCAACAATAGATCGTTGAGAGCCTGAGGAAGGTTCACGTCCTTGGTGGCCTCAGAATCGGTCTGAGGAGTGACTTCGGAGATGGGCGACAGCTGAGGTGAAGAGGAGTTCTTCAACAGCGTCTCCAGCTCAGGTTTCAGCTCGGGCAGCTGCTGGGCCGAAAACTGGACCAGATCCCACAACTCACGTGACACACGCACCTTTCGCAGACCCCGGTACTGGTGCATAAACACCTTGACCAGAGCAGGCATGTCTGCAATGCAAGCAAACGCCTGCCACTGGTACCGGGTTGCATTTGCCAAAAAGTACAGCAGATGCGACTGAGTACACTTGGGCACAATGAGTTGGATGGAAGCACACATGAGTCTCCAGGCATGCAAGTTTTCGAGAATCAGCTGGTACTGAGCAAACTCTTGGGTGGTGGGGACGTAGCCCTTTTCCACAGCTGTACACAGACTAGTGTACAGGTTCTCTGCGACGACAATGCGAGTGTTTTGAGTGAACTCCGAGTATGGGATATGAGTCGAACTACTGCTGTCGACATCCATATCGGATTGTCCATGAACACCTGGAAGAAGCACTCGAAGAGCCTTGTCTGTTCGATCCAGAAGCTCCTCCTCATTGTAGGAGGCGTACTTGGCCACTTTGCGAACCATGTATCTGACCTGCACTTGACACGAGCTGGGAACGGCCAAAAGGGGCAGGTTGCCGAGAATGTCGAGCTGCACGTTGGCCCATTCGGAGAGACGTGAAATGTACAGTACTCCTGAGGAAATGAGCGATCTGACGTAATCTTGGGGTGCGAAGATGTCCAAGACACACAGCTCTGTCACAAGAGCATAGAGATCGTCGATTCGCACGTCACGGTGCGATTTGATGGACAGCAGAAACTGTACAATGTGGCTGGGAACAGCGTCTCCGTCCACTCCTTCAGACAGCTGTGAAACCAGGTGAGATGCAATAAAGACCCGCTCGACAGAAACACGTGAGTCCGACACTGCCCATGCAAGAATTGTTTGGATGACGGTACCAAAGTCGGCCCGTGTGTCAATGATCTGGTTGAAGAGCGTCTTATCAAAGGGAGCGCGTGCCGCGTCCAAGATGGAGATGATGACGGCCTGCTTGTTTCTGTTTCGGCGAGTTTTCGGCGTGTCGGAGATGACGAGAGCTTCGTTTCGAACACGAGTGAACTCCGAGTCCGGCACAATCGCCTCAAACGTGCTTCCGAGCTGCACCCATTTGGAGGGCATGACAAAGGCGTCTGGAAGAGCGTCAAACAGAGTGTTGACTAGACTCGACAGAGCCTTGATTGTGGGTTGGTAAAAGGTCTTGTCGGAATGCGTGTCTGTTTCCAGCTTAGTCAGCTCGATCAGCAGGTTCTGGGCCAGTTTTTTAGCCAAGTTGGGGAAAGTCAGAATGGGTTTCCAAAACGTTCGGATGATGAAGATGGCCACAGGGAGCTTTTCAACACTTGAAAGCTTTGGTGTGCCAGCAGCAGCAGCTGTAGCGGCTGCCGAAACAGATGTCGGTGCTGCTCCTGTCTTTGTGTCCTTGCCGTTGATGCCGTTGGTGTTGTTGTTGTTGTCGTCGCTCACCAGGCCCACCGCCCACTGTAAGAATGCATGTTTGTCGACAATGTCTTCGTAGTAGAGTTGCATGGCCAGTCGGACCATGTATGCAAAGTTTTGTTTGGCCGTTTGTTTGGCGGAGGCGTCTCCCTGGGCCGTGAGAAAAGCCACCGACGACCGCTGTAGCACGTCCACCACGCACTCGGTCCATTCCTGCAGCCAGATGGCCTCGCTCATGTTGCCCATCTGATGGTGTCCTTTTCGTTTGAGGCCACGTAGTTCGTTGGCTCCCACACAGCGGGCAAACCACACTGCTCGTGTCGGAGCGATTCGCTTGGCACAACACTGGTCTAGTAGCACCTTGTTTCGGATTCCGTGAGGGATGGTTCGAGAGAGCTTTCTGAGCGGCACCGCCGGGTTGGCGAGGTCTTTGAGCCAGGCCTCACGTTTGTGGTCGGTGAGAGTGACTCTTGGTGGCGGCTTGAACGTGCCTGGGGTTGTGATTCGGCACGTGTCCACTCTGATGTGCATGGCGGTGATGATGAAACAGCTGAGCGCGGTCATGTTGGATTTGATTCGAAGCAGCGACGCTATGCTCTTCTTTGCGCTCTGCGACTCGTGGGGCACCGATGGCGGTTCCGAGTAGCCCTTTTGCAGGTTGTCGACCATTCGAGCGTCTTCTTCGTCGGCTGAACGTTTCCATGGGTAAAAGTCGGGGTAGACGGAATCGCCGATCCGGGCGGGATCCACGAGTGGATGAATGTCGTCTGGTGGTCGTAGCACGTAGCGTTGTTGCGATAGGTCGTCGCGCGAGTTGATACTCCGGTACAACCGGGATGAGGGCCCCGGACTGGGCGCCGACGAGCTGGGTTAGTAGATGTTGTGGAATGGTGGAAAACGGGGCCAAAAAGCTGGGGAAAGGGCGTAGATGGACTAAACTGGGTGTGTAGAACACGTCTGTGTCCTCTGTTTGTGACCAGCGGCTCTTGTCGAGCCTCCAGGGTCGTCACTCACTTCATGTCAGTTTGTTGTGTTGGATAATCTCGAGTATCGTAGTTAGGTTTAGTTAGCTGGAAGTTAATCAGCAGAGCCAAAAAGAAAGCCTGTTGTGCCGCTGCCGTCACTGGGAAAAAGGGAACTGAGAGTTCGGGATGCTCTTTACAAGGCCAACAACAGTAAATGTTATGCAGAGTCTAACCGAGAGAGGGGAGAGACCACCTGTGTGTAGGGTGGTAGTGGGGGTGTTGGGGGAGGGTAGACGACAGACTGAGGGTGGTTTCTACGTAGGGACACCCCCCTCATTCGATCCCCGCCTTTACTTTACAAAAAGAACCCTCCTACGTGGCCTTTAGACACTCCCTAACGTCTCCTCATGCCTCTCCGCTCACCCACCTCGTGATTCCTGCATCCCGTGTAAATTGTGCAGCACACCTTTCACTTTGGGTGCTTTGGGTGAGCGTTAAAAAACAAAGTGTGGGTGCGAAATTGGCAGCTTCCGAAAACCGAATGTGCAACATGTATAGACCCAAAAGTGCGCGTTCGGAGCCCGAGCAGTTTGACGGGTCTTGCTACGTTGTCAGTTGGGGGCGATACACGTGTACCACGAGTTGTGTGTACGTGGACTCTCTGTGAGAATAGCCGAATTCTCGCCGACTAGGATATGATACAGCGGCTCCTCAGAAGACAGTCATTAGAGACCAAGGCTACAATACCGTGCTGGCACAAGTTTGCCAGGTACTCCAATACACCAACACTAGTTGCACAATCTATAGTCTTCTTTGGCCTTCCTTGAATCTCAAATGAGTAGTGGCAGGGCTCAAACAATCGCTGAAACGAACTAACAGCCTCTCACCAGATAACGCCGAGACTTGGTCCGAGAAGCTCAAAGTCGCATTCCCCAAGAGTGAGACGAAAGGGGCAAGGGTGGGTCCGTGACCACGACCGATGATCACAATCACGTAGTTGAGCAACCATATCACGGTATGTAAATTCTCAGATCTCGTGGCATTTGGTCGACTGCGCTTAGCTTGTGCATTCGTATCTGCCATACTACTAACTAGTTGCACCATTTGAAAAGCCTCACCTAAGCGCTAGCTACCGCTAGTGGCTGTTATAGTGCTCTACGATAAGTCGCAATGAGATCATGGATGAACCGGGGGCTGTAGTTTCCGTATCATTCAATAAGGACAGATCTGGAACACTCTACAAGTCCGAGCTCATCACCTACACACTCTTCTCCATTTGGACCTCCGGAAAAGCAACACCAACCTTAGATGTATTACAAACCAAGGCAGTTATTGATTAGAGGGTGTTATCGGAGCTATCTACAGCTGAGACAGCACATGACAGTGTCGCAATGGCTCATACCGACAACATGGAAACGGACATCAAACTTCATTCACTAAAAACGTGTACCTAATACGTACTGTTATACACGTTACCGGGACTACTTGTACCGGTATAAATCAACCTGTCCCTCAAGTTGTCAGCGACGGCCAGACAGCATTGTTCTATCGTACCTCGCTACTTAATACATATCTCCATAAATACCAATTGTCGAGATGATGAATCCAAAGCCGAAAATGCCGGAAACGGCAATGCCCACGGTGCCCAGATGCGAAATGCTCTGGGTGATGATTCGTCGGTGCAGTGTATCCTCCACTCGCTCGCTCACGTCCTCCTTGGATGCCTTGACCTTGGGCGACAGGCTCACGTTCTCGTAGACGGAGTTGTCGAGCTGCGACGTCTCAGCGGTCTCGGTGGACTCTGGGGTAGAGGCTTCCGACACGGCGTCGGCGTCCACGCCCAGAACGGCCTTGACCAGAGGTCGGGCCTTGAAGTAGCCTACAGCACAGGCAACAGGCACAGAAAGTGCGCTGTACAGCAGATAGGGGTGTCTGGCGGACTTTGTGGCAAAGGCAAAGCTGACACACAGAGAGGCGCAGGCAGTGATGCAGGCGGGGCCGACGATCCGGCCAAACCGGACCAGAAGCCGGTCCAGGTTTTCCTGAGCATCACTGACATCGGCCTTGGTGCCGGAGGAGTAGAGATGCTGGGAGATGGTGGGCAGAGAGAGGTAGGAGGCGGAGCCCACGGCGCCGGTGAGGAAGCCCAGCGCCACGGTGCCGATGACCTTGGAGAAGACCAGCACGGTAGCAGTCATTGTTGGTGGCGTTGGTGGTGGTTGAGTGTGTGTGTATGGAGGTTCTGGTTGTTAGTATTGCACGGGTATACAGTTGAGTGGGATGCATTCTGGTCATGTGACCAACGTTGGGAACAGCTTGTGAGCTTGTGAGCTTGTGAGCTTGTGAGCTTGTGGGAGTTGGAGCAGGCAGTTGAGCATATTGACGTGAAGATCCCGAGAGGTTAAAACGTGTGTGTCTAGGAATATTTGTAGTGATGGGGGTGGATATTATGGTATTTTTCGGATTAGAAGAGAGCGATGAGTTGATTGTTCTACTTTGTATCCCATGTTACCATACAAACATGTGTCCTTAGATGCCCCTAAACTTCTACAAGCTTGAAGACAGTTAACCTCCACTGACTATTTCTGAAGGACTACGTATCTAGCAATGGTATTCATACTTGATTGAGGGGAGCTACGGCAAGGTACCCATTTGTACCTCACCATAATTACAGAGACGCTCTAATAATCGCTACCTCTCAAAACCACATCCACCTCAATCTATCACCACAACAACCGCTATCGGTTATGTTGCACTCAACCCAGAGCTATACGCTGATAGACTTGAGAGATTATGCGATTGCAGAGTTAGTCTGGGGAACATTGGCGGTAGGCTGACGATGGTTGCTGTACGAGAAGTGAGTGTGGCAGTCTTTCACACAGAACCACATTTGACGCTGGGGTCCTACAATATCAACTCCGTCCACCCTTCACCCAGTCACATGCCATACCAGACTACCCCTTCCTAGTCAGTACAAGGTCAATCTTGTCAACCCTTTGGTCTTAGATTGAGAGCTCAAATCATGTCTCATATTTAGCTTACCGATTGGTCCCGAAACAAGTTTACCATTGTACGAGATGTCATATAGTTGAGGACAGGCCAAACAGCAATCATCGGAGTGAGCGGTAGCTGCAAACTAATGTGCTGTAACCACTAGTGGTAGCGTCTCTCGCTTTCCTCCAACGGTAGTCGTGGCAACGGATATGTGTACTAAAACCCCTACCACTGCATCTCTGGTGGTCTGGTGGCAAATGTAACGTGTGACAGATGTCTGACATCATGTCTTTCAGGGTGGTATTTTTAGACATATGATGGATGGATGACTTCGGCTCCAGCATGTGTCAGGCATGATACCGGTGCGTAGGGAATGTACGGCGGCCGTTACAGACTGACTCCTACGTGCCGTATCCGTTGGACATTGCCACTGTCATCTATAATCCGCCCACCTAATCAAACCAATTTAATTCAATTTCAGACACGGCCTTGTCTACTCGTGTAATCTGGCTACGGTAGATCAAGACAGATAGTCAGATACAGGATTGTACTCCCTTGTTTGCACTCCAGTAGATCGTTACCCTCCTGTGTCGAATTTACAACCCCGGCTCGGCCTCTCCTCCCGTCGCCTCTTTCTCCCGGGTAACTGTCGCGCCGCACGTGCCTGCATCTCCCTGCCGTTTAGAGCACAATGGCGGTCGATTCGGAACCCATGCACCCGCCTCTCGACAGGCCATGTGACCAGGGAATGGGGTGTTTGAAGTATGGAACGTTGTGGAAGGATAAAGTGAGGCGTCATCACCATCACGTGATTGCTATGACAAACACACCGCCCTTCTACACCGATCTTCTTCCTACCACCTCCACTACACCTCCACCCGAAACAGCCACAATCCGATTATCCTCCTGCGATAACGTCAGAGCTCTCCAGATAGCGCAAGCTTGGGGGCGACAGCGTTTGATAGGGAAGGTTAAGTTGGGGAGTGTTACCCGGAAGTGAGACAGGCTCACTGGTAAGTACGAGTAGACGGTAAAGACAGTAAAGACAGTAAAGAGGACCATGTCGTTTTAGTCGGATGTGTGTGCTTTGTGCTATCGTATTGTGCTGTACATGCACTTGAGATGGGCTATGCTGGTCATGTGATTGATGCGCTGTATTTTCCTCAAGCACGTGATTAGTCACTATTATTTCCAGCTCTGCCCGGACCTTGCCTTGTCCTCCATTTTTCTGTTACTCCACTCGCCCCTCCTCAACACGTCTCCACACCAATTAGGCAGAGTTTAAACAGCGTAACGGTCTGAACGAGAGGGCGAGCCAAAAGAAAGGTCAAACGACACTAGCAAAAGGGTCTAGCACCAAAGCAGAAGTGGTTAAACAGGGATCCAATAGAACGCAACTGGTCTTGTCGTTTGATTGCGATTTGATCCGGATCGATTTCTGTTTGCGTTTTTGTCGGACAGATGGGGTGGTTATTTTCTCTTGCCACGCTTCATCTTCCCAAACTTGTATTTTCCTGGTTTCACACCTCGATATTATATGCTGTATCGTACAAATCCACACACACAACACACACACACACATTGAAGGATACGCTCTTCAATCACAGTCATAGTCATAGTGGGTACCTGGACCCAGGTGCGGGATTGTTTATGTTATTGATTTCGAACTCTATCCAATTGATTGCGTCATCGTGGAGACCGTGCAAGCCATCTCTCTCTTAGCGCACGTACAATGATTCATCGTTTCGTAGTCGCACTTTGTCTCCTCAAGGTCCGATCTCTTCAGCAACTTTTTGAAGCACTGTGACTCTCTCCCCTCAACGGCGTGTGTGCGACAGGTCAGGCGTCCCAAAAGTCAGTCTCTTCCCAATGCAACCGGAAGCTTCTTTCTCACACAAGTCTGTTGTTGGCCCAACTCTATCGCCGTCTGCTCCAGTGCAACCGAGACGGCATGTGTAGGATGTAGAGGCCACGTGGAGAGAGGACTGATATATGTCTGGAATGTCCAAGACTGGCAGAGTCGATCTATCACGAAATATCGACCTCAAACGGCCCACAAACACATTCTGGAACATCCGTCCATGTCCACGTCTCCCCACTCAACTTGTTGTGTGCTCCCCGCAGGACGACATGTACGCTGCACGTTGCCACCGCCACAGTAGGTCTGGTCATGGAATTCCGCAGAAGAGCGTAGAAAGTTTAAAAGTCTAACTCTGAAACCTTGTTGGCACACAATCGAGTGACTTATCTGACAGTGTACAGCAGCCAAGCTTCCCCAAAAAAGAAGAGACACTGCACACCTCAACTCACCTCACAACATCACCTCCCCCCCCCCCACCAACTAACCCCCCAAAAAACCCACCCTCGGCTCACGCCATCCCCCCAAGCCCACCAACCCTCCCTTCTCGAGCCCCCCCTGCTACCCGTGCAAGCCGCGAGTCTGTGTCTGTTCCCCCTGGAACACATTGGATAGGAATTCAGTAGATTGGCACAGTGAGGAACCCACCCTGAAAAGCATCGACTGAGAGTAGTCACGAGAGAAACCATTGGACATAGCCACGACCTTACGACCGATCGAGAGATCATTTTACGACATTTCAAAAGCACAAAAACAACCCACCAAAACATTACATACAACCCATTGACTCATAACCACATTCACCAAAACAACAACACAACCCTTTACGCATTTAACGACACACGAACACTTCTCTCTCACATCCCTCTGACATTTTCAAACGCATTTCCCACTTACCACACCCTCTTCACTTCACACATCACTTCACACATCACTTCACTTCACTACACATCAGCCTAGGCTACTTATGACATGGACACTTCTTCATACAAAGAATACGATGCAGGAAAGCTCCTGAACAACCGGTACCGCAAAGTCGCAGACCTCAACAAGGGCTCGTACGGTCAGGTATCGCTGGCAACAGACACAACCACAGACGAGCTGGTGGCCATCAAGTGTCTGGTCAATTCGCCAGACCCTACAGCCGCTCGTCCCAACGCCTCCAGAGCGTACTGTTCGCGGGCCGAAATCGATCAGGAGATTGCCATCCACTCGGCGCTCAAGGGACACAAAAACGTGGCCCAGCTGCTGGACCATTTCACTCTGGGTAACGTCAACTACCTGGTGGTGGAGTACTGTGCACAGGGAGATCTCTACGAGGCCATTTCCGGCGGACGAGGTCCCAAGGAGAACGGGTGCACCCGTGAGTTCATGCTGCAGCTGGTCGACGCTCTCATCTTCTGCCACTCCCGAGGCGTCTACCATCGGGACATTAAGCCCGAAAACATTCTCATCAGCAAGGCAGGAACCGTCAAGCTGGCAGATTGGGGTCTGGCCACGTTCGAGCTCAAGGCCCGAGACTTTGGTGTTGGTTCTGAGCGTTACATGGCTCCAGAGCTGTTTGACGGCGGCTCTATTGCTGACTACAACACCCAGCAGGCGGATATTTGGTCCGTCGGCATTTGTTTGCTGAACATTCTGTTTGGCCGCAACCCCTTCACCAAGGCCAGCAGCAAGGACAAGCTGTTCATGGACTTTGCTGCGAACCGGGAGGCATTGTTTGACATTTTCCCGGCCATGACACCCGACACGTTTGCGGTGCTGCGCCATTCGCTGACCATCGACCCCGATAACCGGTCGCTGGAGGAAATGCGGGCCGCCATTCTGCTGGCCAACGTGTGGACCACCGACGAGGAGTTTGAGGAGTTTGCTGCCGTCGACGACATGTCCTGCTCCGTGCCCTACTACGACTCTGGCTTTGGCGAGACTCTCAGCGACAAGCGGGATCGGGACAACCAGAACCGGTCGTCCACTCCCCTGGTGTCTTCTGTGCCCTCGCACCAGTTTGTGCACTTCCAGGACACGTTTGACAACGATGGAGATGTCACGCCTACCCCGGATAACAACAGCAACGACATCTCCACCACCAGTAACACCCCTGCCATTGCGATTTCGCTGGCTTCTCCGGTTCTCCTGGAGGAAGACGTTGTGACCACGTGTTCCTCTCGATTGCCTCTGAGAACCCCCACGGTGCTGTCGCCCAAGCAGCATCTGGTTTCTCAGTCGCCCTGGGACCGAACCATGCAGTTCACCCCCCCTGCACACCGGTTCTCGCTGTCGTCCTACAAGCCCCGCAAGAAGGATAACTCCAACGGCGGCGCTTCTCACGGCCGACACTCGCGGCTGAACCCCCGAAAGTGGGCTGCCACCTCGGCCCACTCCATGGAGTCGTTGTCGGAAGAGAGCGACTCCGAGTCTCTGGGAGACGAGGATATGTTCCAGATGGACGACGAGGTGGTTGCCAAGAAGCCTCTGAAGAAGAAGACGCCCTTTAAGACGCCTAATCTTCGAGGCAACAACGGCTTTAACCACCCCAAGCTGTCGAGATCACCTCCGGATTCGGATCTCGATGTGCCCTCGTTGTCCAACACCTCGTCGGACTCGTCCAAGGCCTCTGTGTACGTGCCTCCTTCTCGACGACGTAACCACGAGAACAAGGGCGCTCTGTCGTCCTCGGCCAAGAAGTCTGGTGCTCCATCTAGCGTTTCACCCGCCAAGAAGTCCAGTCACCTGTCTTCTTCGCAGAACTCCAAGCCCGAGGGAGTGTACCGACCTCCGTTCATGCGCAAGTCGCAGGCCGCGTCGGTTCCCTCAGCTCCTCTGGCTGTTCCCAAGTCCAAGGCGTCCGTCGCCCTGGACTTTGCCTCGTCTTTCAACCTCGGCAAGTCCTGGAGTGATCTAGTGTCGGATGAGGAGGACGACTGGAACAACGGCTACGCTCGTGACGAGGAGGACCACGTCAACGATCTCACTGACTATATGGGCTCTGTTCGTATCAACAACAAGTCCAAGACCGACCCCATGAAGATTCCTTTTCGAGAGAACTGGCAGAACTGGGTCGCCTGAATTATATAAACTCCACTTAGCATAACTATTTATTGATTTACAAGTTGAATTGTAGGCTGTATTGAGGAGAGGTTTTTTGTGAGGACCATGAGGTGCAACTTTTAAGCGATCAGAATCGCCATTATGGAAGCTGAAAGGGTTCAGTATAGCATGAAGGTTAGTGGAATGAAAGTCGTTCGAGGGCAATGACACTCAAACGGAACAACTGAGGCATCATTTAATTTATTGTGGAGTTCAAAGTGCTCGAAGAAGAGCCGCTCGGGTTCCCCACATTATACGAATGCACGATCCGTATGTACGTCCTTGATCTGATTGCTTTGCAAGAGATAGGTAGGCTCAGTGAAGTATAGACACTAGTATTGTACAAGTACACACTTGTAGTAGGAGTACAAGGACACACTACAATGACGAGAACAGGAGACACTATTCACACTACGGAGTACGCGAATCAATAACCGAACACTCTAGTACATCAACTTCTTCACGTTCCTGGACTAAGACAATGTTGTTGAGTCGAGGAGTGAGACATACTTGCACCATGCGTAACTACAGGTTTGTACGTTTGCGAGGTAAGACAGTCACCCCACATGGTCTTGTGACTTCTAGGAGGCGTTCGATCGGGTAGCGAGGTCACGGGGTCTGGGCGTTGCTTTGTCACGTGACTTGACGGAGTCCTAGCTAAGTCTGTAGAAGGTCTTGAACTGTTGGATGAGTGATATGATCAAGTGTAACTATGTATCTAAGATCATCTAATGGCTATCAGAAGTAGATCTTACTGACCACGAGTACTTGTAGAGCTTCCTCGACAATGTTTCTTGTCGAATGTCCAGCTTCCTTGGTCTTCTTGAGTGTGTATAGCTGGTGAGTAGATGTCTAAGATGCTACAAATAAACATGAGCCTACTGGTACAAATAGGACCAGTCATGTCAAGAAGTTTTCCAAGAGTGTGTAACGCAACCTCGTTCAACTGGACCCGTCCTCTTGCTTTTGTAATGTCCATGAATAAATATTTCTAGTCTATGATCGTTTTTTATCGTGATGCGAGTATGGTTTGATACCCATGATGGGGATAGGGTGTGTCGTGTATCGTGAAAGTCATCGGTGTAAGAGATGGGTTGTCCTGATCAGTCTCGTCCTCTCCTCTGTTGTCTGTGCCTGTTCACCTCCTCCTCATTGCTTTTAGCCGTTACCCTTAAGCTATTGCTTTTTCCAGATCTACCACTCCAACTCTCTTAACCAAAAGTGTGGGGTATCGTCCACCATCGCTTCAAACTGCTCATCGTTGAAAGAAGAGTTGAAGTTTCTGAAAAGCAAACGCTCAACAATGGCCCCAGGAACAATCACACAGTCTTTGTACGACTTTCCACACCGATAAACAGTGTCTTCATTTGTGTAGGGAGCCATGGTTTGGTCGGTGAGAGCTAAAAGAGGGTCTCTGACGGTATGGAAAGGTCCCTTTGACGAGTCCATGATCATACAGACCATATGGGTGCCCAGATCACATTGGATCAGAGCATGCATGAATGGATCCAGATCTTTATCCACTGTACTGGTTGTCCATTTGTCTTGTAGTCCTGCATGACCAGTAGCACTTGATTCGTCATTGATCATGGCACTGCTCCACCACGAAGACTGACCAAATGCGACGGGATGTACGCCGTCTTCACAGGGCTGTTGAGCAACATAGACGCCTCGCTCCAGCCATCCAGGAACAGCACAGGTTCCATCATTGTCGATAATGTAAGGCATGACCCGCGCGTTGTAGACAACTTCGGTGTTGATTGGTCCTGTCAGGAAAACATCCTCAACCTGTTGTTGTCTGGCTGAAAACAAGATCCAGCCGACAGTCACTGTTGCAACCAAGGCGAAGATGGCAATACAAGATCCTCTTTGGCGGAGCATTGTAGGATGTCGTGTGGTCGAGACTGATGAGTTTAGTGCAGAGATAACAGTAAACTCTTTCCAGGTTGGAGACTTTCGGCTACAGTATGTACAAGTGCTAATGAGAGAATCTTTTTACGGTTGCTATAAGAACAATAGATAAGTGGTCGTATTCTTCCTGATTGAGTCTATTTCCTGGAGCTCCTTTTCATGACCATCAACATTGACATTTCACGATTATCGCTAATTTTGACCCAAAGCGGGTCGAACTCGGGATATACGAAATTTCCCCCTTGGCATTTTTTTCAGCCGCCCCTTTTGCCGGTGCTTTGCAAGTGTGGGTGGATACACCTCTATGCTGTACTCTGTCCTGAAAAGGTGCAGATCTCCGTTGTATAAAAACTTTGGCGACGAAGGTTCTGACTGTGTATCAGTGCAATAATGGCGATTTAATGTCAGTTTTTGTGTGACGAGGTAGGGTAAAAAGTGTACCGTTAGATTCACCTCTCTCCGCTGATTCGAATGGTACAATAAAATCTACCTCGCTCAGTACAAAAACTTGCAGATAGAGTCGCCTTCCACTCTGAAACTCCATGGCCAATATGCTCAACAGACTATACATGACTCGCGCTAATGCATTGTTTGGATGGAGACAAAGGTGGGGCTGTGCCGGCAGAGGCACGGTGCGAACCTGGACGTCTGCTATTGATGAGATTGTGATTGAGTGAACTGTAGAATTGACGAAGAAGAAATTCAGGGGATCACCCCCTTATATACTATTTGCCGTACATGTACTGTACTGGCACAAAGACCGGGTAATATTGTTGACTACCGGATAATCCCGGATCCGTTATCGCACAAGGTTAAACTGCCATAAGAAACCAAGGCTGAGTAGATTGTGGGCGTGTTTTAGCGTGACTGGAATAATAGTGATATGGATGTTCCGATAGTGTCGGTCACGTGATTGAATGATTTTCCGACTGTCTGTGATGTGGGCGTATTTGTAAGCGGTGTGACACGGAGCAGGGACACTTGAAGACAATAAGAACTGTGAATCAAAGTCTGGGTTCTTTCGAGCAGCAGAAGATTGCTACTGTATAAGCGGCCTAATCCGTATTAGCTGCTAAGTACATTTGTTTACCAACACATGATGCCCTACAAAAGTCTAAGTAATAAGTTAAAATTAATTGATGTTATAACGAGTGTAAGAATTGATTCGACGATCTGGGTTACTCACGAATGAATATGAGTTGACCAAAAGTTGACTCCACAGAGCGTGAAGACCACAAAGTACTGGAAATGGGCCCACATAACCGTTCCTGTGATTGCAGAATTGATCATGTTGGACGAGTAGTTGCAGTTGGGGTTATCTTGACCATCACAGACCTTGAGAGCGTCCAGAGGAGGATCAGCGAGTGCGTAGTCAATGAAGATTTCACCTCCTGGCTGATGGAACGGAGACCAAAAGGGGATCTGAGGTACCAGGTCTCCCTTATGAGTTAGACGCCAGTATCTTCTGTCTTTATCCTGTCTCAAGAAGTCAGGCTTGTCTCCAAAGAAGAGCATATCATTGTAATTGGCCAGAGCCTGGTTACCGACCAGCGGCTGACCAGAAGCAACAACATAGGGATCATAACCACTTGTTTTCATGTTGATTCCATGAATGAAAGAAGCAGCTCCTCCCATAGAGTGTCCCGTCACTTTAAGAGAGTAGTCTGGGTACTTTTGGAAGGCCTCGGTCATGTTCTTCTCGAATTGAGCATACGCCAATTTGTACGACTGCAAAAAGCCAGCATGGGCCTTACAGTCTGTACAATTGGGATGGTTAGGACCCCAGGCATCGAAGGGAAGACTATCGAGTCTGACATCGGAAATACCATCAGTAAGAGAAACAGTGCCTCTGAAGACGTGCCAGATTTCCTTGCGGTGATGGTCGACGGCAAAGAAGCCAGAGACAGAGAAATCAACGATATCTTTCGGCCCAAACTCGGCTATGAGCTCCATACCAGGGTAGTCAGCACAGTACGAGTCACAGGTGAAGGGATATTGGATACCTTGAAAGCCAACACACGAGGCGAGACCAGACAGATGAAGGGCGTAGTTCATCCAGTCCCAAGTCTCCTGGGTTGCCTGGACAACTCGGTCCGAGTATGTCTTTTGTGCAGGAGCTGAGCCCCAGAGGACTGCATTGGGATCTGCCGTGGAGAGTCCCAGAAAGGTGGTGATGAGCAGTAGAGTTGGTAGTTTCATGGGAAACTGTGAATTGATCAGTAACTAGAAGACTACATGCCAATCGGCCTGCCTTTATAACTTCTGGAGAGAGAGTGTGTGGGGAAACTGGGCATGGGTGATAAACACGGGTTGAGACAATAGGGTCGAGACCCCTGAGTCGTTTTTAACGCTATAAACCCGTTTTGACGGAGATTTGCAGAAACACCGCTAGTAGCCGCAGTCTTGGAGAAAGGTCTCTGCGTCCTCGAAAATGTGGGGTTGGTGGGGATAGTGGGATGGTGGGATGGTGGGGTGTGAGACAGTTATAGAAAGGCATCAATAGGTGGAGAGGAGAGGGATAATGAGACTGTGATTTTGGGGGACTCAGTCAGACACTTGTTTGAAGATCTTCGGATTATCTTTTTGGCCGCTCATGGGCTAGACTCTTTGTTTAGTGTGCACCCTGCTGGTGTGGATCCTCTTACAGTATATGTACATCAGCTCGACGAGAGTTTTAACGTCACTCTCAAAAGACGATATGGTGGGGCTTTAGTGGGGTTCTAGCGGGGCTCTAAAGACCTAATCAAGTCCTATTAAGTGCACGTTATCTGTCTCAGGAAAGTTCCCCGCCAAGTACGGTACCTGTTTGTACCTGCTTGGGGTGGGCGCGTCTCGAATCTCAGGTCTCAGCATGTCTTAGAACGTTGGTCGGTTCGGTTTACGAGACTCTAGACTTCAAGGGACTCTTTAGACAGCCAGATAGAGCTGACAGGTGTCACTTTTAGACTGATTGGAGTGCAGTATAATGACACGGAGAAACGTCTTTTGACACAACGTTGCGTACGGAGAACAGTCAGGTGTACACCCTTGACAATGGTAATAGTTCCGGTAGCGACCTATAGCTATAATATTGGACTGTTGGCGGGGAACCAGGAAAGGCAGGGTGGGCACCATTAGGCTCTCCCCGGAGTCTCAAGGTTTTGAAAGCTCATCGGTGATCGACATGTTTTACGGGTGGATGTATGATTTGCGGGTGAATGTATTGGGGCGTTGATAATATTGGTGAACAAGAGAATGGAGCTGAGGAGTTCAAATATCAGTCTTAGAGCATAGCTACTTTCCTACACTGCAATATTACTCATCATAGAAGAGTTTCTTATAGCTCCACCAACAAAGTTGTATACTGTGCGGCATTGGCATTTCCATGTCTCAGCTCCACCTCTCAAAAGAGCTGTCTCAAACCCCCACTTGGTCAGGTGTGTCCAGGGGACATAGACGTTAGCCTGTTATAGGAATGCACGAGCGGATGTGGTCGTCAATTACTATCACCACTAGGTTCAGAAAGGGTCAAGGGGGTTTCTTTTGAGCACTGGAAAGAGTGCGAGACTTTGTACTCGTTCTCATACAACGCAAACAACTAACGACTTCAAGGATACGAAGCCATGGCACTGTCACTGACGTCATGAGCACTCTCTACCCACCTCCAGACCACTTCACGATGATCACCAGCCCCACACTCCGTGTAGGTTCACCAGGTAAACATGCTTGGGAACAGGGACCCGCTAAAAAGCTTGACAGAGTTGTACCGAGGATCTTGCCGGTGCAGATGGTGGGAGAATTTTATTAGAGGGTCGTATCTACGCAAAAAGAATAGACCGCGAGACGCAGGGCAAAAAAGTGATTTCTGGCAGGATCGAACTGCCGACGTTCTGCGTGTTAAGCAGATGCCATGACCAACTAGACCAAGAAACCGGAAATGTTGACTGTTAAGAAATGTGGCCTCTGCTATCAGAAGGGTGCTTAGTCAGCGCGGAAAATGGCGAGAAGAGGTGCAGTGGGGTGGGAAACCGGTCGAGTGGTGTTACTGTGAAACAAGAAAACACACTAATACTTTCAATAGTCACCACAAGACTTTTAAGCGGTATTTGGTGGCATTGTGCTGATAGAGAATTCAAGGTGCTCAACCTAAGCACTTGTGAGACCACATTTTCAGCCACAGGGGGCGAGTGTAGGGCTGAGTGAAATAGCTCGAAAGGCTGTCATTGATACGGCTTCACAGTAATGATTCTAGTGATGTTATTGACGTACAATCACAGGTTCTACCTACAAGTATATAAAGGTATGCCCGTCCAGCGTGGTCCTAACGCCGTGTCTGTCTAGAATGGTTGACGTAGCTACAGTACAGTGACACACATGGATGATTCTTGCCACTTTCGAAGTGCCCTTCACTTTCAGAACACTTCCAGACGGTTTTAAGTAGTCATCTCTCTTACGACTAGCTGTACCTGAATGCTCTCCTCCAGTTAACTATACTCAGCCCTCCACCTAGAGCAGCTTTGTGAGCACCGGAGCCCCTTACCAGCTCTGGAATCTTTGATCCTTATCTTCTTTTCCAAAAAAAAGCTACCTAACCTCTAGCAGTGATGAGTGTCAACACTCTAGGTGTCTCCCAGATAACGATAACTCCAGGTGCTCCACAATGTGTCTCGTCAGAAAGAACAGCAACTACTTCTACATCTGTGTTCAGCTTGATGTTGAGTAGTTACACCTATCTACATTGTACGCTTGAACACACTTCAAGTTCAGATCATAGTAAGCGGTATATACAAAGCACTGAAGTTGATGTTCTACACTCTCTGCTCGAAGCAAGTGTGATGCAATACTTCTCGCAGACTTCTACACTCTACATTCGAAGCAAGTGCGGTACTACGTACCTAGCACTTCCTTCTCACACTCTACGCTCAAAGCAGACGCGGTACTACGTACCTAGCGTCCACTTTTCGCACACTAACCCAATCTAATGACGTCTATCTGCGGTTCGAGGCTTTGCTCTGATAATGTTATCCACCCGCAACAGCAGCTCGGCAGCCTCAGCGGCAGACGAAACCACCGCTCGCTTGAGCTTGAAAGACTCCACAATGCCCAGATCCCGCATATCGGCAACGACGCCGTTGTTGAGATCCAGACCCGAGGTGTGCAGGCCGTTGTAGATGGCAGACTTGAGCTTGGACACGAGCTCGGACGAGTCGAATCCAGCGTTATCGGCGAGAATGGTGGGAAGCTGTCGAAGAGCCCGGGCAAAGGCCTCAATGGCCAATGACTGCTTGCCGTCCACACTTTGGGCAGCTCGCTCCACGGCCTGAGACATGACCATCTCGGCACATCCTCCTCCCAGAGTGGTTCTGGTCTCGGCAGTGGTCTGAGAAAGCACGGCCAGAGCGTCGTGAAGCGATCTTTCAGCCTCGTCGAGAATCTGGTTGGTGGCTCCTCTCAGAACAACAGTGCAAGCCTCTCCGGCAGCAACGCCCGAAAACTTGGTCATGATATCTTCTCCCACAGTCACCTCCTCAATCGAGTCACAGTAGCCAAGCTTGACGAGCTCGGGGTGCTCAAAGGAAGAAACGACTTCTCCTCCAGTCACCAGAGCGAGTCGCTCAACACCTTCGAAATCAGCATGCTCAATGGAGTTGACCTTGGCCTCAGTGAAAAGAGCCTCGGGGTAGTTGTAGATGAGCTGTCGGTTGACAAAACACGTGATACCGTGGTTCTTGATCTTGTCCACCTTGGCCCGCATCTTATCCTTCTCGGCCTTCTCCAGCTCGGCCAGCTTCTGTGTGCTGTCCACCTTGAACTTGGCTCCAAACACCTTGACCTTGTCCGTGTCCATGGGTGTGTTGGCAATCATGATTTTGCAGTTGGTGATCTTGGACGGCTGGTTGGTTCCAAACCGCTTGTTGAGAATGAAGCCCTCGTCGAGATAACTCTCGTGCAGCTGGCCACCAAACTTTTTGATGATCTGAATGTGTTCGAGGTTGGTGGAGCCCTTGAGTCGGAGAACCGCGTCCACAGCAAGCTTGGCAAAGTACTCCTTGTCGCCAGAAAGCACCTTGGAAGACAGGGTGGTTCGAGCAATGGCCTCGAGGTCCTTTCGGAACAGCTCGGGGTTGGCTCCGTTGTTGACGGCGCTCTTTTCCAGCGCGGAAATGGCGGCCTTGGTGGCGATTCGGAATCCCTCAATGATCACCTGAGGATGGATCTTGAGATCAACCAGCTTCTCGGCCTCTCGCAGCAACTCGGCGGCAAGAACAGTCACAGAAGTGGTTCCATCACCAACCTCGTCGTCCTGGACCTTGGAAATGTTGACAAGCACCTTGGCGGCGGGATTGTCAAAGGGAATCTGCTGCAGAATGGTGGCTCCATCGTTGGTCACCATGGAATTGCCACTGCTGGCAGACTGGAGCAGCTTGTCCATACCCTTGGGGCCCAGAGTGGTCTTGACGAGATCGCCAACGGCAATGGCGCCCACAAAGGCGGAAAGACGGGCGTTCTCGCCTCGCTCCTCAACAACCTGGTCGGAAAAAATCGGTACTGACTTTGGTTAGCATGGTAAGAGTGTGGTTGTTGTGACGTAGTTGATGTAGTAACGACAATGCTGGTGTCGTGGCAACGACGTGGTGGACGTGGTCACCTGAATGACAACACGTCGATGTGATCTCAGCCCGACAGCTGGTTAACCACATCTGTTGTCAGGGCACTTGCCCGATCTGAGGCAACGTCGAATTTTGTGCCCCTGACATCGGCCTTGTCGTGCCCACAACACCGTCAATGTAATGCCACGACACTGGTCATGCCACAGAACCTCTCGCGTCTCCCATCCCTTCTCTCATACTCACCATTGTTATCGTGTTTGATGGAGATGCACAGACTCGATATATTTTCAGGTGAAGCTAATTTGGAAGCGCGAGGAATAGTGCAGAACGTCACGTGAGACGGTGGCAAAAGTGGTGAGGGAAGCAAAATACCAATTAAGTGATCACGTGACCCGACTGGGGATGGTCGAATTGATGGAAAAACATCTTTAAATTCCAAAAACACCGCCTCAGACACCCCCTGAAAGACTCCTTCTACATGGTTCTACAGTTGAACGTGGCCTTGACTTTTCTTGATGCCTCCCAACCTTTAACGCATCTGCCTGGCGGAGGTTTCTGAGACTCGAACTCAGGCGGCTTGGGGGGATTAGTCAGCGTATAAGGGGTTAGAAACTGAAGGATTTGGAAGTTGAGAGATGATGAAGCACCGGATCGTGGTTGAAGGACCCTCTGATTGGTGAGAGGTAGTTTTGGGAGTCACAGGGGGATCCACTAGCTCCACTACCGCTATGGGCTTTAATTACTTGACATTACTTAAGGATGGGGCGTCTTTACTAAGCTTTTTTCTCGTCTTACTTGAGCGGGCCATGTTGGAAGCAACAGCACTCAACTTGCTCAATATTTGTGGTTAGTGGTTGAGATTTTGCAGGTCACGTGATGAAGCCGTGGGACAGCTAGGTGCCATCTCTCAGTCTGTTTGGAGCCCCCCAACCCTGTTTGAACTGCTGCAAGCCTCATCCGAAGTCGTGCGGCTCGGAAATTCAGCCATCTCCGGAAATCGTGGGTGGTGAGGTGTGCTCTTGAAGTGACTAAATGATGCTCAAAAACAGCAGTAACTGTGACAGCCTGAAAGAGCAGATTCTGCCGGTCGTTTTGATACCCAATATCTACTCTGTCAGCAACACAACCCTGTTCTTGATAGGCCACAATAGATCTTGGCTATCGTGCGTGTCGGCGTCCTCCGTTTGACGATGCTACAATAATCGTGAGGCTCTTATCTTATACGGCGGTGTCTCAGACAGTAAAGAAGAAGTTGGCTGGTGTGGTGTATGCCATCAAACTAGATAAGAAGCTCTTTATTGCGGCAATTCAGAGATCAAAGGTTTATCAGATGCTGTCTCCAGATCTCTCAGCCTTAGCCAAGACGTTGTGTGAAGTGTCGAGAGTCCACCTGCCTGCTTAATCGGCACAGTATCCACGATACATTATCTACCGGCACTCATATAGTATAGTAAGACACCACAAAGCCCAATGTCTGACATTCTCGACAGTCTCAGTCTATTCTAGTCTCCGGAGTCGTACATGATCTGTTTTGGGACGCCCAACTGTAAGCTCTTCAGGCACCAGAAAAGAGCTCATCTTGGAACGTTCTAGAGTGGATCTATTAAACCCTGGGGCATATCTACTGATTACGAACAGTGGTCTCGGAATGACGCAGACCATTTCACTGTTTCAGGTGGGCTCCAGCGTATCGGTTAGGTGATGTGGGTCGGATCGGAGCTACTACGGAACGTTTCGGGTGGGCCGAGGAAGGCAGTATTGGCGACGCTAGAAGAGGTGGAGAACACAAGAAGTATGAGCCATTGGTGACTAAAAACGACAGTTGTTTCGGCTGTCCTCGGAGTAACTGTTTCGACGGAATTGGTTGACTGACGTCGGAATTGGAGTGACATCGGAACTTCTCGATTGACGTCGGAACTGTCATTTCCACGGGAGCTACTGTGGTATACAAGAGGTGTCTAGACCGTCAAATAGCTCAACGTGCTACAATGACGGTAGTACGTAGCATAACGCTGAACCGTTAATGCCTCGTTGGACTAAGAACGATTAGTAACGGCGGCTACAGACCTCAAACAGTTACCCTACCCTTTCTGTTATGTTATGTTTGTCGACGATGAAGGTTGCGGATCTGCGGAGGTGGAGATTTGAGATGTAGTCTTTTGAGACAAGCGGAAATATGAGACGGCGTGTACATACAAGCAGAGGCAGACAAGATACAAACAATGGAACCTCAATGCTGCAAACAATGACCAGATGGAAGCAAACGTAACCCTGGTTGGTTACACAACATCCACACTCACATGTATGAAGCTTTGGCAAGGTGTGTAACCCGACTAATGAGTGACAGCACACTTCTAGACTAACGCATCGATGCAGGTGAGAGATGGGTCGTCTATGGCTGCCCTTACAGTGTGAGTGGCTGCAAAAGAGTGTGTATATCTCAGGTCCAGAAATACAGACTTGGCAATGTGTACTCACCAGGGACCCACAAACAGCTCCACTATGAACCATCTGTGGCATCCAATTAAGTTGCTTGGAAAACCACGGGGCGTCGTAGTGGGTCGACGTTACCAGCAGCAGGCAGGGAAGGGCTGGGGGCATGAGACGGCCCGACTACCGAGATTGTACGAGTCTTGCATCTTGGGTCGTATGTGTTTATACATGTTAGTTAATAGCTAAGACTTGTAGCTACAGCAATATGTAGTGCGATAGTGGATGCATTTATGGCCGAAGCAGCTGAGGTAGCAGTGTTACAATCGTGGAGATTGTCTGATGAGCAACTCAACGACGAATTGTGTTGACTACAGCAAACAAACAGATACAGAGACAATCGCCCAACCATCTGTCCGTGTACCCTCAATCTCAGCCGCACACACAAAACAAGGTCACGTGCTCGATCTGGATGTCAATACCGACCCACAGACCCGCTAGTGCATGTAACCTGTAGACATCTGTGACGGGACGCACATGCATGCGTGCGTATATTTGGGCATGGATACATGACAGCATGCATATTACAAATCGGACGAATTGAGGGGTGGTGTAAACGGCGCTGAAGCGGTTAGCTGAAGATACAGGGGACCCGCTCTAGACCAGCCTTACTTCCGCAAACCGCCACCAACACCAAATACAACCCCACATCCATTGCCACCGCTACATCACTATCTCCTGAGCGGGTTAGAGCTCCAAAACCTTATTTGCAACAAAGGTGACGAGGTGGGCGACCATTGTCGGGGATTATGTCAATTTTGCGTTGCCGACTGTGGTGGGATGTGTAGGTGTTGCAACGGGGCTCCAAAGGGACCGTTCTGGCCGTCGCAATCGTCGCTAGCCGGGGCTCGTTTAATATCTCCAAATCGCGCCCTTTTTGGCCGTATTAGGGTCTCCCTCCTGATATCCTGCGTCTCGCGGTTAGGGCTTTCCATCTGCAT
The DNA here is from genome assembly GCA_900519055.1 of Yarrowia galli. NCBI lineage: Eukaryota > Fungi > Ascomycota > Dipodascomycetes > Dipodascales > Yarrowia > Yarrowia galli. Next base: position 4,252,279 of record ULGS01000006.1, on the reverse strand, counting down.
CCGTCTAAATCCAAAATGTAACGTTTGGTTTTGGAAGTTGGGACTTGGAACTTTTGGAAACCTGAAATTTGGCCTTGACCAACCAAAACCCGACCGGTCTGTTTGCACACCCCCAAACCGCCAACCCCCCGACACCAGCGATCGAAAGCCGAGTACACCTTGCTGCCGGCCCCAAAAGGAGATTGCTCGACGACTCGCATCCCCCGCATTATCCCTCGACTCCGGGCGTTTGTGTTTTTAATACCGCTTAGTGTGTGTCTGTGTGTGTGTGTGCAACTTGCGCCTCCACCTCTCCGCGCCCCCCCCCATTACATCCATCCATCCATCCATCTAAAAGAACACAACAGTTCGACACCCAAAAAGCGATTGTGGAGCTGCTCACAGAGAGATCCCACACTCCGCTACGCCCGCTAATTCGACCAGCACGCTTTCAAAATTTCAGATTTCAACATGACCGCCACGCCAATAGACATTTCCTACCAGCAGAACTTCCATTCGCAACGATTCCGGCGCGAGTCCATGGCCCACTCGCAGGGCATGGGAGGAATTTCCTGGGGAGGAATGTCTGTTGGCAGTTGGCTTAGAGACGAGTGAGTATGACCGATTGAGAAGGGGAGATGAGCCACGGTGGCGAGTGACGGAGTGGTGGTGGTGGTGAACGGCACCATCGAGAGAGACGGTGCGGAGTGGTTTGTGTGCAGTGCAGAGCTGCGTAGGTGGCGCTGTGGACACCACGGGTGGCAATGTGGACACTCTGGACGGCACAGGGTGACACAGGGCATGTTCATTTGGGGCTGAGAGCGGTAAAACGATAGGACGCAGGTGGTGAGGGGATGGTGGTGCAGTTGGTGAGTTGGTGAGTGCTTTCTGTCAAGAGAACACTCGGACACCCTTACTACTCTACTTGCCACCTCTCCCTATCTCTCCTATCTTACACCGGCTACGCTATGCTGGCCACGATAATGTGTGTGGTACGATATGTTTTATGCCCCAAAGACGTGCACCTCCCAAGTTTATTGTGACGAGCCCCAGATGTGATACAGACAGCCAGACAGAGAGACTCAGGGATAGCAGCAGACACACACACAAAAAGGGCCAAATTTACAAATGAACAGATTTATGGACGTTTCCTTTTGGAGCCTCATTTTGTGTGCTCTGGGCCCACTTCTGTGTTAGTTCAATATGGTATGCCCGATATTCCGCCCCTGAGCTGTCTCACCTTAGTTGCTGGGCTGCTCCACGCACAACCCCCCCACAAACCCGCCGTCTCCCACCCAACCAAACCTAGCCCCAGCAAGCATTGACAGCCCACAAAGGAGTGTGGGTGTGTTGCTGCCCCCCTTCTAAAGCTTGACGTCACCCGTCTGCCTTTCACCTTATGTCCCGTCCTTCCCGCCCGTTACGATCGAAGCTTGCGGCCGCATAGAGTTCACGATCGGAGGAGCGATAAGATGATGATATATCTAGGGGAGGGCCAGGGGGAAGGAGACGAAGGAATTGCCCCTTATCCGCAACAATACTAACCACAGAGTCATGACGCTAAACATGCCATCCACGACGACCATGGCCATGTCTCCGGGCATGGGCATCAACTCGTCGTCATACCTGCCCAACCTCGAGGCCCAGTACTGCAAGGACTACAGCTGCTGTGGCCAGACGCTGCCAACGCTGCATGACCTGTTGCGGCACTACGAGGAGTCGCACATTGCCCCATCGCCGCCCGTGGAGCAGCCCCATATGGCCCGCAACACCAACAACGTCATGGAGGTGGTTTCGACCAACGACGTGTTCATGAGCATGGGCGGCCCGGAGGACCCCCCGGACAGCATCAGGGCGCCCCAGGCATGCAGCAGCAGCATCATCCCATGGCCCAGGGCCACCACCCCACGCATTTCCAGCAGCACCCGCTGCCACCACAGGGTGGGCATGGCGGGCCCCAGGTGGGCGGCGGCCAGATGCCCCATGGACAGCACAACCCGCAGATGATGCAGATGGGCGGCCAACCGCCGCAGCCCACAGGTACGTTTGACGAGGACGACGAAATGTGCATCGACGACCCGGCCCGCCATCTGTACGTGATGGAGCGGGGCGAGCACAAGCCGTTCAAGTGCCCGGTGATTGGGTGCGACAAGACGTACAAAAACCAGAACGGACTCAAGTACCATCGGATGCACGGCCACCAGAACCAGATGCTGCATCTCAACGACGACGGCACTTACAGTATAATCGACCCGCTGTCCAACGCGCCATACCCCAACGGCGTGGACATGGAGAAGGACAAGCCGTACCGATGTGAGATTTGTGGCAAGCGATACAAGAATCTTAACGGTCTGAAGTATCATCGGGGACATTCCACCCATTAGACGGGACCAGATGCATTTATCGTTACGAATGGTAAGGCAGCTTGGACCGGCTTATGCATGGTGAGTAAGACAAGGTGTTTTGGTGGTAAGAGAGAATACGAGGTTGCGAGTGATTTGGAGTTGCCAGGGCGATTCGGAGCAATTTGGGTCGCACCGGGCAGGTTCTTGATGAGCTGCCTTTGAAGCTTTCAAACGGAGCAGTCTCGTCCCCGTGAGAGCAGCATTAAGGCCACCACGTTTGGCTCCAGTCGGCAACCGCCACCGCATCTTGCACGCCCCCGGATGTCAAGAGTATTTATCGGCCTTTTAGTTTCTGAGATGGTATTTATTAATAGAGTAGATTGAAAGAGAGAATGTGGAGTAAAGACTGTGGAGTGTGGATATGAGGGGTACAGAGATTAGTCGGGTTCAACGGCCGCGGTTGAGCTAATGTAGTAATTGCTTTTTGCATAGATGCATTGTAAGCTGTAGAAACGTGTCACAAAAAGTGAGACGTGCTACGAGTTACTTGTGCAATATGGGGCTATATGAATCGGAGAGTGATTTCCATGGCGGCTAGATTGTTCGAGAAGGGTCTGGACATGCTGATACGCCCCACAGCATACATGCCGACCAAGTCCCGTGCACACCTGCATGTGGGAAACCCCGCTTGGCCCAAAGCATATATAAGAGAGTAGTCTTTTGAAAGAGTCAGACCATCATTCATCCTATCAACTCAACTCAACTCAACCAACCCAACTCAACTCCAGACTCAACTGGACTTTTATTAAACCGCAATTATTAACACTCTCGAAAAAAATGGCTTGTGGATGTGGAACCAACTGTGCATGCTCCAAGGGCACCAAGACCTGTGACTGCTCCACCTGTGGATGCAAGAAGTCCAACATGTAGTGTTGGCCAGAGATAAGGGCACAGGACGATGACGATAACGATAAGACGATAGGTAATGGACATGTATTTTGATTGTAAGAGAAGGGCTGTATTAGGCTGTATCAGGGGGAGCTGGGTAAGACTGTATGACAAGGGACTTGGTAGAATCAGCAGTCGGTGATAATATTGATCTACGCTGTGTCGTGTGAGCAGAGTCTGATTGATCTGCATTGTATTGGGTGTACAGGGTGGTGAAACAAGTGTTATGGATATTGGTGATATTGCCCGTGAATTGGTTCACAATCGTAGCCAATGGATACCTACAGTCAGTCAGTGACTATCCTTCTATTGTGATTGGATCGTTGTTTGATCGTGGAAGGTGCATACCTTGGCTTGGGAGGTGATCTAATGCTCAAATTGGGTGAACAGGTAAAGTAGGATATCTGATGATACTGTACTATGCGATATCTTCTAATTGATAGCCCCAGACTCCACATTATTTCCTTGTCGTGGATACGGGACCACCACTCCAGACCCTTTGTTGTAAGATACCCGTGGACAAGGGCGGGTAAATGATATGACCTCAAGGGTAGGTGGGGGTTTCTGTGGGGGTTGAATCAGACACAACGCTTTGTTCGATTCGACCATTTCGTGCACGAATAGTTGTATCTGAAAACAGTCGTCATTTCATTTACTTCAAGTAGGCACTACATACCACTACCATGCCTCTTCTTCTGGTCGAGTCCTTCATGACTTGGCTTCGTTCTAAATATTGGCCATGCCATCATGGAACACAGAGACCCACAGAATGCACCCCACATTGAAAATGGGCATCTCAAGCACCTGTGACTTTACATTTCACTGATTGGCCAGTTTACACCATCCATGGTAGAGGCACGAGTATTACAAGGGACACATATCACAGTAACCAGGGCTTACGCACAATTGTTAGCACATGTGCTTCGATGGAATGGGAACGACGAACTGGCCCCTCAAGCCCTACCTTCCAACTAGCTCCCAGAACATGGAGCTGCCTTTAAAGCTATATCTTCCAGAGTAAGGGTAGTCATAGAAAAGTGTCAATTCTCAACATGATCACTCAAAGAGCAAAGAACCCTTCTGATCGGCCACCGGCCCCTCAATTGCAAAGTCCGACGCTCCGACTCCCCTCTGTCCCCTGCGCAATGTCTCAGAGATCGTCTGTCAATTGTGGACCCCGAGATCGGACCTTTAGACCCTGGATTGCTAATGTCTGATCCTGGCCCTTGTGAGAGTTGCAGCAAGTCGGTGTTTTTGTCGGAGTAATCAGAGCCGTGGCTGCTTCCAGCAAAGGAACATTAGTGGCTTTCAAGAAACTCCGATGGCTGATAATGCAACCTCGGCATGGTACATAATGTTACATTGCCGGCATTGATCGTCGGAGCTTGATTGGGAAGAGGTGTAGTTTTGACCAGGTTGCAGAAGGTACCGGTACATCGTAGAGGTTGTACGAATGAAATTGTTCCAAATTGCTGACTCAATCGATTCCCAGAAAGTCCGTTCAAATCAAGTCACTATTCACCAACTTGAACAGTTCTCGAACGATTCAATGGACAAGGTTGAAGGTTGAAGACATCTGTAGACGAAGAGAGACTGGTAAGAAATGAGCTCAGTGTTAACATCATGAGATAAGGAAGAAGATCGTAATTGGCGATCGGGTTCAATATTGAGGAGCTATGACGTCATTGGCTTCACTGCTTTCACACCAGGAATACTTGTTCAAGTTCGGTAACTGTATGACCTCGTCAGCTCAAGTAATGTCCAACTAAATTCATTCATGCCAAAGAACCACCTTGTGAACCAATAGGGACACGAGTAGTTCCCACGAGCCCTTCTATTGACTTAATAGGACCCAATGCCTTTAGTTCATATGTCATAGCTCTGTCACTCGCTCTAGTCGTATCTACAGGCAGACCACTCATAACCTCGAGACTAGCCTACCCCTATGGTGCAACTAGCGGCTGTTTAGGGCAACTTTTTTGGACGGCCCTTGTGGGCTACCGAGGCTAGTGGTAGTACGTGAATGGTACGCGAGGGGTCTAGACTTGTTGGTGGTGCATTTCAAACGTCTCCTGGCTAATATGGACACTTCTTCACGTGCAAGTGGGGTATTTACAGGGGTTGGGTGGGATGTGTTAAGTAAGAGGAGAGGTATAGTTGAAAGGATAGTTGGAAAGTAGTTGACCGAGAATGAGGGTATATGACTTCAAAACATAGTACCAAGTTCCGAATAGCTCGGCAATACCATTGAACTAGAAACACACGAATAATCACATGTAATCCCCCTCCTCACGCCACCATCTGATATTACTTGTGATGTTGTCGTTACTGGTAATTACCAGGCACCATTAATTTCAAGTATCAATACCTCGGCTTAGCTCTTAACAATCAGGCACCATAGATATCAACATACAGTAGCACCAACTGACATGTCAAACATCCACGGTTCGATTCTCTGCACGGCAAGTGCTATCTGGCTCTACTAAGCAATTCCTCGACTCTAGAACCAGCCAAATACTCGGGTTCAAGCCACCCCTCTACAACTCATCTCACGCACGTCTCCCCCGCATTGGTTTCGTGTGTCTACATCCTGGTTGCGGCAACCTTATGTTTTATAGTCCCAACATGTGAAGTGTGTACATTGTGTATATTTCTGAGCAAGGAGAAAATACGACTGGGCGGAAGAGGTTGCGAAGACGATATATTTACGTGACAAAAGCCCCAAGCACGTGACCAGACCTCTCTACACGTGACCAAACCACCATACACGTGACCAGACGACTACACACGTGACTAGACAACCACAGCCAACCCTCATCACCACTACTACTACCTTCCCCCCCAACCACCGCCCCTCCAACCCCATGTCATGATAATCCTAGGATTACTACTCAAATACACGCCGCTGGGCCGGATCCTCAGAACATGGTCTGCCAAACGGCTCTGGAGCATTCTCTACGTGCTTCTGTGGCTCCTAGGAATCCAGCTGACCCTCCTATTTGCAGCAATAGCCTACGTTGCACTCTACCAGTTCTACATTCCCGTCAACTCGCTTTCTCTGCCTCTGGATTTCGACTTTTCCACCGAAGATGGCGCCTACGCGGTCGCCAAGCTCCATGGAGACGTGGTGTCGCTCAATTACGTCGAGCCCGCCACCCATGCTCTGTGGAAATACGTTCCATTCGTGTCCACTCCTACTCCGACTCCGGAGGCTTCTCACAACCGGGTAACCACGTTCGGACGGCCACGTGACCGAATCAAGACGCTGCGGTTCATGAACATGCCCTACTCGGTCTACGTGAATCTGGATCTGCCCGAAACAGACCGAAACCTCGGCACAGGCAACTTTATGATCCGAGTGTCGTTTGCAGATGACCTCGAGGTGTTCCGTTCGACTCACAGACTCACAAGAGACAACAGAAAACGATGGCCATTGACCCACAACGAAGAATACGCGGTTAGGCCGAATGTGGGGTCCATCAACAAGAGAGAAAAGGGAGAACGAAGAATTGTCGATACTACAACAGGCGGAGAAGATCACAAGGAGACCTCCGAGCACCGCCCTCTTCCAGCTCTCTTTACAGCAACTCGTCCCGCCATTCTGGCATTCCAATCCGCTACTATGCGAATCATGGACACATTGCTGTTTGCCCCTCTATATCTGACGGGCTGGAGAAAGCAGGAACAACGTCTGCACGTTTACATGGCATCCAATTGGCACGTGCCCGCAGACGTGGAGGACCACGAGTTTGCCTACGCTATTGTGGAGCTCGACCGAACCGTGGATCTGTACGGAGCTCAGATCGAATGGCGAGTCGAGTGGACCGGACTCCGATACTTTATGTATCATCATCGGATCCTGGCTTTTCTGCTGGGAACCGCCGTCTTGTGGTACCTGGAGATCTTCTACCTTGCCATTGCCTACTGGAGTGGCAAGAAGGTGATTCTCAAGCTCACAGGAGACACAACGAGTCCCAGTAGTACACGACGTCCTAGACTTGGAGGGGAGGGTGCCGGAGGACCTGGAGGACCCGGAGGAAGACCTGGAAGCCGATCTACTCGATCTGCTCGAATTGCTGACGATGCCGCTCTTGATGCAGATGATCCAGCCGACGAAACAGACACGCCTGATCGATCAGAGCTTCATACTCGGTCTTCTGAGATCCAGCAGCTTCTGGAGGACAGCGAGACCACCGCTGGTAATTCTACAATCGGAGACACCACCGACAATGGGTCTGTGACTTCTCAGGACGACATCTCAATTGGGGAAGATGATAATGAGAGTGTTTCTCTTTCAGCTTCTGATTCCAATGTCGAGGGATACAACGAACGACAATCGTCACGAATCGAAATATGCGCCGGTGATTCTGACGATAACTCCCAGACTATCCGGTACCCTGTTTCATGGCCTACTCCTCCTCCTGAGGGTCCTCTTAATCTTACCCGGCAGGAAATGGAAAGTTTCACTCGTTACAGATACGATCAGGAGACTCCGGAGGTTTTGTCACGTGAAAACACAGACTCTTACTCCGAGTCGGACGAGTTTGATTTCGAGACTCAGCTGCAGATTGATCTGCGGTCGTTGGTGAACCAGAACCGACAGGAGCGTCTGGAGAGACAAGAGCGGCTTGAAGAGATTCAGGCTGGTCCTTCTGGTACTACTGGAAGACAGACACCTGATCAGCGACCTACCTCTGCTCCTCAGCGGTTCTCTCCTCGTCCCCCTCGATCACCTGCCAATTCTGCGCAGAGTTCTCGAGGATCCCTTCGGTCATCCCGATTGAGCACTTCTAATTCTACCACAACGGGTTCCAATCCCAGTTCGACCATTTCGCGCCAACGACATGTCACCCCGACCACCACTCCTCTTCCTGCACCTCCAGACGAGTCTCAGCGAGACGACGGGGACGACGAGAGTCATTAAGGAAGGAGAGTAAGGAGGAAGGATCTTTTGCTAACAAAATAACTTATTAATATCAGTGGTAATTGGATAGAGATGAGTGGGGGTTGTTGGTATAGGGATCTAACGATTCAGAGGGGTCATAGGGACTTCGAAACTCACAGTAGACTTGTTCTGTAAAACACGTTTCGTAACCGAGCTCTTCAGTGGCCACACTTCTGTAACTGCCAATCTGAGCTCCACCTAACACCATTAGCCTTGCTTTATGCCAATGGACACAGATGCAGGGAGCTCAAGCTGTACCTCAAACGCGCACTATGACATGCTTGGCCGCACTCCTACCGCACCAATACTGCACTACAACCAAACACGTTGTCGCCATACACTATCTTTGTCTACTGCTTTCCACTATTCCTCCCCCAAACACTTGAGCCACTCATGACCATAAACTATCTACGGTTATGCCCACGGGTGCAGCCCCGCAGCACACTGTGTATTTGTGTCCTTGAGCTTGGAGCCCCATACACTAAAGAGTGTTCCTTAAAAATAGAGACGTCCTGTTTATAACTTCCTGTGATTCCGGCTCTTGCTCAACCCATTTTGCTAGTCACTAGCTAAATCGCCGTTTGCTCACCAATCATGTCCAACAAACCGTTTTCGCTCAAGCCGCTGGACTCGGCGGACAACTCCCCCAACTACAACCACCTGGTGGCCTCGTTCCAGTCCACCTTCCAGTACTACCAGTTTGGCAATGAGCCCTCCAAGGTCGAGGCCATTGATCCCAAGCTGCAGGAGCCCGTTCCTGAAGAGGAGATGCCCGTGGAACATCAGACATCTATGCCCGTGCAAGACATTCCTGCTCACGATCCTTACGCGGCGTACTCGTTTCGATACGTGCACCCTCCAAGCATCAATTACCACAACAACTGGCAGTCCAACACTCCTCTGAACATGACTGCTCTGCTGAATCCTCAGTCTCAGAACAGCTTGCCAGAAGACAACTGTGGAGGTGGTGATGTCGGCATGGAAGTGGATCCCTCATACTTCAACAGTATCAACCCCAGTATGCTCAATGCCCAGGGAGCAGCGGCTCAGCATTATGCTACCATGGCTCATTACTCTCTGTCGCCAGCTTCGCCCACCTCCGTTATCTCCAACATTCCCAGTTGTATGTCTACTCCTCCTGAAGACGGCGTCGGCAAGAAGGAGTATGAAGACCCGCTGTTGAGCTTCACAACCGCTGGCTTCAAGATCCCAGATACAATGTTCGACTACTCGTCAGTTCTGCATCTGGAGAATGCTGCCATGGCCCAGAGTCATATTGCCAGAGACTTTGAGCTCATCCAGTTTGATACGGATGACACCAAACACGAGTTTCTCAGACGATGTGGAAACCCCTTCTCCAACCTATCGGCCACAGCACCCATTCCAGAGGCAGAGTACTGCGCCCAGCTCAACCCTGGAAAGGGAGGACGTCTCACGGTCTATGAGCCCATGTACAAGTCGTACATCTCGTCCAAGGTGCTGGAGGACTACTTTCTGAACGGCACCGTCATCAAGCCTCGTCCTGGCAACCCCAAGTGTCTGTCAAAGGTCGACATTCATGGCCAGTGCCGGTACTGTGGCGAGTTTCTTGTGATGAGAAACCACTCGTACTCGTCGCACATGTACTCCAAGCACGGAATCAGTGCCACCACCAACAACGTGCTTCCCCTGCCCATGAAGATCTCGTCCATTGAGAACAAGCGGGGAGGTATCAAGTTGCAGGGCTACTGTTCCATTTGCCGAACCAATGTCGATCTCAACGAGCGGGCCAAGGAGAACGAGTGGATCTCGTGGTTTTACCATCAGCAGGCCCATAACGTGGTTGAGAGGAAGCAGTAGGAGGGAGGTAGATATAGATGTATATAGACATAATTTAATGAAAAAGCATGTGATAGAAAAGAAGAGGGTGGTGTGGTTGGTAAGCACTTGGTAGATGGGGTTTGTAGAGGCAGGGTTACCAGGGGTTTGTGCTAGTGGGTATCACATCACGATGTGGATGGTATAGAGTGTTGATCACCGGTCTCGGACTTCGATGGTTTATCTGACGATGACGTCATCAACTACTGGTATCTCTAAATCACGGAAAGAACACGTCTCACTTTGGCCGAATCGCATCACAGAGATCACATGCCTGGGTCAGTTGTTTGTTTTGCCACCAGAGTGGCGATGTGAAGGAAGAGTCTATTGTTGGTGGGGGAGGTATAGACTGTGGAAGCAGTGGACAGAGACCATAAGAGAGAGGTATTGTGGGTTAGAGAATAGTGCGCATTGTCTCCTGTGCTTATGATGCTGAAACGATTGATTTTGTGGCAAAATCCGACGAATACTTAATCGATTAGACACTCCCACTATCACGCCCATTGTCTCCTACTAAAAGCGCCTCACATAGTTTACCTTACTCCGCCTCTCGGTTAGACTTATTGTTGAACTATCCAGCCTTAATAAAGTTCACTCCGCTCCCACCATGCATCAACCTCTATAGATATACAACGTCAGACCCTGTCGATTCCTCGTCAACACAACCTCTCTTCAAACTACTCACAAATGTCTTCGTTCTGGGGAAACTCGCAAGCCGGTGTGCCTCCGGAGACCGCCAACAATTCGTCATGGTGGTCCAACATCCAAAACGGCATTCGACTGCCCACAACCGAAACAGAAACTATGGCTGAAAACGCCGGAGTCGATAACAACATTGCCGAGCCCGAGTGGTTCAAGCTGTCATGGTGGGATCGGATGATTGTGTTTGGAGTGTGTCTGGCTGGTGCCGTGGTTTGTTTCGCCATCTGTTTCCTGATCATGCCTGTGCTTGTTCTCAAGCCCCGCAAGTTTGCTGTTCTGTGGTCTCTGGGCTCCATTCTCTTCATCATTTCCTTTGGAGTGTTGCAGGGTCCCGTTTCTTACGTCAAGCATCTGGCCAGCAAGGAGCGATTGCCGTTTTCGATTGCGTTCTTCGGCTCCATTTTTGCGACTCTCTACTTTTCCCTCGGCATGAAAAACACCCTGCTCACCATCATCGCCTGTGTCGTGCAACTCATTGCCGCCATCTGGTACGCCGTCTCCTACTTTCCCTTTGGCCACCAGACGATGCGATTTGCCAGCAGAGTCGGCGCCAGACAGGTGACTGGATGGATTAACAGTTAGACGGAGGGCGTCCAACCAACAGGCCTGTTGAACGTGAAAAACGCCGACAGCAGCTGTCAACGAAAAGCATACGAACCACTACCCGTGACGAAATGGTGAGAACCTCCGACTTGACCTCTACTACAATATACACATGTCTGAAACGGCATACATAATGAATAACGACTTTTGATTATACGACAGTGGCGCCACTTAACAACAGGCATCCATGCCACAGCTACAAATAGCTGTTGTCCGCTCGGACCTACGGCCCTCGCTTCCGTGATTAACCAAAATTGACACTCTGACAAACACCCTTCTCATCGACATTGACGTTCAATCGTTCCATTCGAAAATCGCGGGTACAAATACTCGTGGGAGTGAGCACTCGATTGGGCTGGGGCAAATCCTCCTTGTAAAACTGGTTGTCGGATTTATCGGCCACGTCATCCTTGGACACAATCGTCTTGCCAATCAGATGGCTCCATTTCTCTTCTGGTGCTTCGGACATGGTGTGAAGTGAGTGTTTAGTGAAAGAGTTCGTAAATGGTGAACTCGACATTAAGCAACCATCTGGGGTGCATGAGAGATGCTAACTTTGGGTGTAATCGATATGGCCGATATTGGAGGTCATACAACTGTGCAAATATTGGTAAGTACATACTCGATCTGTATTCTCACAATCAAATATATTATATCCTTCTAGTATTCTTTCTAGTATACATCTATCTAGCACCGTGTAAATTAATATGTTAATATGCCTTCCCTTTCCCTTTCCTTCTCTTCCTTCTCTTCCTTCTCTTCCTTCTATCCTTCTACTGCTCCATGGGCTTCATCTGAGGATGAGACAACTCCCATCCCATACCCTCACAAATGGCCTGCACCGCCAAATCACTCTCGCCACACAAACTGATGTCAAAGTAGAACCGCGCACTGGGTTCTCGGTTGATGTAGACACGTGGCACGCCCAGAGGCACCTGTTTGGCAATGTCACACGCCGGCGACACCTTCAGCGACGTGCCCAGACACAGAAACATATCCACCTTGGGAGTGGGGCCGCCCATGATGATATCTGATCGTACCAGCTGACGGAACCGGTCCGGCAGAGCCTCTCCGAAGAAAACAATGTCCGGTTTGATGACTCCGTCACATCGCTTTCGTCGGCACATGGGGATTTCTCCAGCGACGATTTCCGGCCGCAACGACTCGCAGGTCACCTTGGCTCCACACTTTCGACACGTGGCCATGTGGAAGGCTCCGTGGCACTGCACCATCTTGGACTCCTCGATGCCGGCAATGTGTTCCAGATCGTCAATGTTCTGGGTGTAGATTCGCAGCAACTTGCCCTTGTCCTGCAGCAGCTTGAGAAAGGCGTGGGTTGGCGAAATCAGCGCCTGTGTGGGCATCATCACCTTGGACGCCACCCGGTAGAACGGCGTAGGGTCACTGTCAAACACCTCGAGGTCAAACACCTCCTGAGGGTCAGATAGACCCAGCGACTCCAGATCCAGCGACTTATACAGACCGTCTGCGGATCGGAAGTCCGGAATGCCTAGCGACGTGGAGATTCCGGCGCCACACAGAACCACAACGTTCTGGGCCGTTTCCAGCTCTCGCAGAAGATCGCCAAACGTGTGGATCTTGGAGTGTGCCGCTAAGCTCTCCACGTCTCCGGTTCCAAACCGGCTGAAGGCTCCCTCGTCCTCGTCCTCGTCCGACGAGATGTACTCGATGTTGGCATGTGTCGCCTGCTGGATATCTGTATCGGGCATGGTTGTTCAGTTAGTGAGGTCTTCCGTTAGATATGCTGTGAGATAAGCCGTTGTTACAGTATCAACGTTGTGTGCAGGCAAATAGAGTTGGGTGAGCCGTTGGTCCCAAACGACAGAAAAGAGCGGACCGCAAAAAGTGCTGATGCAGAGGTCAAAAACGCTGGACAGGAAGAGGTATGTTGGGAGCATTCGATTCACGTGAGGTCAGAGCCAGAGTGACATCAACAGGGTGTGTCAGAACGGTGGCAAAAAGACGTGAACAAAAGCTGAGAGCTGAAATAAGGGGAGCTCGGTCCATATATATATATTGCTACACTCTCTGGTTGCTTCCAAACCCCCTCACAACACGACATTTGACGTCTTCATGAAAAATACTTTTCTGTGCGGCGTGAGTGGATTGTCCCAAAACGGAAGTCACGTGTGAACGGACCCACCATGGTCTTCTTCACGATAACTCGAGTTTTATTAGCAGGGTGTGAAGGGGAAGACGGTCACGTGATCACACACATTTTTACTCCTCGATAGACTCAGTCACGTGACCCGGAGCTGACTAAGACAGCTACTGTAGTTCTTTGTCTGCTCCTTGAGTTCCTCCCCTTGTCTACTCTCTTCATCCACCTCTGGTTGACATCAGTGCATCTCATCTGCGGAGGAAGCTGGATCTGATCAAGATGGAGCGTTGAAAAGTCGACTTTGTGGGTGCGAATACGCTTGGTTGACTTTTAGTTATGTTTGGACAGTTGTTAATGGGCCGTCTAGCTGAGTAAAGACAGGCAGGTGTTTGTACAGGTAGTGTAGGCCTTCAGAGACACACTTACCTTGACGAAGTATGGATGAGAGACAAGGCTGGGGACAGGCTGGAGCGGTTCACTGTATGAGCAACCTGCTGGAGAACAGTCTACAATACGAATAGAGCTTTTTATGGTAAGAGAGTGTGCTCGGAGAAGTACAGGTTTATACTGTGCGCTTAGATCATCCACAGTGGGCTCAGACACACTCTTCTGTCCGAACCAACAGTCACGTGCGCATAAACATCATCTATCATAATTCATTATTCTATAGTTCTATTCCTACCTCTCCTCCTTTTCGTCTATCTACAACTTGGCAACGGCGGCAGACTCAAACTTGTTCTTGTTGGGGTTCTTTCGGATCCACAGGTTGATGGTAATGTCGTTCCACTTTGTGTTCTCGGCGGCAAGCTCGAAACCCACCTTTTGAGCAAGTCCGGAAGATCGCTTGTTGGGAGGCTCAATGATAGCCAGCCAGTCGCTCTTGGTCACATTGTTCTTCTCGTCCCATTCAACCAGACCATAGAGAGCCTCCTTGCCAATACCTTTACCCTGAGCAGCAGGAGCCATGGTCCAGGAAGCCTCGACGAGCTGGGGACTGTAAGGAGCAGGAATGGGTCGCTTGAAATGGCTGATTCCAATCTCTCCGTAAAACTCGTTGGTCACCTTGTCTCGAATAGTGAAGCAACCGTAACCAAAGTAATCCCAGTGGCCCTTTCGATGCAGAATCTTGAGCCACACGTGTTCGGCGTCGATGGTCTCGCCTCCAATGTACTTCATGACGTCAGCGTCGCCCATGAGCTTGCAGCAGTCCTCGTAATCATCGATGTTGGTGGGTCGAATGATGAGTCTGTCAGTGATGATAAGAGGTTGAATGTCGGTCATTTTGAAGGCGTGTGTGATGAATTGATGAAGGAGGAACCAAAAGACATCTTATATATGCTCTCACCTAGTGAGCATCATCCCACAATAAAATTCGGGGCTCTGAGGCCCGGTGCATGGCTCATGCTGGACAACCTAGACGAGTCCAAGAAACGGCTTAACCTAGCCGCTACTTTGCAAGCAATCGGGCGGGAGAGTTCGATCTACACATCTTTTTCCGCCGTAGAGCACAGACACCAACTGCTGATATGCGCTCCTATGCTCAAACCTGGATCACTAATCGTTAAAGGGCAGGTGAGCGTAGTTTTGGTGCGTCACCATACATCTTGAGATCACCACACACCGTTGACAGAAGGCTGTAGGTGCCGACTTGCGCAGGCAATCAGAGACAATCAAAGGGGCGGTGACCGTTTCTGAGACATGTTACGCTGGACTTAGACAAGGACTGTACTCGGTGTATGTGCTTGTGGTTCTACGTTACACACTACACATAGTCTCAATCTAAGTACAAATAGATAACAATAGGGGTTGACTGCGGTCGTTTTAGAAACACAACCTCTACCCTGGTAAAATCGGCTCCATCACCACTCTCCCATGTCTCACCTTTTTCACTGCACATACATCTGAAACGCATAGCCCAACGCTCTCTCTCTGACTCTTGCTGTTTCTTTTTCCCGCGCTCCTCACGTGTACAATTGACTGAAATAGAACGGGGTCGTGGCCTTCCCGACAATAACAGTTGTCCATTATGGTCCTCCCGAAACTAGCACCAAATCTTCATCGTACCTTGCGTTGGTCTAAAAGAAGCAGCCATTTCTTGTTACTAATGTGAGCTATACGAGCCAGAGGAGCCAAAGGAGCCCTACCCGGTAATTAGCGATGAAAGCGTGGCATCTCGAATGCAGACTGCTCACACAGAAACGCCACAGAAAGAGGCGCTATCTTACCACTCTTTCACGCACAGCCACTCTCCGCGGCACCATAGCATACAGTCTCTTTCCCGTGCCGGCCCGGAACTTCGGCACACAATAGAGTTGGAGTGATGGTTTAGATAAGTGGATTATAAGGGTGTAACGGGTGAGATGTCGATGCAAGTCGATTACCGACCTAAAAATCGTAGAAAGCAAATGTTCCGCTTGGTACCCACGATCTTTCACACCCCTCAGTCAAGAGCCAATAATCAACATGATCTTCACAGCACAGTCACAGTTGGGAGGAACAGCGCGCTTAATAGAGTTTCATCTGTGTGTGCAGTGGGAGGAAGAATAAACTGGAATTAAAGTGTATTTATGATTAATTATGACGTAAAATCAGGGAAAATCGGAGAAATTTTAAGAAAATCAAGCACCATTCATAGACACTGTGAAAGAGCCTCTGGGCGCTCTGAAAAGCATCCAATGCCGTCTACAATACAAATCTACAATCACAAATGTTAATAAATCAGTTGAATATTCATCTATAAATTCGTTAGTGTGGTTGAACCACTAATAAATACGCTGAATGCTCACGGCTACCTGGTACATCTGTGCAGCTCATGCTAATGCTCAGTCTCGGGGCGCTGGCGCTGGAAAGCTCAGTCGCCAGGATTTTAACAGGAATCACCGCCGGTCTTCTCCTGCAGCTCTCCTCTCCAAGAGTAAAGGTTGGACATGTTCACCTTGGAGCTCTTACTGGTGTTCTCGTCAAAGATGGAACAGCCATACTCGGCGGCCCAGGGAGGAGTGTAGAGATGCAGAGAGACGGCGACCTCGGTTTCGCTGGGGTTCTTGATTCGATGCAGACCAATCTTGTCGGACATGTAGGCCACCTGCTGTTCGGATCGAACAGACTCCTTGATGACCTTCATGGGACCCTCGACACCCTCCTCGGGCCACTCGTAGAGAGTCTCGACGAGATCTCCCTTGAGGATCTTCATGATGCAATGGGCGTCGGCGTGGTCATGGATGCAAGAGCCCTTTCCGGGGTTCCACACCAACAGCAGAAGGTTGGCCTTGTTGTTGATGTTGTCCACTCCGTTTCGGGTGTATCCTCGAGTGGGCTCTTCGAGAGCAAAGTCCTTCCACTCGGACTCGATGGAGTGATATCGGGTCATGATATCCATGAGGTCTTCGACATTGACGTCATCGGAGTCGATACCGGAGGAGGGGCCCAGAATGGTTCGAATGCCCTCCTGGAGCATTTCAAAACCGGTCTGTCGCTCGTCTTCGGAGGAGGACACAGAAAGCTTTCTGAGAATCTGCTCCGAACAAGGAAGGGCGATTCCAGCGGGGAGCTGTTTTCGGCCCTTTTCCAGCTTGGACTGCTGCTGTCGGGGAGGCGACATTTTGTCCAGAATATCATTGGACATGGACATGGTAGGAGGAGGAGCCATGGTGATAGTAGCAGTAGCGATGGAATTAACGATAATGTAAGGGGTGGGGTTGATTGGTTTTGCTTTTAGTGCTTTGATAATGCAGGGCTCGATGGGGTCTTAGCGCTGCCTTTGTTGTGTGGTGTTGTGCCTGTGTCGTTTGGTCTTGGGCTTTGTGATTTGGGTCACGTGAGATGTTGCAATTTGGGAATCGTGAAATGACGTGCTCGTCCTCCCTACTTATACCCGCAGGCCAGTTGGATTTGCGTTTGTGTCAGACAAAGCAAAGGGGGGTAAAGCGGTGCAGTCAAACCTTAAAGAGAGGCCTTAGCGCTTTGAATATGCAGACTTGGGCCGAAAGGGAGCAATTTCAGGAACTCTAAAAAAGCCACACTTTTGATAGCACACACGTCTCACAGTTGTCGTAAGCAAGGGCCAAGTGAGGAAATCGCAAAACCAGACCAACGGCCTTTTTGGTGCAGATGTGCCTGGCAGTTATATAATTTTAAACGTGGCTTGTGGCTATGACTTTGTCCATGTCGTGCTCTGGATGAAAAACAGGTGCTGACAGGCCCCTTGTCACTGGAAGGAGAATGCGGCATTTCCCCGGGTGAGAAATTTCTACGGCGCTTCTCCAAACGGCAAACCCCGTACCCTAAGTGGCTAACTTTTGCACGTGGCGGGAGAGCCCAGCCAATCGGAACGCTCAGCCACTGTGGCGAAGGTGGCTAAGGTTTGTGGTGTGGTTATAACTACGTGGCAAAAAGGGAGACACTGAGACAGATCATAACAGAAGAGGGTGGTTGTGGTGGTGGTGGTGGTGATGGTATGTACACAGACAAAGCTCGGTTGTACGGTCTACGCCACTTGTGCTATCTGTGTCTGTGATTATTTTCTGCTGATAACCACTGTGGACTTATTTACTCGTCCCCCGTTGTACATTCCTTGTTGAGAGCCTCGGTACCTATTGGTGGGCATGGTTACTGGAGCATATGAGCATATGTCTCAACAGAATGGTCAACTAATAATATGCTCGTGTCCGATTCATATCGGAGAATGCACCCGACAAAGAACTCATGCAGGCTCGGAGATCATTAAGGGGTTATAACTGGCTGTGGTTATCGTGGTTATCGTGGTTATAACCAGTCAGGGGAGGTTATTACAGTGTAGTGGTTATCGCAGTGGTTATCGCAGTATCTACACCCTCCTCCTCCTCCTACATCAGCCACAGGCTAGTGCTGGTTGCCTAAACGTCCATTGTCCATTGTCTATTCTAGTTGTTCTATTTTAGTGCCTCTGCTTGTAAGAAAGCAATTTGCTCTGTCCTATCGGTGTCTCGGCCCGTCCAGACCAGTAACAGGATTTCTTCCACCTTCTATAGCTGGTTGAGCTATAGTTACTGCTTCTGGAAAGCCCACCTTCCTGTCTCGTGTCTCAGGTTTCAGAGCTGGCAGTGATGTTGATCCGTACATCTCTCAAGTGATCTGAACGACCTGCAATCATCTGCCACTATCAGCTGCCATATCATCAATGGGTGGACCCGTTAGATTAGCACCAATGTGATTTCGCCCAGTAGCCCAACAGTACAATGAAAGTACAACAAGAAGCCTTGTATTCAGCCGAATCACATTCTAGCCAGTGATCTCAGTGTTATCATACTCGATATCGTTGTGCTAAGCAGATAACGGTGGTTGATAACGGCTGTAGCCGATCGGTGCGTTCTCCGGCCGCCTGTGCTATTCTCCTTTTTCGACCCACATCAACTCCTTCACCACTCCATCTGTCATCCAACAACTTCGCCAACACATCCTCCTACGCACCAGCTCATAGCTCACAGCTCACACAGTTCACAAAACTGACTGCCTCACCCAGTGGATCACTAGTCCACCTTCAACACTCCTCTACCAGTAGCTCCCAGTTTCACGGCTCACAGCTTCACTTCGTTCAGCTGATTTGCCGTTCAACTGTTCACCTACGCTGGAGGAAGATAGGCACCCCACATGACCACCTGGAAAGTGATCCACACGAAAATGTAGCGCACGACATAGTGGCCATTGTAGCCTTGGGCCAGCTTGGCCATGTACCAGTAGAGAGTGGGCAGACACGTGGAGATCCGGGTGATGATCTGAACATGCCACATGAAGACACACGCCAGTCCCATGATGGCATGGACGGTGTAGAAGGGCGTGAGCTTGGGGTTGTTTGACATGGACTGGTACATGAGATACAGCACCGGAGCTGCAAACAAGAAGTTGGGAATGTTGTTAGGAGTCCAGTATCGGAGAAAGCCAACGTTCCAATACCGTTCCTGGACGTATCCGTAGATACTGGGGAGGTAATAGTCACACCATTCGCCTCTCTGGGGGCAGAATATCGACCACGGAAGATATTGTGTGTATAGGAAGACAGTTCCAACTAGAGATCCTCCAATAACGACTGATACACCCTTGTTGAACTGGTTATGTTTGATGGTAGATGCTAGATCAAACAGAAAGGGGATTCCCCATAGTAGTCCATTGCCTCTTAGTAAGCAGGAAGCTCCCAGAACTGCTCCTGCCAAAGGATACTTGCCCAACTGTCTAAGGTACAGTCCTGTGAATGACAGAAGTGCAAACAACGACTCTGTGTACCCGGCAACAAGGAAAATACCCGCCGGCGACAGCACGTACATGAGCGCGGTAGTTTCGGCAAATCGTTTGTTGTGGAAAACGGATTCGGTGAGTTTTCGAAGCATCAGAGCCGCCAGAAGATGCGACACGGAGGACACGGCAATGGCGGTGTACGCAATGGATTCACGTGATCCGGCGAGTCCAAGAACACGTGACCAAACCCAGCTGAAGGCCCATTCGTGCTCGTAGAGATGAGATCGTTCTGCACTGGACACGAAGAAGACTGAGTCCCAGATGACCAGACGCGACAGGAATCGGTTGCCTGGAAACAACAAGGTCGAAGACGTGTCGTACTGCTTGGGGACCACCAGAGCAAGCGCAACCAGGTACGCCTTGATGGCCACAAACACCACAATGAGCGTCGTTAGGTGTTTCATTGGTCGTGTCGTGATGATGCACAAGGTTTGGAGGTGAGAAAGTGGTGCATGGGGGGATGGGTGTTGTGGGGTGAATATGGGGAGTTTTAGTCGGAGAGAGAAGAGAGTATGATGGTTGTGTTCCTGGCGCTGTGGTGATAACGGTAGTGTCTTTGGTTTGTAGGAAAGAGCCCTGTGGCTATTGTTAGAGAGGTTCCGTGTGTCATGTTGTGTGCATAAGGATGTTGTATGTACTTGTAAGTTGTAAAGTCGATTGTGGGATTCTTTGTGAGTGATGGTGGGAAGGTATTGGTATGATTGTGTTTGTATAGGCGATACAGCTGTAACAGTACCAGATACATTCATATATTTTGCCTGGATCACCAAATTGAGCTGCCTCAATTATCTCACCTTATGACCCTAAGCTTTCACCGTGCACAGAAACACGTGTTTTCGGAGAGGGTCGGAATACCGAGTTTTCGTGTGAGAGAATGTCAATTACTTGTGACACATGAGGTCTATGAGTTCTGGGGACCAATTCGGTAGTCCTGCTTCGCTTCTGGCATCTTGGTAAGACACTGTTGATCAGGACTCCTTTCTACAGTTACTATCAACTAAATGCCTCACGACTTAACGGATTTATTTAGGGTCTCTGTTACCATTCAACTAAACATGAAAAAACTTGAAGTAAGAGGCAAGTAAATGGGAACGCTTCTCTCAGAGCTTGAGATAATGACGTTCACAATTGACAGATATAAGATCACCAGCGTTCACTATAAGACATACACCTCAAATATCACTACAAACCCACACAGCAGCTTATATAATCATTCAATCACACTCTCTACTCCCCTTTTTCAATAGGGAAGCAATGAAGACTATCAACCAGTAGCAAACAACAATTGAGAGGGTAGGGATTTTTCAGTACCAAGCCACCACGCTATCTGGGAAGAACTGGAAAAGCCAGAATTGTTAGTTGTAGCGAATTCTCCCGATTTGTCTCAATTTTTCTGAATTATCTGGTCACTTGTTCATCCCTGCCTCATGGGATAAACTCTGCAGTCTCAGGCACCATAAATCACATGAAATAGACAATGAGAAGAAGTCCCTCTAGAACCACCAGCAAGCAAAGGAAAGACTAGAAACTCGAAAAATCTACTCATGACTACCCTTCGACCACCCATGTCACCTCCCCTAACCCTCAACACCCCCAATTCGGCCACAAACCCCTTCCCAAATCTCCCACTACCCCCGCATAAGCAATCTGCAGGTTCCTGCACAGCAACTGACGACTCACATACTCACACAACTCACCTCTCTTGTACACATTCACAACTCAGCCGAAAATGTTCCGAACGCTTCAATCGCTGAAAACCGCCCGATTCCCCTCGGTTCAGATCCGTCAGATCACCGTGGGCACCGCCAACCCCCGATACCACGTGCATCTCCTCGATAAAGACACTACCGACAAGTTTCGACAAAAGTTCAAGCATCTTCGAGACGTGGACTCCATTACCGCCACTGTTTCCCTGTCTCCTGATCCTCTGGCCGTCTTCTGTGCCTCCACTACCATTTCCCCCATCAAGAAGACCCTTTTGGACCCCAAGGAGTCGCCACTGAAACACACCATCTACCGACCTGATGCCAACGAAGATCACACCCACAACGAGACTCGAATTTACTCCCTGAAGGAGTTCCAGACTCTGTATGGCCAGGAGTCTGTCACCGACGCCGATTGTCTGTCTAACCTGTACTGTGATCCTCGAGTGTTTGACTCTGGTAACCCCGACTTCCTGAAGGTGCTTAACGAGGTGCTCAAGAAGGACGCTTACAAGGATCCCCAGGTCAAGGATTTTGCTGCTGGACAGGTCTTTGCCATTGTGCCTCCCCAGAAGCAGAAGAAGGGCTCTTCTCCCGGTGGAACCCTCTACATTCCTGTTTTTGACAACAGAAACCCTCCCATGCAGGCTCGAGTCCCCGATGTTCAGGATACTATGGGTATGATTGTGGTTGATTACGAGGGCAAGATCAACCCCGACACTTATGAGGAAAACTACCAGTACAGAATCATCACTCCCGATGGACCTCCCCAGCTGTCAGACTACATTTACCCCAAGGTGAAGAAGGTGTGTGAGGAGTCCAAGTAGACTGATACGGGTGATTTAACGAAGGAATCTTTTTATGGTGTGGTTACAATGCACCAACTATAGACAATACATTACATATGACATTGACGAGGAGTTGTGGTTCTCAGAACATTCGTTACGCCCATGTTCTAGTCACTCTCACTATCACTCCCCAATTGCACACCATGAGCCTCCAGCACTCGCCGCCAGGTATCTCCCTGTGAATAGGGATCCATGGCTCTTGCACAAAACCTGCCATTCTGAAATCCCACATATATACGAGCTTCTTCAGCATTAGTAGGCCATGAGGAAGACACCAGAGGAGATACAGTCGTAACAATACGAGTATCAAGGTCAACTAGTTCGACACATTCAGAAATCTCAGAACGTCCAATCATGTACTTTGACCAACCATGTGACCTATCACCTTGGGTGCTAGGATGTTTTGTGGTGTGGAAAATGACTCTATCGGCTCTGTAGAACATCTTGTCTGGTTGTTCCAAGTCCATGAAAGTAGGGACCATAGTAGTGTATTCCTGTTTCCACCAGATTAGTCCATTGTGAGCAGCAACAGGTGCACAGAAAGGAATGGGAGGTAGATCCTTAATCAGAACTCCAGTTTTGCGACGGAAGTCGACAAAGAAAAATTGATAGATACTCTTGCTGGGATTGACACACTCGAGCACCAATATCCCATTGAGCTCGAATGGAGTCACATAGTTGTCATCAATGTCTGTGCTAAAGGAGTGATGGAAATGTGGCTTGTCCCTCGGAAACATTATGATCGTGCCGTTCGTCAGATTGATTGCAATGAACGACTGGAGAAGAGTCACGTGACGTTGAAAGCGATCAGCTGGGTCATGGGGAACAATCAAATCTGCATGATTTGGTGGCAGAGTGATCTCCATCCCTTTGTACCTGATGACAGTCTTTTCTTCATCAGCAGAAACAATCTCATAACCCTCATGATTGTTCTTGTGCTCCAGTGTCCATGGATTCATGATATAGTCGTCATTCTGACCTCCCTCTTCAGGATTATCAATGGTATGATAATGGTTGCAAACTCCAATTTCACACCCCCAATCACCTACCAGACTTGTAAAGTCAACCGGTAGCTTCTCTTTGTCTCCCAGCTCTGTTGCAACAACTGCTCTCTTTGCCTCAGACCTTCCTTGTAAACGGAGACTCGACGGTTTGTCCGTAGCCGTCCATTTGGGGCTCTGAAGTCTTGCGACAAACACCAGAACACAGTCAGTCCATGTTTTGAGGTCTCCATCACCTGGTTGAATCCAGGGATTGCGAGAAGCCATTTTCAGCTCGAGATCAACTTTCTGGAACCCATGGAACCACAGGGAGTTGACTTGACGCAATGCCACACATGATTCTAGGTCGCAGAAAGAGTACACCAACTGCATCAACTCTGGAGGTAAGAAGAAACGTTTCAATTGATCGAATCGTTTCTCAGTGACTTCAACGATAGGTTTAAGAACATCAGACCGTTTGCTGTTAATATGGTCCCCGTACTTGGCTAGATACTTATCATGGAACCACCTTTTGGTGTCCTCAGTCTGATCCTCCACCAACTGCTGTAAACCTGTTTGGAGACGTGCAGTCTTCTGATAAGCGTAATCAAGACTGTGTTGCACAAACGTCTTCTTGAAAAATGCAAGCTCAACACCCATGCTCCTATTGTACCAAACACATCGCCGTTTTTCTGCTTCTGACAACCCCTGCTTCTGCAGATGACCGCGAACCATCCTAATCATCTTGATTTGCAGCCGTTCTTGGCGCTTGAAATTCTCAACAACAGACAGACGCCTCTTGTCGAGTTTCTCAAAGGTGGTTGCGCACCTAGCTGTAACATTACGCGCCATCTGATCACATTCGGCATGAGTAGCCGCACGATAGGGAAGTTCATAGTCTGTCGCACACTCCAGTTTGTCCATGGTTTTCGCCACAAGCCTGTCAAAATGCTTAGTCATCGTTTTGCGCTCCTCCAGAAGCGTCTTTCGCAACGCTCCAATCACTTCCGGAAGATCAAACGGAATATCGCTCTGAGTATCATTGGTATCCATGTTTGTGGAGAAGGTATGGGGCATAGTCATGCGTCAGGTGCAGCTTATTTATTAAACATGCATTACGATAGGAGATTTGTAGGTACAGTACTCGTGACCCTTGAATCACGGAGAGCTGTTCTGTAAATACAGTAGATATAAACACTGAAAAAAACAATCTCGCTCAGGAGCACCAAGAAGATATAAATTGTTTGCCTCCTTGACAGAAAAACTCGGCAGATCCAACCCAAGCCACTGTGTACTCAACGACTCACCCCATCCCCCTACAAACCCACCTCAAACCACATTAATCATTACGTATAAAAAATGCTCCTCCACTAATAACTACCTCCAACGAGTGCCGACGTCAGCCACTCCTTGGTCTCAATGTGACTGTGTAAGTCACATATAGGTGGAGCTCCGTGCAAGTACTTACAAAGTACCACTCACTCCACCACTTCCACCCCTTTCCTGAACTTGTCTGCGACAAGGTCCCGCTACATGAAATCCCTCGTGACATTCAGGAAACTCGCGGTATCATTACCACTCTCACCCAACACCTTGATCATCTGCCGGGTATGCTGAACAATGCGCTTGAGAGGTGCCACGGGCGATCGTCCATGGGCAACCAGAATCGCCGACGACAGCTGCTCCCACAGCTCCTCACGTGACTTGACAGTGTCGAGCTCCGCATTGACCTGGTCAGAGTCGTATGCAATCAACGAAAAGGCGTGACGCAACAGATCCTGAACCTGTGGACGGGGGTCATTCGAGTACTCCATCTTGAGCTCTCGGCCGTACTCCACCGCCTCAATCACCTCGTTGGCCTGCAACAGCTCCACAAACTTGCGACACTTGAGCTGGAACAGCACCATGTCCTGCGACTCAAACACAGACGGGTAATGCTCCTCCACCAGAGCCATGGCCCCGTCGATATCTCCTGACAAAATCAGACCGCGAATCTTGTGACGAATTGTAATGTCTGGGGATAGATAAGAGGCTAGAGACTTGAGTCCCTCATCGGAAGGAGGCTCCATGCTCACATCTCCTCCTCCGGTTCCCTCGTCCCGCATATCCTGGTCTCTGAGCACATCCTGATACAACGCCTCCGCTGTGTCCACGTAGCCCACATGTGTGAGGTACGACATGACCAGGTTGTTGATAAGGGGGTTGAGGTTGCCCTGAGCCAGCTGTTTTTCCTGGAATGCGTTTCGGGCGGCGTGGGCAGGCACCTTTGTACTCGATTCAATGCGTTTCTGGGTCTCGTGTTTCTGTTTGAGCACGTACTGCTTGATATCAAACATAAACGGGCCGGAGCCTCCAAAGTTGGCCTTGATGCGCGCTCCTGGGGAGTTGGTGGACTTCTTCTTGACGCCAATGGCCGGGTAAAGCGGGTCAGATGGCAGATCCGAAAACGCCTTGGTCAACGGCATACCGTTTTTGGTGAAGAAGGCCTCCCGTTTCTTGAAGTTGATGCAGCATCCCACCACGTCTCCTGGTTGGTTAAAAGACGGCCCGTAGTCCTTGGAGGTGCCCTGGCAACACATGACATTACCGTAGTCAGAATGGTATCCCCATGACTCGGTTTCGAATCCCGGAGGCTTTGTGAGCGGCGCACTGGTCTTACAGAAGCCCATGCACACTGCTGAGTCCTTGGAAGCCGACAGAATCTCCACCTCGTAGTAATAAACGCCACAGCCCCGTGGGATGGGGGCGTCGGACTTGTACACCACGTTTTCGTCCTTTCCGTCGTCGTCGCCGGTTTCTGTGTCGATTTCAAGGTCGTCTCGAATGCAGTTGATGGAGTCGACTGCCGGGATCCACATGGTTGGCAGCTTAGGCAGTGAGATGGGTTTGTGGTCCTGCTGTTGGTGCAGTTCTAGCATGTTGGCGGAAGACACTGGAGCTGGGGAAGTGCCGTTGTTGTTGTTGTTGTTGTTGCTGCTGCCGTTGTTGCCATTGCTGTTGCCGACGTTACTACCGTTGCTGTTTGTGTTTGTATCTCCTCCGTTGCTGTTTGTGTCATTGTCTCTGCCACCTCTGTTTGAGGTCTTGTGGGGTCCGTTCCAGCCTCTCAGAAAGGACAAATCGCCGGTGTTGGCCGCTCCTTGTGCCACGTCATCCTCGGTGTAGCCGTACCGCTCGGAAAAGGCCGTCTCCAACAGGTATTCGGGGATCCACTTGGGATTGTGGGGTTTGGCGTCGGTCATGGTGTGGTGCGTAACAATGTGTACTGGGAAGGTGGCAAGTCAAGCGACACTGATAGTTGAGCTATCTAACTAATATGCAAGATAGCTGAACCTTGACGGCGTATGGGGTAGGGTGATTAGTAAGAATGTGGGAGGGGAGATACTATGAATGTGAAGAAGTGGGCCGGTTGGAAATAACATCTTGGGCTGTTTCCGCTTGTACCTCTTGCGTGCACTCCTCGTCAGATCACGTGGGCTTTATCTGAACCAACACGCCAAATGAAGCAATACAGAAACAGACTAAATTAGAACACTTTTGGAGAAGAGGAGGGACTTGGTGCTATTGTGTGGAGTATGTGGTATTTTAGTATATCAAAACGACCCTTGGAGCTGGGCGGTTCTAGCGGTACTACTTGTTAGTATGTAGCCGCTTACAGAGCCGTATTAAGACTCCTATCAGAACTGACATACACGCCCCAGCACGTCTTAGAAAGGCCTAAACCTGGACCCATCAAGTGAATACGGAATGAACACAGTCAAAGCGATGCTCCAGTCCCACTGCTTCCAACAGTACCTTTCACTAAACAATATCTAATCTGGAAGGCTCAACATGTTACTCCTTCCATCTGCACGTGAGGTGTTGTGGAGATGGATACTACGGGAAATATTTGGTGAGCCGAGGTGGAGAGGACCAAATATATGGGATACATGGAGCTTGCCCAAAACGGGGGTACCTTTCTTCAAGCCGTACGTGGTTTTGGTTACCTCTTTGAAGACTCATGTTATGCTTTGACCTTACTCTACATGGGAAACTTGTGAAACACTTCATATATTATGCCAATCCTGATAGAAATGATACAGGATCGTTCACTTTGTGACTCTATCACTACGAGACAGCCACAGAGCCTCATTACTACGTTACCATATCCTCTCCACCCCTTGCTTACGCTATACCTGTCTTGTGGCAGGGTCACGAGACATAGCAAGTCAAATTAGATGGGTAACGTGAGCACAAAGGGGCTATCTCGCCCAAGGGGCAATTTTGGGGGTTCGGAGTATTCGGACTTTTTATGAAGGGTGCGACATGTGACGTCCTTAATTGTCTTTTAGTGATCACGTTGCTTTCAGGATGATTGAAAGGTGCCGATTAGGTCGAAGCTGACATTTAGTTGGACATTACTTTAAGGAGAGACTTTTAGTT
The DNA here is from genome assembly GCA_900519055.1 of Yarrowia galli. Taxonomy (NCBI): domain Eukaryota; kingdom Fungi; phylum Ascomycota; class Dipodascomycetes; order Dipodascales; genus Yarrowia; species Yarrowia galli. Next base: position 4,224,555 of record ULGS01000006.1, on the reverse strand, counting down.
GGGGGTTAGTTAAACTGAGCTGGATTCGTGTCAGAAAATGCTCACGAAGGCCACACACAGTATTTTGCCAGAAGCAGTAGGTCTACAGACCCCGTTGGCAGCCGTGTATGTTTCTACTTTTAACACAGCCCGTTTACTACATCTTTGACAGTTCACAGCATGGCGTGTGTTCTTAAGTCTGAACAAAACCCCCAGAAACAGCAGTATAAGTCATCCCATTTGAACAGCCACGCTTTCCATTCCGTCAAAATTCCCGCCAGGCAGAGTCTTGCCATCGTGGACTAATCTCAACCGGTTTTTGGGAGAAAATACCGACTTTTAACAAAAAGTTCAGAATCGGCCAATCTGCCTGGCACCTATACAGAGATATTGGCCATTTCCAGCCTGCTGACTAATCACACTTTTGTCGAAAATTGATATTACCGCTACAAAAACAGTACCATTCGAATCTTCAGAGTTCGACGAGTCTAATGGTACCTTTTACTAAGCTCTCCATAGCTTGCAATGGGTTCTAACCTCCTACAAAGTTTTGATGACATGGGTCACCCTCTGAGTTTTGGACTTTGGGATTTTTCTCAGAAATGAACTTGGTGACCTAATCTCGAACAACAGAACACACATGGGCTTTACGGCTATACCTTCCTAATTGGGAAAGACCCGGGGCCACCCTTAGAATCCGTCTAGCTTGAGAATCACAGGAGGAGATGTGACAAGAGTGATACCATTCTACTCAGCGGACTTTTCTGGTTCTAACGGTATACTGTAGTTGTCTCTAAGTTCTTCAGTGCGATTACCATACACAGCAGCCACGCAAACCTGCACCCGAACTGCACAACACCATGGAACATCGTCTATTCAATACATTTTCAAAAGATGAACTCGGCCATGAATAGAAAAACTTGGTCACACTACCCCAGTTCCGAGCTATTAGCCCTGGGGTCATCTTGAACAGGTAAGCTGACAGATGTTGACTGTTCGACTAGTTACTCTACACCTCCCAAACGACGTCTGAGTGAATCAAATCATACACCAACATCACCATAGCACCCAATCGGGTCTGCTCTATCCAGGGGTGAAGTCCCCGAGTCTCTAGCTGTCATATTGAGGAAGTTGTACCCCTCGAACGAACATTAAGCAGTTCCAGAATCAACATAGCCCCAAAATATCATATAGTTCCTCAACAACACCAAAAGAAACACCACTGTGCTCGTCTTGACGTCCTCTTTCCAATGGTGAAGTCCCTGAGACAACAGCGTGCCTGTAGCGGGAGATCAGTGGTAATATATGGTGACGCATGGTGACGCTTGGTAACAGCCTCATACTCCAAAATCATGTGTAAACTACAAACAGAAATACACAAGGACAGCATTCTCGATCGCATAATGTCATCGCTGCTACGCCGGTCCTGCTACACTTCTCAAATTCCGATCTGTTGTGATCCATTACTAACCCGTTGAGGGACTATATACTCTTAATAAATAATTAAGCTGGCGTTGTTGATAGCCAGATGCAGTTGATGCTTAAAGCGGGCTTAAAAGCAGACACTAGAGCGGTTAAGCGCTTAGTATCGGTAAATGTCGGCCTTGTAGGGACCCTCCTGGGCGATTCCGAGGTACTCGGCCTGGACGTCGGACAGCTTGGAGAGCTTGACGCCAAGGTGGTCGAGATGGAGTCGGGCAACCTCCTCGTCGAGAATCTTGGGAAGAACGTGGACACCAACCTCGAAGGGGCCGGACTTGGCAAACTCGACGTGCTTCTTTCGGAACTCGTCGTTCTTGGCGTTGAAGAGAGCAATCTGGGCCAGGACCTGGTTGGTGAAAGAGCAGGACATGACGAAAGAGGAGTGGCCGGTGGCACATCCCAGGTTGACAAGTCGACCCTCGGCAAGGAGGATGACGTGTCGGCCGGAGGGCATCTCGAATCGGTCGACCTGGGGCTTGATGTTGACAACGTTCTTAGCGTTGGCCTTGAGCCAGGCAACGTCAATCTCGATATCAAAGTGACCAATGTTGCAGACAATGGCATCGTTGGGCATCTGGGAGAAGTGCTCGCCAGCAATGATATCTCGGCAGCCGGTGGTGGTGACGAAGATCTGGCCAACCTTGCAGGCCTCCTCCATGGGGAGAACCTGGTAGCCGGAAACGGAGGCCTGGAGGGCGTTGATGGGGTCAATCTCGGTGACAATGACTCGGGCACCGAAAGACTGCAGGGCCTGGGCACATCCCTTTCCGACATCACCGAAACCAGCGACGACAGCGGTCTTACCGGCGATCATGACGTCGGTGGCTCGCTTGATACCGTCAATGAGAGACTCTCGGCATCCGTACAGGTTGTCGAACTTGGACTTGGTGACGGAGTCGTTGACGTTGATGGCGGGGACCTTGAGCTTGCCCTCCTTCATCATTCGGTAGAGGTGGTGAACACCGGTGGTGGTCTCCTCGGACAGACCGAAACAGTCCTCGAGCTGCTCGGGGTACTTCTCGTGGACAAGGGTGGTCAGATCTCCACCGTCATCAAGAATCATGTTAAGCTTCTTGCCGTCCTTGAAGGCCTTAAGCTGCTGCTCAATGCACCAGTTGTACTCCTCCTCGGTCTCGCCCTTCCAGGCAAAGACGGGGACACCGGCAGCGGCAATAGCAGCGGCAGCGTGGTCCTGGGTGGAGAAAATGTTACAAGAAGACCAGGTAACCTCGGCACCAAGAGCGGTAAGGGTCTCGATGAGAACGGCGGTCTGGATGGTCATGTGGAGACATCCGGCAATTCGGGCTCCCTTGAGAGGCTGAACATCAGCGTACTTCTCTCGGGTCTGCATGAGACCGGGCATCTCGTTCTCGGCAAGCTCGATTTCCTTTCGGCCAAAGGCGGCAAGACCGATATCGGCAACCTTGTAGTTGGAGGCGGGGGCGGACATTCTTTGTGTTGGGGGGGGTGTGAGTTTTTGGGTGGGGAAAATCCTACTGCTCAATTGTGCAGAACCTCTCTCTATATATATTATCATACACTGATGTAGGTTTGAAAAAGTTTCAGGCCGGGTAACCCACGTGGATGATGGGGGAGGACGGGTGTATCTCAGCGAATAATAATCGGATTTGAAATTTAACAGGACTGCTGTACTCACCAAGCCGAATTGAATAAATTCGCACGAAGAAAGTAGCAAATATTCGACAGGAACACCACATTTGAGCCACCCTTTCAACTCCATACAGGCCACGTTGATCTAATCTCCACAGTCAACAAACCTTAATCTCGTCGACTGATTTGGAAGCAGGTGGAAGGTGGCCAAAGAGAAATAGATGGTGGATTGGGGTTGAAGATGAAGGGCTAATCACGTGACATTTATCGCATTGAGCAAGTAATCATCCCCTACCCTCACCCCTTACCCCCTCTTATCCCCCCCCTAACCCCAATCCTCGTATCTCCTCTTCCCAACGTATCTCACGTACTTCGACACGAGCTAAACGATGTTAACCGTCTGGACCCGGGTTATGCACGTGCAAAAGGTGGTAGGAGAGAAGGGTTGGGGCAGTCCAGATCAGGTGTAAGGGGGCTAGGGTAGCCGAATTGGGAAGTCGGGACTTGAGGCGCGTCGGGCACTGAGTCTTGCGCCGGTTGGGAGCCGTCAGGGTTAGGGTAGACCGGGTTTGGTGCGGGCTGACCAAAGAGGAAATAAGGTTAGGGCTCCATCAACCAGTCATGGAGCAGAGAGATGTGACGAGACGGCACCCTGGGATAAGGTTCAGTATGACTCAAATGAGTCATTTGCTTAGTAACCAATCAAACTTCGATGCAGCCGTCCGTCCACCACAGCACACAGCAAGCAGATGAGATGCTGAGTGGGCACAAGAGGTGCGTTTCAGATTGCGCGACTTTGTGTCGCTAGTGGCAATTAGCCAGCTGATTATGTAGTCGGGTTTTTGGTCGGGATTTCGGGTCACTAGCAACATGGGTCGTGTGGTTAGAAGAGGCCCCCCAAGAAATAGGTTTGGTTTTGTGTTCGATGGCGTGGATCTTTATATAAGGGTGGTTGTCGCCTCGGGAATCTCCCTCCTTGTTTGTCTTCTTCCCTTCAGCCGCCCTTTTCAAGTCTTGTGTTGTGTGTGCTGTTTTTCGTGAGTGCCTCTCCGCCCAACCAATAGACAGCCTATCAAGTGGTAATCAGCAGCAGCAGCAGCCGCCGTCTTTTGGGTCAAGGTAACTTTGAACCGAACCTCCACTGCAGGGTAAGTCACGATATACCCGATCTGACATTAGAACACATTCGACACCCGCCAAATCAAAGTTGCACTAGTTATTATCATGGGTCGACCAAGAGTGAGTATTGAGAGCGCGAAAAAGCAGGAAATGGAGTCAGGATGACTTGTGGACAGATCAGGAGGGAATTCAAAGCGATATTTGGCACTGTTGGAGATTGTGACACAAACGGGTGAAGTTGGACAAAATGGCCAAAAGTGGGCCTGGACAGGTGGAGGTGGTGTCTATCGACGCAGAAATGGTCGGTGAATCGTCTGGGCTTTTGTGCGAGCAGTTTCGGGCTGTTTTGGCAGAATTATGACCACTTTCGGCCACACGGACGTTGCGATCTCGGCTGTGCACACATCTGTGACATTACCGAGGTAGTGCAGTGAGGGTGGAGGTGGATTGGCGAGGTCAGTGGCTGTAGTAATCAGTCAGCCTGACGTCGCTACACTGCTAGAAATCCGTCCTTACTTCGCTACTGTCATTTCTACTACACTGCCCCATCCACACCCACCTGTCTGAGTCACAGCTTGATCTGCTTGCAGCTACTACCCCGCTTCGTCCGCAGGACCGAGTTCGGGGCTGTCCAAAATCTCCTCGTTGGTGACTCAGCAGCGAGAAGACTCTGCTGGCTACCTGGATCATGTCACGTGCCGTCTTCAGCACTGCTATTCTGGTTGGACTCTTTCGAGGTCTACAGTTGATGCGTCAGGCTGTGGTATCGTCACATGCACACCGCCGATAGCGCGACTTTTGGTGTTGGGCGTCGTGAGACGGTCACGTTGTTGTCGCCCTCTGAAGTTCACAGTCACGTGACCTTCTGAATCTCCAGATCTTGTCACAACCGTTCACCAGTGTCTCAGATTCCTAGAGTCTAGACCCTTGCAGTGGTTCTGCTTTAGTGCTCACTTCCCGTTGCAGTCAAACTGTCGTTGTCCACTCGGACCTTTGGCCCTCGTTCCCGATTCAGTCCTCGTTTCCGTACTAACTCAGCTTATCATCCTCATTCGACATGGAGAATCGGAAGGCAACTGCGACAAATCCGTCAACAGACACACATCCAACCACCGGATCAAGCTAACCGCCAAGGGCGAAGAACAGGCCCGAGATGCCGGCAAACGCCTCGCCGACATGGTCAACAAAGACGACACTCTTCTCTTCTACACATCGCCATACCAGCGTACTCGACAGACTACTCAGTTGATAACCGAGGGCATTGAGGAGAAGAACATCAGCTATAAGGTGCATGAGGAGCCTCGATTGCGAGAGCAGGATTTCGGCAACTTCCAGGCATCGGCCTCGGAGATGAACAAGATCTGGAACGACCGATCTCAGTACGGTCACTTCTTCTACAGAATCCCCAACGGAGAGTCCGCCGCAGACGTGTACGACCGATGCGCCGGATTCAACGAGACTCTGTTCCGACAATTCAACAGCGACAAGTTCCCCAGCGTCCTGGTGCTGGTGGCCCACGGCATTTGGATCCGAGTCTTTCTCATGAAGTGGTACCGATGGACGTATGAGAAGTTTGAGTCTCTGCGGAACCTGCGCCACTGTGAGTTCATAATCATGAAGCGACCCGAACACACCCACAAGTTTGAGCTGCTCAACAAGATGGAGACGTGGCACGAGCTGGAGGCCGACGAGCGCAAGCAGGAGATCAAGAACTCGACCGAGGACTCCGAGGACGAGTGTATGCCCAACCCGGACGAGGACTGTCTGGTGTTGAAAGCTGTGCCCGAGAAGAGCGTCACCAGCCTGACCCAGCATGAGAAGGACATTCTGAAAAAGTACAAAGCTGCCCAGCAGTTTCACAATGATGAATAGGTAGCGAGGAATGCGAGCATCATTACAGCGAGTATACTGAGCAAGCGACAACCTGTGCCACCAGCCCGAGAAACTGACGCCGGTCAGAAGAAGGTATCATCATCATGTACAGGTTCAACAGGCGGAGACTAACGTTATATAGAAGGTATATGGCAGAATAGATTATGAATAACTGGAGCTGGGGGTGGGACGGTGAGCAGTAGTCATGAAATGTGACTGCGGTTATAGAAGGAGCTGTGAGAGGTGCTACCTGCAGACTAACGATCGGGAATACGAGTAGCAGACGCTAACGGTGGACCTTGCAGAGCCTACATGGAGTGGAGCAGCCAAACTAGTGCCGCAGTCCAGTCAATCGGGACTATCTGGAGTGTGGGGGTCACGAGCTAGGGTGGTTTTGATACTCTCTGTGATCAATTGGTTTTATAGCAGTAGCCAGTTTACACGGATATGATTGCAGTAGAAGATGAGAGACGTGGTGTTATATTCAGACAGTCTACACTGGTGATACCTTCGTTGCTACCCGATCCAGTTGCATTGCAAAAAGTAAGGAAAGCTGTGGTCTCAAGCTAACCATCTGCAGGTGTTGCATTATTGGTTCGGGATGGTTCGGATCAGACTGTCTTCGGTTTTGGCCGTAGTACCGGTAGATGAGAGAATAATAACCACTGTACAATTTTTTGCGACCCGTGTTCCGGGAGACTCGGTCGATTGGACTACACTCTATGAAGTCTGTCACAGTGAGATGTCTCACAGAGGTCTCTTTTGAAGTCCTCCTTCCTAATATCATTCGACACTGTTTCAGAACACGGCCGTATAAACCTGGAGTTTCCTTTAGCAGATGTGACAGCGCTATCCTGCATGCTCAATAAGACGGTGCTGATTGAAAGCCGTGTCCGGAACATGCCGATGTCCGTCTGTGTCGTCTGTGTCGTCCGTGCCGTCTATAATCACATCCAACCACAACTCCGAGTGCTCACCCTTCCTCCTCACTATAGTCTACCCACCTCTTGTTCCGAGGTTATCCACTCTTGGCAGGGTTCAGTTGAGACAGTTAACGAGAGACTTTGGCGGTTGGCCTGGGGCTAGACTGAGGTTCCGAGGTCTGATAAATGTGTCAATCTGAAGTTCCTGGAATTGCCGTTGTTGACGGACGGTCAGTGTCAGATTAAATCAGATCTATTGACGGTATTGTACACGGCACTATACCAATCGAACAGCTATTGGTACAAGATAAGCGCCAAAGCTGTGTCCACCACTGATTAGGGGCTCTCTCGTCTTAGTGTTACAGTATCAGCGCCGTTTAATGTATGCACAATACAGTGCATGAGGGCGCAGGGGAGTAGATATCCTTGTGCATAGCCGAGTAAATAGATCGACTGTGATCATAACCACATAACATACAAACATGCCGATACTCGTACCTAACCCCGAAAGACCACAGAACCACATTGAGCCCTAGCCCCTGCTTCATAAAGCCGCTAATAGGACCTCAATCGGCTTCGAAACCTTACCCCACTCGCCACATTCGTTTAGCTGCATCGTTGGCCCTGGGTGGGCGTTGCTGTACACCGTGCATTGATTAGGTTGCGGTGATAAATTGGAGACGTGAATATCTAGCCCTTGCCCTATTTGTATTTGGGCAGAAATGATACCCTAGCCTTATGACACGCTGATAAGTTGATTGCGGCCTTTTCCACGGCTTCAAACTCCCTCAATCCCTTTCTATACCGCCTCTCTCCACCCTATACAGTTTTCTCCACATGCAGTTACAGACCTCTTCCTTCAACCTTATCCAACTGTTTATATAACATGCCCGTCTTTAGACAAATGTAGATCTTCACACAAAATCACCAGTTTTCAATGAAAATCGCAGCAGTTCTCTCCTGCCTGGGCCTTGTGGCAGCCTCGGCCCTTCCAGACCTCACCACCTCCTCCAAGTTCCCTACGAAGCGACTTTCCGCAAGATCTGTGCCTGGAGACCTCGGTCTGGACGATGTTCAGCAGTATACCGGTTATCTGACCGCCAATGAGACCGGAGAACATTTCTTCTACTGGACCGTGGAGTCTCGAAACGATCCCTCCAAAGACCCCGTCATTCTGTGGCTTCAGGGAGGTCCTGGATGTTCTTCTATGACTGGTCTGCTTTACGAGAACGGACCCTCTTTTATCGATAACGCCACTCTTACACCCATCCACAACCCTCACTCTTGGAACAACAATGCTACTGTTGTCTACCTTGACCAGCCTGTCGACTCTGGCTTCTCCTGGGGCCAAACCAACAACACTGACACTTCTGCCAAGGGCGCTGTTGAGGTTTACGCCTTCTTGGAGCTCTTCTTCCAGCGGTTCCCCCAGTACCCCAAGACTCTCCATGTGGCTGGAGAGTCCTACGCCGGCCATTATATTCCTTCTGTCGGTGCTGAGATCTTGCGTCACCCCGAACGGTCTTTTGATCTCAAGTCTGTCGTGATTGGAAACGGTCTCGTGGATGTTCTCGAGCAGTACAAGGAGTACAAGCCCATGTTCTGTGGAGGTGGAGGAGTTCCTGCTGTGATCAGTCAGGACGCTTGTGATCATCTGGACGATACTCTGGCTGCCTGCAACAAACTCGTTGAGACTTGTTACAACAATGTCACCTCTGCCAACTGTGTGCCTGTTGGCGGAGAGCTTTGTTCCAACCTCACCAACCCCTTCTACAACGAGACTCTCAACATCAACCCTTACGATATCACCAAAAAGTGCGAGCCTGCTCTTGATAACGGTTGTTACAACCAGTCTGATGGTATGACTCGATGGCTGGAGCTTCCTCGAGTTCTCACTGCCATTGGAGCCGAGCACGCCTGGAACGGATGCTCAGATAACGTCGCCAACCTCTACTACTCCACTGGAGACCCCTTCCGACCTGCTCAGCGAGACGTGACCTTCATGTTGGAGCAGGGTCTTCCTGTTCTCATCTACGCCGGAGCCCATGACATTATCTGTAACTGGCTTGGTCAGCGAGCTTGGACTGATGCTCTGCCTTGGCACGGACACTTCAAGTTCCGACTCAAGAAGCTCAAGCCCTGGAGAGTCGATGGCAAGGTCGCTGGAGCCGTCAAGAGTCATGCTGGATTCACCTTCTTGCGAATCGAGGACGCTGGACATATGGTTCCTGCTGATCAGCCCAAGCCTGCTCTGGAGATGATCAACCGGTGGATTGGTGGTGACTATGGTCTGAGGGGTTAGTGCAGCTCAAGCATTAGCGACATCGATGATCTCCCATTCTCACAACCTCTTATCAAAGTCATCCTGGAGATGGCCTTTCATTTCACATTCTATTCACATCTTGGGTTATTCACACCCTTTCTGATTACCCTTAACATATATTGTACACTCTTACATATTGTAATTCTTTGATACGAGCAGATGGTGGACGTACTGTAAATATTGGTCGTACTTGTAGTCCTGGAAGGAATAGTAAATCGGCTTTACTACGATTACTCCACAGCCTACAAAAGAGGAGAGCCAGGTGCTTCCTGTTCTGTAGACATCTATAAGGCTCCGCTGTGTGAATAGTGTGAGGCCACTTCCCCAATCTGTGCGACCACAAAAGGATTGCCTCACCCCTCTTCATGTAACCTATTTCCCTCCACTTGAATAGATGATGTTCCCAAGTAAGTAAACCCACCCCCTTGGGGCCATTTCGCCCTGACCCTGATGGTGGTGGGAAGAGTGGTATGGGTTGTGTCTAGTCGGGAATAGGTGTTGTGAGCCGTGAAGGTCTTCTTAGAACATGTTGTAGTCAAGTTCACGAGATGGGGTCCTCAGGAAGTAGGGACATAGAATGGCTTCGCCTAGAATGACAGAGACAACAGACCAATCTGCTTCTTGCGATACCTGAGTTAATGTAGTAGTGTAGATTGGTCTGTCAGAGACAATGCCATTCCGGCCAATCGAAGTCGATCAAGAAGCACAGGCTCTCCAGAGCATTGGGATGATGGCAAGCGCTGACGGTACCCATTAGAAGGGACCTCATTGACAAGAGGGGCATGGTCACAGACAGAGGGGGAAGCAGGGATGTACTTACGGTAGGGGGAGGGCGGCTGAAGTGGTGGGTCGAGTTGGACTGTTGAAGAAGAAGAGAAGAAAAAGAAGGGGGTATGGGGTCTCTATATAGACAGCGGGGTCTACTTGTGTAAGTCATGCACTCTTTAATCAAAACAAGCTATCATAACAAATAGATGATGGGGAAGTAGTTAAGGGCCGTCTGTAGAGAGAGTCTGTGGCCTCACAGGTCTAACAATGCGTTTATCCCGACTACACAAACGTTTTCTAGGCTGTACAGTACTCACTGTTCTGGCTCTTTATTGTGAGATCTACAATCACTTGGCTCACCGTGTGGTACTTCTATTTACATGTTCTTAGCCTCAACAAATAATTGTTAGACTACCTCCGTTACAAACCCACCCAGTTGTTGGTCTTCTCCACGTCGGGAAAGCTCATTACGTGGCAAGCCCCAAAGTGCCCCATTCCTCCTCTGCCCATGTGACTCTGGCGGGACTCTTGGAACTGGGTGAAGCAGATGAGGCATGTTCCTGGTTTGAGCAGGTGTATTAGCTCTGAGAACAATGTCAAGTATTGCTCGATAAGGTTAGTTCGGACATTTGGTCCCAAGGGGGGTTGGCTTACTTAGCTAATTAAGAGAAGGCATTTTCAGTACACAAAACCGTCTGCCTTCTGTGAAACGACACATTCAAGTCAGAGCCGCAATGTTTGATTCGTCATCATTGTAGATGATCACCAGGAACCCCCCTTAACATCAGTGTCACCGCCCGATGGTTTCTTGGCCTTTACATCTCGATTCGAGGACTTAGAACCCTAGAGAAGACTTGTGGAGTTGAAAAATTCCGGTCACGTGACATAATCAGCCCCACCAAACGTCTTTTCACCTCTTTTTGGCCAGTTGCGGCCATATCCTGGTGAAAATACGGCTTCCCGTCCGATCAGCCATAGTCAAGCACCAGAGAGCCCAGTTAGTATTGTAGTGGGAGACCATACGAGAATCCTGGGTGCTGCAATTATCGTTTTTGCCGAGTTCAGCGCCTCTCTTTTTGCTCCGAACAGTCTTGCCCTTTTCAAGTCGACTCTGTTCTTCTGATGGCTTGGTTTTGACCACTACCTTGCTTGTCGCTGAAGCCGACGGAAGACCCCAGGAATGTCTATTTTGCCGCTGGGTTTATGAAGACTGGGTAACCATAGTCTTGCACCGTCATTGATTTGACCTAGTTGTTGTTTTTCCAATATGATCTTTTGTCTTGGAGAACTTCTCATCTGTCTTACCCTCGGATGGAATAACGCGACTAGGGTTGAAGAGATGTTGGCGAAAACAAGACTTGGATCTCAAAGGACAATCTATCAACAGCACCAAGCCCGAGCTAGTCGAGGACTCGAGAATCCAGGTTCGTAATATCTCGCTGAGACTGGTCTCCTCTTTAGTGGTGTTGTTCTTACCATACGTGTAGGAACATCCCCCTTCTCGTGATCAGAGAGACCCGTGCTAAAGCCTTAGAGGAATCTGCCAGTTCAGAATGGTGACCACTGCAAAGTATCATTTCCTTCAGCTGAGAAGGCTTAAGAGCGAGTACCCCGTGTTGCTGGCTATCCAGTGCCATGTAGTATCCTTCCTTAACATCGTATGAAGATGGCTGTAGATGTGGCTGTACCTCGTAGGTGAGCTCTTTAGCTAATGGTAACAGTTGAACCGGCCAAACACATATTGACGAGCAGGACTGGAGCGATGAGTATGACACCAACAGCATTGGCAGACTCATAAGACGACGCAGCCAACCAAGTCTGTCACTCTGCAGCATCCAATGCCCAATACGTTAGCTCCCGCAATCCGGGAGGTACACAGAGGTGAAACATTGGCGATGCCTTGGACGGTAAACAGTAAGACTGTCTGACGTACACTATTTTGTTCAGTGTTTCCTGGAGTTAGGAGGGAGAAAAAGCAAATACAGAGACTCCGTGTTCGTCCAGGGTGGAAAAAAGCAACTCTCCTCTATAAATGAAGACTCAGGACAGCCTACGAGATAAGCAGCGTGTTAATTCCTCAAGAGTTATGCTTGCTTTGGTTCTTGAGTGTATCTCAGAGTGTACCTGGTTGGTGGAACAGTGGTGGTACAGTACCGGTACTATGATCAGGAACCAATTTCAGCGAGATCCTCTTCTGAGACACCGTCACAGCTGCCCCATGTTAGTCTCAGTAGATCTTTTTAGTAGCAGTGTCATGCAACTCAAGCTACGGCAAGTATCGCACCAGTGTACTTGTACAGGGAACCTGCAGTCGGAGAAGCAAGTGGCCGATCGGAAGAACCGAGTGTCCGTATTTCCGTTTCAATCGTGTGCCGTCCATCCCCTCTCTCTAACCTTGGATTGCGTTGCTGATCTTTTTGATTAGATGTTGCACTTTCCACGATTGTAAGATTGATCAGAGTCTACCACTCTGAAACTCCTCCACCTCGCTTGAACGAATGTAACCATGATTAATCTCGCTCCATGCCCACCCCAATGACATGAGTTCAATGCCAAGAGCCCACGGCCTGGCTTGGCGCAGTTCCTCTGTCGCCTGTCTTAGTGCCAACGTTATTGCCCAGAGACATGTTGATCCATGGAGAGAGGGACGGAAAGGGTGCTGGCAGCGAGTCAAAAGCGACGTAGAGTTGACGTAACCTTGGAAAGTGCAAGAAGGGCCGATTATTCACCTTTAGTCACCGTGGAGTGAAACAAGATGAGATTGTGATCTCCTGGAGATTTTTGACGAATTTCAACTCATCAAATCGAATCAAATGCCTGGAAAAGCGCCAATAATCACGGAAACCGCCAAATGAAGGCTGGTAGACGAACCTACCCAATGCAACATGTGGCTAGCCCCCAGAATGCATAACCACCCCTTCCCTGGGTCGTTTCATGCGTTCGGAGTCCTTTCATTAAACTCCCTGGATTTTGCTGATTGATAATTTTTAGGCTCACACTCAAACTCCTTCTCAAGGTTTCACCTCCTTACATTGTCTACTAAGTTTGCTAGCGAGGTACATACACATGGCTGTGCTGTACATAAGAGTGCGATATTATAGCTGAGGTATACGGCTTGTGTGAGTTTTGGGGCGCAGTACCAGGTAGAGACACAAAAAGGAAAGTTGTCGAGAGGTGGTGGTTTCACTACACTACTTTTCAGCCTTGTTGATGAGAGCCTTGTTGATCAGACAGGAAGTAAGGTTCTGTGAGTGGTTTGAGAATACAGGTGTAAGCAGATCGGTTGAACTCTTCGAGAAGTGATTGGATAAACGTGATATTTCAACCAGCTACTCTTGTTGAATGTGCGAAGCCTCAGTTCAAATTTCAACCCGATCAGATCACTCCAAGACCATTTCTGAGCCTACCTCTATACTGCCGAGGTACATACCGTAAGGCGAACTTTCAACCTCTTTAGATGTCGCAAGTTTGTTGGAAGTAGACCTCCTGAAGTCGTCAAGATTTGTGGAGTTAAAGTAGACGTGTATTTTGGCACGTAAAGATCTACATTCACGGTGTTTACTGTTTTTCCACTGTAGATTATCAGATCATCTTGTGCATGTCGTTTAATCAATCTTTTCCATCACTCTCCTGATCTCCACAATCTACCACTTCTACCATTCCTTGTGTATCATAAATTAATGTATTCTTCGTAACTCGTAATTTTACTGTGGTCTGAACCAGTCAGACCAAATCTGGTGCAAAAACACCGTCTATATTGAGGTTTGAACCTCTGAAGGGCCAAGGGTGACTGCCAGAGATTGGCTGTCTGATTGTGTCGCTACGCTCCACAATCTTACCACCCGAAAGCCTCCTCGTAATAATCAACTCGTCCGTTGATCACCAGACCCATCTCGGCAGAAACAATGCCTCGAAGAGCATCGACCATGGTGGCAGGACCACATCCCAGAACAGCCACAGAGCCCTCAGCCTCGGTGAAAGTAGCAGTGACAACCTCGGTCAGAACAGGTCGCTTGCCCATGTTCACCAGAGAGGCGTACAGAGGCTGCTTACCCTGAGTTCCGGGCACGGGGACCTGAGTAGGAGGGTGCTGGATACCCTTCTCAAGAACCACCTCGGGGAGATCGGGGTTGTGTGAATGCAGATGAAGGTGATGGTCCTTCTTGGCTCGCATGACGTCCTTATCGGCCACAGCGTTGCCCAGATCCTCCTGAGAGTTGCCAGAGTCGGACTCCTCCTCCTCAATCTTCTCGCTAAGAGATCCCTTCTCCTCGATAGGAGAAGACAGGTAAGTGGTGTCTCCGTGAGACTGGGACACGTAGAGCTCGAGCTGAACATGGCCATCCTCAACGAGCTTCTCGAGTCGATCGGCCATGAGCTCAAGATGGTTAATGTCTCGAACAGTCCACATGAGCTTGACCTTGGCAGGGATGTTTCGAGCAACGATATCCTCGGCGTAAGGAATGACAGCAGTGATACCGATACCTCCAGCGACCAGAAGAACATTGTCGTAGAGATCAACAGGCTGGGTCTTTCCGTAGACTCCGTCAATCAGCATCTTCATGTTGGTGTTACCCTTGGCAATGCTCTTGGTGAGACGTCGAGTCATACCACCTCGAGCACGAGCCATGAGCTGGAAAGAGCCGTTGTCGCTAGTCATGACGGAGAAGGGATGAGACTCAAGGAGACCCATTCGGAAAATGTGGATGAAGACGTACTGGCCGGGCTTGACAGTCCATCGGCAAGGAGTGTTGATATCCATCTTGACGACATCAGAATCGACCAGAGACATCTTGGCCTCAGTCATGAACACGTCGGAGGATCGGAACCATCGAATGTTGATCCACAGAACTCGCAGAGCTCGAATGAGCCAGTCAGCGGCCCACAGACCAAAGGCAACGTAAACGGGCTCGTAGTACTCGAGAGTAGCCAGATGGTCGTAGGTGAAGTACAGAGCGACAATGGCGGCTCCAATGTGGAAGAAGAGGAAGGCCTCGTACCACTTGTGTCGGAAAAGACCGGAGAGAATCAGACAGGCCATGGCAACACCGGCAACCACTCCTCCCTTGAAGTAGACCTTGACCCACAGGTTGGGTCGGATACCTCCCTTCTTGGCACCATCAAACATGTGGTAACAAGCAGCGTGGATGATGATCTGAATGTAACACACTCGGGCAACAGCTCGATGGAAACACTGGTAGGTGGAGAAGGACCAGCCCGTCAGCCACATGAGGAAGTTGTTTCTGAGCGCAAACAGCACGAGGAGGGGAAGCTGAACAGTGACCTGAATTCCAGCTCGATCGGCAACGTACTTGAGCAGCTGCTGTCGTTGAGAACCGAATCGAGCACTCTCGGGGTGAACAACCTCGTATCGAGTACAGAGAAGAATAACGGAACAGGCAAAGTAGAAGAAGATGACCAGAGTCTCCCATCGGGTAGGAATGGAGATTTCAATGCCGTAAAAGTTGATTCGCTGCATGTGTCGGAATCCATACAGAGCAGGCATTTCAATGTGTCGCTGATAGGCTCGGAAAAGAGCATTGGGACGCTTCAGAACAGACCGGTTGGCAGATCGCTTCCAGGTGAAGTATCGGAAGATGTTAAGGAGCATGCAGCCAAAGGCAAGGAACAGCCAGTAGCCGGTGAGGAAAGAACCAGTCCAGAGACCAGTATCCTTGTTCTGCATGGACACCTTGGAAGAATGGTACATGTGCTGGTAAGCCTTGGGCATGAAGACAACGGGGTGTTCAATGGCCTTCTTGGGCTTGGCCTTGGTGGAATCAATGAGAGTATCATCAGCCTGGGCAGTCTCAGCAACCTGGAGAGCCTCGTCATAAGGAATGACCTTGGCCTTCTTACACTTGGCCTTGATGAACTTGTCATAGATCTCCTCCTTCCAGTCTGCGGGCACGTTCTCATCAACAGTGATGGCCACAGAGGCAGGGTAGAGCTCCTCCTTGCAAGCACACTTGATGTCCTCACAGGATCCCCACAGAGTGTAACTCTTGAGAAGTCGAGAGAGAGTCTCGACCTCCATATCCTTGGGCGACTTCATGGCCAGAGCCACGGAAGCTGCCAGAAGCAGTTTGGAAAGTTGCATTGGAGATGGTAGCGGTTGGGTTTGATTGATTAGATGAAAGGCAGATGCCCCAGATATATATACCTTGGTACACTCTGATTGATATCTGAAAGATCAGAGAAAATAAGCATTCTCCATCTTCTTTGTCTGCATTCTTTGTATGCATGCATATGCATCATGCGGACCAAGGTTAGTACGTGGTGGAGACTGACGAAATCACAACCGATAGGCCATGGTAGGGCTTTGAGACGTGGTGGGATCTTCGGAAGGTGTCAGGGTCTTTTAATACGACGAATTCTTTACATCGGAGCAGTCCCGGTTGCGATAGCGACGTTTTTCATCAAGTTGAGTCCTGTTTTCGCAATGTTACAGTTGTTTGGCACGGTCATGTCTCTTGCAAAAGTCAGTCAGGGGGGGTTCTTAGCTCTCACACATATTCTGTGGGCAGCGGGCCTGGTCCGTCCACTTGGCAACGCTTTATGTTGGTATATGTCCGATCTCAGTGGGTCCTGTCGGAGTAGTAGTATTCTGGTGGTAGCGTTCTTTCTCTCTTGATTCCCCATCATAGGCGTAACTAGTTCATCAGCTGTCACCATTGCCACAATCAATCAGTCACCTACTCTCCAACGTCTCCCACCATCCGAGGCGAACCGAGAATCCGATTGGCGGCATGCACGTTCAAACTTTTTGCGCGAGTCGCCCCAGCCCACTGATCCTTTTGATTTTGTGAGGTTGCGTTGATTGATTTGGCAGAGACGCTGATTGATTAATTTGACTTTGGCCCGGTTTGGGTTCACACAAGGAGACCTCCGAACCTTGTCAGAGAATTGAGAGAGAGGGAGAAAAAGAACGAACCCGAAGGGAGCGAAAAGAAGTGACAGAGTCTGCGACAAATCGTTTACCACAGATATAGAGACTCCAAAGCCGTCTAATTACACAATCAATGTGACACACAAGACAGCCAGGTCCAATCTACGTACGTCAACTAGTCCACCAGAATCTAAGGCCTATCCACTAGACTTATCAACCAGCCTAACGTGAGCTTGTACAGAACAGGACCAACAATCTCAATCAGCGAAAAAATCTGGCCTGCAGAGGACGTCCGTCACTGATTGATTTAGTCTCGTCTTGCTTTGTGACGCAGACTCTTCACTTGGCACTTTTTTTCACCTGGGATCTGCCGTCTGCCATTTTTCGCCTTTTCCTCTAGGTGCGCGAGTTAGAATAGAGACAGACTCAAAGACGCAAATAAGCGGTGTCGTGTGACGTGGTTAATTCAATCTGATAACTGAGAATGTGGAGAAGTGTGAATTGGAGTGATGGGGGCGGCAATAAGGGCGGCAAAATTGATTTCCAGCAGACCACAATTTCGGACACCACCGTAAATACCGCCAACGGCCATTTTTCACCCATTGTCTCAAGTCTCCAGGAAATTGACCGCCGCCAAGAAAAGGGATCCGCATGCAGAGCAAGACATGGGCATGGAGAACCTTGTGTGAACAAACAAGGCGACAGGAGAGAGAAGAAGAAAGAAAAACACGTCGTACTACCGTCGCATTCTATCACATTTGTCAGTAATAGAAATAGACGTGGTAGCGTAAGAGCAACTCTGGAGATTGATTTGATGGTTTGAGGTTGAGGCTGAGGTTGATTGAATTGATGTGATTGATGTGATTGATGTGATTGAATTGATGAGGTTGAACGTTTTACGACCGGTATACAATATACAGTAGACGGCAGACGGTAATGCTCCACTACCCATTCTTGCAACCCCCTGATTACGTACACCCGAGTCCACATCGGCTAGTCTCCGACATGTGCAACATGCACGTATGGACAACCACTTTTCGTTTGGTGTCTCAGCCGGCAGCCGTGACTAATGATTATTTGCAAAAGATATCCGAGTGTTTCAGAGATGGTGGCTTTCTCTTTCGTCGACAACCACAATGCCGTCTCTCCGATATTGGAACCCTCTGTCAAACTAGCTATAGCTACAGCACACGCCTTCAAACACTCAAACACGTGTGTGTGCTGTCAATAGGTCAATAGAATCCGTTGTCGCTTGGCGGCTGGCCGAGTCGGCGGTCCTTGTAGCCGACCAAACTCCGGCAAAAGCGTTTTTTCTAATCAATCAACATTCCATCAGATAGGGACTTGTATCCGGAGTGCAGGGTGGACTACTTGTACATGTGCAGAAACGGGTACAAGGTGGAAACAGGTACATGAACAGCAGACACCGTGGAAGCCCGGATAACTGGAGAAATCATGTGTTCTCGTACAGTCCGTGGCTCTTACAGCAGCCCTTCTGACAGCCAGCCCAGTCGATAACGCTTAGTGTAACTTGGCAGAATCTTAGCTGTCTTCCTATAGTTAATGGTGGAGGAAGTACAGTGTCTAAACTATAGGCAAAAGTATGACCAGAAGACAACCATAGCATTCCTTCAAGCAAGACACTTCTCGTACAGACGTTTTCATTAACGCACTCCACTCCTCTTGAACACATGCACCAAAAAGTCCAAAGGCCGGAAGTGCACTCCGATACTTGTACGGGACTCCATTTTGTACCCGGGAACGTCCTTGTTGGCTGCATTAAGCCGTGCCAAGATCCATCCAAGCTATAGTTAGTGCACACTGTAGTTCAGCCGTGCCAGAGGATGAACAGACAGCCGTAGCGAGTCGTCAGATAGCGTGGAATACATGTGTAGTGTGGGAGACCGCTTTTCATCAGCTCTCTTTCACACAATTGGTCTACTTGATGAACTTGGCATTCCCGCAAACTTTTTCATTCCAATATGCACACACTGTACCCCAGAGCCACTTGTCACACTACTGTATTACCCACTAGCGCGATAATCTCCTCAATCAGCATCTAAAGTTTTATCTTGACCTCGGTCTCATCTGATTATTTTCGCCCGCCTGTTATCCCCGGTAATATGGCTGCCAAGAGGACATTCCCTATAAGCCGGTTACGGTAACAATGTGCACAGGTGAACATGTCAATGGACAAAAACAATTTGAAACAGGTGCCATTTTCAGGAGACTGGATTGTGCCTAGTTTACTATCCAGAATGACACCAGAAACACCGCTAACCAAGTAATTACCTCAACCTACAATCTAACCACAATCATATCAGCTTATCGGGTCTATAGATCTGCTGTGGCAGATACAACAGGCACTAGAACTCCTCCACCTACAGCTGAGAGCTAAGACGTGGACAAAGACCGCTTAGCTTACCAGAAAGGCCGCCAATCAGATCCGCCAAGAGCCTCCGTACAAACCCTTGCGTAGACAAGCAGGTACTGGTGCAAGTCTTTGCCGTTGTATTCAACAGTGTAACATGAGTCACACCCAACGCCTGGCCACTGTGGGTCCATCTACGATTTCCTTTGTTGGATGCTCTGGGTTAGATTATCTCGCAGTCCAATCTCCTACGGATCAAAGAACGCCAGCCCCAATCAGCCCCATCTCTCCATACACCCCCTCTGTCTGCTGAAATCATATAATATTTTATTTTCACGTGTGGTATCGTTCGTACCATGGACATGTTCAAGTACTCAAACCGCTCGAACGAAGATTCGAGTCGTAGCTAATGACTAGAACAAGACACTGTGGTGGTAACTGTAACCGACGAGTAAAAGAGGCGTCACTCATCAGCTCCGCTGCTCCTCTCGCTCTAGTAATCATACTCATCATCCTCCTCATCCTCGTAATCCTCCTCGTCAAAATCGCCGTACGAAGAAGCTGTCTTCTTGGCAGTCTTCTCCTCAACCTCCTCCTCGACCTTGGCCTCCTCAACCTCCTCAACCTCCTCAACCTCAGGCTCAGGCTTGGGCTCAGGAGTAGCCGCGGGCTTCTCGTCCATGCTCATGGTCACAACTCGAGTCTGTGTTTGAGTCATGGTGTAAGTAGACGTCGAGCCCTCTTCCTCCTCACCCTCCTCCTCCTCAATGTCGTACTCCACAAAAGGAGCCTTGGCCCGCTGCTTCTTCTCGGCAGCAGCCTCTTCGGCAATCTCCTCGGCGGTGGGCTCGTAGAACTCCACGTCCTCGGGAGTCTCGTCGGCTAGAGCCTCGCCCTTGGCCACCCGCTCAGAATCCTCCATTCTGTGTCGCTCCTGGAAGTAAAAGTCCGACTTGGACCGCAGACCGTTGAGAGCCTGGGCAGCCTCTCGGGCAAGATGGTTGGCGGTCTCCTGCACCTCTCGCAGGTATCCGTTGACGTCCTCCATGGGGATGTCGCTCTTCTCCATTCGCTCCTTGGCCTCGATTATCGAGTCCTTGACCTGCTTGTACTCCTTCCAGTGAGAGAAGGACTCAGTGTTAACCACCGTCTTGGCGAGCTCCTTGAGAGCAAACTCGGCAAACTCGTCCAGAACCTCCAGAGTGTTGAGACGCACCTTTTCGGTTCGGTCAATCACGGTCTGGGCCAGCTCGGAAGCGAGCTCTCGCACATCCATGGCTCCTTCTCGCAGAAGATCAGCCTGGTGCTTGAAAGTGGACTGGACATCAGAGGGTTCGACTCTGATCTGGGTACCGACAATCTCTTCGTCGTACTCGTCCTCCACATCCTCCTCGTCCTCGGCCTTCTTTCGCTCAGCAACAGGGCCGTACTTGGCATTGAACTCCTTTCGGAATCGGTGGGGGATAATGTCAGCAACAACCTTGTCGATGGTGATGTAGGCGCTCTGGGCCACGTCAGACAGATGCTGCAGCTTCTCGGTGAACTGGGGCTCCAGAAGACGCAGCAGACGGGCCTTCTCGGCGTTGACCTCCTCGTTGAGAGAAAGCTGGGCCTCTTCGAGCTGCTTAGTCACCTTCTTCTTCCAGTACTGCAGAGCAGACTCGGCGGGATCCTTCTCCTCGGGGGCTCCGGGCCACTTGAAGGGGGTGATCTTCTCCTCCTCGGCATCCTCAGTGGCAGTGGCGGTCTCCTCCTCCTCAAGCTCCTCGACGGGAGTGGCAAGAAGAGTGTCCTGAGCAGAAGACTCGGTGGTGGTGTCAACCGAGGTTGAAACGGAAGAAGCAACCTCGGTGGCGGTCTCAGTGGGGTTCTCAACACCAATGATGACGGTTCCGGCAGTGGAAACAATGGTCTGGCTCTTGTGTCGGTAGAGAGAAACTCGTTCTCGGATCTTGACCAGCTGGGGCTCCACGTTCTTGTCCCAGACCTCCTGGATCTTGGGGGCCAGAACGGCGTATCCTCGACTCACAACGCTCTCAATGTGGTAGTAGAGCTGCAGAGAGTAAGCCTTGACTCGGGGGCAAACATGAGAATGAAGGTACTTGACAGCCCGGTCGTAATGGGGCTCCAGTTTGATCAACACAGGCTGAATGTGGTTCATGTAGATGGTAAGGGACACGATCCGGGCCTTCTCATACTGTTGATTGGCCAGTTGCATCGCATGGTTGTAGTGCTGGGTCAGAACCTGGTGGTGCTCTTTGGCGTGGGTATCGTAGAGCTGCTCTGCCTTGGTGTGGACGGTGTCGACGTGGGGAGCAAGGAATCGGTTGTAGACGGCCAGAGCGGCTCGTCCTCCTCGCTTGCCGGCAGGCACCACATAGTTGTTGTTGAGCTCGACGGTCTTTGTGTAATAAGGACGGGCCAGCATCACATAGGGCTCGGCATAGGTGTCGTAGTAGGGCTTGACGACGGGCTCGATTCGCTGAATACCGCAATGCAACGGGCCGCACAGGGCGGGGCTGTTTGTGTCGAGTTCAGAGCCATAGGGGCACTTCCAGTAGAGCAAGAAGACGGCGTACCAGAAGAGAATTCGCATGGCAAGGCGGGTGGTTCTGCAGGGCGAACAGGAGGTCTTTTTAACTGGTTTTTTCGGGGGAAGAGTGGCACGAGACGATTGTGTCTCTGAGGCCGCACTCCAGGGCTTTTCCACCTTGTCTGCGGATTTGGCCATTGTTTTGTGGATGGTAGATGTCAGGTGCAGGAACGAGGTGCGTCGAGAAAAGTGGTGATGGAGGGGTGGGAGTATTTAGGTTGGCGCTAGGGAGACAGGTGGGAGGTGTGAAGGGCGTTTGAAAGTGGGTCGTTTGGGGTCGGAAAAGAAAATGGAAAGAAGCAGTGGGGTCAGCGGGGCATGGCGAGTATATATAGATTTTGTCCCGTGAGAAACGACCTTGTTTGACAGCAGTTGGAGGTGGGTCTTTTATCGAGCACATCAAATCACACTATTTCCACACTGCTAATTATCTACAGGTAGCATGTGAATGGATGAGGGACAAGGATACTTCACAATGGACCTGTTTCAGGAGCTTTTACACAGCCGTTTTTCCAACTCACGTGACCAAGAGATTATGACCAACTACTGTTTTCCAGTTTGACAGCAATCACGTGACCACACCTTCTCCACTTACTGAGTCTGGCCATTGGAAATTACCCACATTGTGATCCAGCAATTATTTCCCCGCTAAGTTATACGAGATTACATTGCGGAGTAATAGCAGCGAAAGCAGGTCATGTGAGGACGCTTTCTACCATGTGATAAACTAGTCACGTGACTCTACATCCTTCTTGTCACGTGACATTCAACACTTCCCCTATCGCCTCCACCATCACTCATAACCTGACATCATGGCTGGTATCACCATCAACCGTATAGACACCCTGGCTGCACATCATCTCGTCCGCTTTGGGTCCAACCCTAACCCTGATGAGAGAAAAATCATGCGGAGTGGTCACGGGGTCAGCCGTACCTGAAAATACGAATAAAAGCAAGCACTTTTGAGCGGATTGATTTGGGGCTGAAAGTCGCATTCGGTCAATGGGCTTTTTGCAACCCTAACCCTGATCTATATGTGGCCAACTCGTACGAATGATAGCCGCACATGGATTAGTCACAAGCTCAAATTACACCTTGAGTAATGGTTAGCAAGCAAGCTGTGATTGGGGTGGTGTGTGTGATTTCAGTGGTCACGTGATCTAGGACAAAATAGTGAGTACCCCAGTTACTTCCATATTCACTGATTTGTCACATCTCCGCTGCTTACTCAGCCGCCTCCAGATCGAACTGCATCTTGGTTCCTGTACGATGGTTAACGTGTCTCAACAATCGATTGGTTGAATCCAGCGCAGCAGTGGGGAACTGATGTTGTGTTTGAGGAGGAAGAGAAAAACTGGGGGACCAGAGGGTGTTTATAAAGATGTTGAGGGATTACAGAAGGAGTGTAACGTGTGAAAATGAGACGGCCAAAAATCTCCACCACCCCCCAATCGACCTCCACCATACCTCAATATATGAAGCATGCCAAAATGTACGCAGGGCAAATCAGGCAACCCTGTTTTACAACCTTAGTCTAGGCACTCACACACACACAAAGCTACAAGTGCAACAACTGTACAGGCACACCCAAGTACAGCCAACCAAACCACTCTCTCTCAACACACTCGCCACTGCAACCATGTCATTCTGGCGTATGGGATCCGGCTTTTCGTCGGTCAGTGTGATTGACAAGATTCTGGACAACCCAGACCATACCTTGCACGAGCTTCTGGACGAGCCCGACCTGCTCCAGGAGGTTCTCAACTCCAACGCCAAGCTCACCGAGTATCTGCGACGAGACGATATTTTGGAGGAGCTGGTCCAGTTGGTCAAGGGGTCTCCTGAGAAGGCCGATAAGGAGGGTGAAGACCAAGACGACCAAGACGACAAGACTGAAGAAAACAAGGAGGAAGAGGACGAATCGAAGACCAACAAGGACAAGGACAACGAGGCTGATAACGACAATGACGACGATAACGACAATGACGTTGAAATGGCAGACTCTGACGACAAGGAAGAGGAGGAGGAGGAGGAGAACGGAACCCAGCAGACCAAGACGGAGGAAAACACCGATACCGCCGCTGACAAGGCCAAGGACGACGAAGACGACTCGGACACGTCGTTCGATTCCACCTCGTCAGACCCCTCCAAGTACAAGCTGGAGGAGGAGGACGAACAGCACTACGCCCAGGTCGCGTCGGAAATTCTGTCTGCCGAGGTCTGGTCGCTCACAGAGGCCCTGATGGAGCGGGAGGAGCTGGTGCAGCAGATCTGGGAGATCCTGGACTACCCGGCCCCGCTGTCCATGAACCAGGCGCAGTTCTTCACCAAAATCTCGGAACATTTGCTGGACAAAAAGACAGACGACATGATTGCATTCATCAAGCGACAGTCCAACTTTGTCGAGCGGTTCATGCGACACATTGACGACCCGCCACTGATGGATTTCCTGCTCAAGGTCATCTCCACCGATAAGGCCGACAACTCCACGGGCATCATTGATTTCCTGCAGAAGCAGCGTCTGATTCCGTCGCTCATTGCCTTTCTGGGCCCCGACGTGCCCTCGTACATCCAGTCTGCCGCCGGCGACTTTGTCAAGGCGTTTGTGACCATGTCCGCCAACTCCAACTCGGACAACTCCACCATTGGCCCCAACGAGCTGTCGCGAGAGCTCGTTTCTGAGCCTGTTGTGCGCGAGTTTGTGCGTCTCATGCTGTTTGGCGGCACTGGACTCGCCACTGGCGTCGGTATCATCATCGAGATCATTCGAAAGAACAACTCGGACTACGACTACATGCCCGTGCTGTTCATCACCATGAAGACACATCCTCCCGGACCCCGAGACCCCATCTATCTCGGCACTCTGGTGCGCATCTTTTCGCAGCACGTTCCCGAGTTCCAGGCCATGCTGACTCGTCCTAGCAATAAGACGCTCAAGACCCCCATTGGCGACATTGAGCCTCTGGGTTTTGAGCGGTTCAAGATCTGCGAGCTGGTGGCCGAGCTACTGCACTGCTCCAACATGACTCTGCTCAACGACCCCAAGGGCGAGACCATTGTTGCCGAGCGAGACGCCGAGCGAGAACGGGTCAAGCAGGTGATTGCCAAGGCCAACGAGGACGGTGGCGACATTGACTTTGCCCGTCTGTCCGTGTCCAACGAGGACGAGGAGCAGAACGAGGAGGAGAACGAGGAGGAGGAAGGTGAGGCTGCCAAGGCCGATGCCGAGGAGGCCAAGGCTGACTCTGCGGAAGACAAGGCCGAGACCGAGGCCGTCGAGACCGAGGACAAGGACGACTCGCTGGAGGCCATTGAGGGCGCTCTGCGAAAGGATCCCGTGGTCGGCGATCTGCTGAAAATCTCGCTGGTGGACAATGACGTGATCGTCACCATTCTCAACATGTTCATGAAGTTCCCCTGGAACAACTTTCTGCATAACGTTGTGTTTGACATTGTGCAGCAGATTCTCAACGGCCCCATGGGCGACGGCTTCAACCGGTTCCTGGCCATCAATCTCTTTGACCAGGGCCAGCTGACCCAGCTCATTGTGGACGGCCAGAAGCGGTGCGACGAGTACGAGACCGAGCACGGCACCCGAATCGGCTACATGGGTCATCTGACTCTCATTTCCGAAGAGGTGGTCAAGTTCACTGCTGTCTTCACCCCCGAGTCCATTTCGCCGGTGGTGGCTGCTGCCGTCACGGTCCCCGAGTGGATCATGTACGTGGCCCATACTCTGGTCAAGACCCGAGAACAACACAATGCTCTTCTTGGCGGAGCTCGGCCGGATCACAACTCCGTGGCGCATAACCCTGACGCCATCATTCTCGGAGATGGTGCTGGCAACGAGCTTGGAGAGGAAGAGGCCGAGGACGACGAGCGGGACGGCGGAGTGGTGGATGCCGACGAAGATGCCAAGGAGGATAATCCCGACCAGTTTTCGCGGTACATGAGTCAGCAGATCACGGGCGATATGCCTGATCGGTTCGGATCGTCCGATGAGGACGACGAGGACGATGTCTGGGAGGAGCGCAAGTTCTCCAACGATCTCAAGCCTTTCCACACCTCCAGCAAGAAGGAGTCGTCCGACGAGGACTCGGACGTGTCTGAGGGCGAGCCGGATATCGAGATTGAGCAGGACGTGCAAGTTGAGGGAGCCGAGGTGGAAGAGGGTGGTGAGGACGCAGCATTACGTTCGAGCAAGGAGGATAGCCAAAAGTCTGACGGAGACGGAAATGAGGAACCTGAGAAATCGGAGGATGCATAAATAATGATGTAATGAGATTGAAGTTCAGCTGAGGGCCGGAGAAGGTCCAAGAGTAGAGAAATTACTAGGTGGAGCGAAGATATGTTGGAAGGTGAGGTTTTTGGTCTAGAGTAGAAGTGATCTGAATGTGGATGTTTGATCTTTACTTGTATTCTATCTACAACTGCCTACCAATGACTAGTAGCTGTTACACTCCAGTCTATCTAAGATACAATTAATTATACACTGCGTCGAGATCACTTTCGTCGACGTCCTCCCACCTTGGTGGCGGCCTTGGGCTTGGGCTTCTCTCGCTCCTCCTTGGCAGCCTTTTCTTCCTGGATCTTGGCCTCCTCGGCCTTTTCGGCAGCAGACTTGGGCTTGACAAGACTGAACAGAGCCACGGGCAGAGTGACCCACAGAGTATCCTTGACACCGGGCATCTCCACCCCCTGGGAGGAAATGGGGTGCTCCACATTGTTGTCAGTGTCCACCAGATGGATCTCGCCGGTGTTGTAGTAGCAGTATTGCCGACCGTCCACAATCACGTCTGTAGTGGCAGGCAGTCGGACACCGTTCTTTCGGCTGGCCTCCTTTCGCACCTCTCGCTCCACTCGCTCAATGGTGGACTTGATCTTCTTGGCGTTGAGGAACTTGACCACGTAAGAGCCCAGGCCGATCAAAAAGTAGAGCACAAAGAGCGCAAAGCCCACTCCGGGCTTGAATCGCTTGAACACAAACTCGCCGTTCTCGCCCTCCCGAGGAAACCCGTTGCTGAGGTAAAAGTCGTATCGCTTTCGCAGGTCCTTGTTGATGAGAATCTTGTACACCAGACCCAGTCGGGTGAACCGATCTGTGGCTCCAGCGACCTTTCGGTTCTTGTCGGGATGCAATTGTCGCGACAGCTTTCGGTAGCTCTTGGTCACGTCGTCCACCGACGCCTTCTTCTCCGTGTCCAGCCACTGGTAGAAGCTGACAGGCTTGGTGTTGTCAGGATTGAGATCCTTCTGGACGGCCAAGTGCAGATCGAAGATTTCTCGGTCCTCCTTGGACCAGTGGTTGCCACCCTGGGCAAACACCAGTGTCAGGAGCGTCACCAGGAAGATGATGGAGAACTTCATGGTTGTGGTGGAGAAGTGGTGATGTCAACTGTAACTATTCAAGGGCCAGTCAGTAGCTTTACTTTGGACTGCTCTTACGTGGCTCATGCAAAGTTTATGCAGCCAGAGTAGGTGAACGTGAGCAGGTGGGTGTCATTGTGGGGGAGGCCGTGTTGATGCGAGGGAGGACTGTTTGTGACAAAGGAGATTAGGAGAGACAAAAGTGGGAAACGCCGTGTTTATATATTCACGCTATGGCTTTGTGTCACTACATCTAACGCGTTGTGATCCGTGATTCAGATGGAAGAACGCTCAAATGTATGTAACCTCCTACAATGGGCTGGCCTCCTCAGAACACGCTAAAATAGCCCTGTCAGTATATGGGTCGTTCGAGTGGTTTGATTAGGCGAAGCCTGGGCTGCTACAGTCGAACGATCTTCATTATTGGCAGCTACAGGCAGAGGTGCTGTTCTGCTTGCCACTCATTACGCACTGAGAGGTCTGATCACAAGAACAGCTCAAGGAAGGGAATAGACAAGTGGGCTTCAAGTCTTTTGTAAACCAATCTGGGGGATGAGCTGGCTCACAGTATCAATCGATTCGGAGCAGTTTACCCAGCAGTGAATGTGTCTGTAGGAGACGATGTCCTCAAAGGACACCAGAAGCAAACATCACGATACAATAGAGTGAGTTCTCACTAGCTACTTGTATACTGTAAATAGAATATCAGTACAAGTTCAGTAAGATACTACAACTACTTGTGGTTTACATCCGTCACCAAATTAGAGCCACAACTCTTACGGAAGAGATGAGTGCAGTGTTCTGCGCAGTGTCGCCTCCACCTCAACTACTCATGCTACAAGTATAGAGGAAACCGAGACTACTAGTGACTTAAAGAGTGATGAATCTCATTTATCCACCTCAAATTACGTCTTCAATCACTTGTCAACTCATTCCGACTTTGATTCCTCATTTTTATACTCGACCCATGCACACCCAAAACAACCACCTTAAGCATATCAATAAATACATTCATCTAAATCATTCATTACACCTTTTTCTCCACCTCGAAAATGTTGGACATGATGTCCGTGTTCACCGGGGTTGTGGGCGAGTCCAGGCCATCAAAGGCGTTAAGTGAAGTAACCGATACTGTCACAGGATCATGAGCATTATGAACAGGCAGAGTTCTATCTGAGGATTTGGAGAACCATGAGAACCGCTTCTTTCGACGGGGCTTCTCCATGAAAAGACTGTCGTCTGGAGGAGCGTAGCGGTTTCGTGCTCGGTTCTCGGAGACTCGAGGAATCTCCTCCTTCTGGAACGTGAGCTTTTTGATGACTGAGGTGTACATCATCAAAGCGTCCTTACCGGTTCCAAAGAAGATGAAAGTCAACAGACTGATGGGAAGATAGATCCAGAGCCACCAAGGAAGCGTTTTGCTGTGGATACGATAGATGGGGTCTGTCCAGAGGAAAGTGTTTCGGTATTCGTGCCACGAGTAAGATTCCCAGACCATGGCCGAGACATCGACGATAAAAGTAGCCAGATTGACTGGGAACACAATCATAACCACTCCAACAGCATGGAGCAGCAGACGAGTGAACCGCGAAGTGTTGAGACCGGTATTGGAAGTTGCCAGAATATCCTTGAAGTCCTTTCGCTTCTTGTACACTCTGTAGATACAAAGAGTAGCGTAGACAAGAGCAACCACTCCCAGAACAGGTCTTCGAAGATGGTAGATGATAAAGGTGACCCAGGACTCGCCAAACAGAGCAAGACAGCCCTGATACTTGACCAGAGCGTAGGGGCCAACGTCTAGAATAACTGTAAGAGCCATGAAGAGCACAGGAATTGTCCAGCAGATGAGCAACTCGACAGTGACTGTCTTCCAGCTTCGAACAGGTCCTCCTCCGTCTCTCAGAATGAGACAAAGAGATCTGATAGTTGCTATTGAGCAACACATGATGATTGTATCGAGCGCAGTCAGGATTCGAACTGCAAACTCGCAGTAGCCTCTTCCTTCCCATGCTGTCTCAAAGTCGTCTCCTCCCCATACAGATGCATTGATGAGCATCATGAGTTGGCCCACAAAGAGCGTTGCGAAGAGCGACAGAGCAATGTAATTTCGTCGCTTAAAGTGCCATGCAGCTGGAGCAAACAGACACAGAATGCCCAGAATGTTGATGGCCTGGAGCGTTTGTTGAAGGCCCATAGTTGTAGATCTTGGAGCAAAGGTGATGGGCTATGGGCGAAGGGTCTATTGTGGTTCAACTACATTTCTCCGTTCTCTGACCCATATATACAACATCGGTGTGGCAGAGACGAAATAATTAGAGGCTCGATCTCCATGTTCAAAATTACCCAGTTTGGAGACCATCGAGAGATGTTGGAGGTTGAAGGTACAAATTTACCTCTTTGGGATACCATACGAACAAGACATGTACGGAGTGTACCCCACGAGACAGGCTGAGTGAATTTTGTGGCTATGGGGAGGATTGGGGTGGATGAAGATAGATTTACAGTGATACTCAGATATACGTCGGAGCTTCCCATGGCTTTCTCATTATATTCCAGTTACCTAGTCTATAGTGTTCGTACAGTAACTACTTAAACTTGGC
Organism: Yarrowia galli; assembly: GCA_900519055.1. NCBI lineage: Eukaryota > Fungi > Ascomycota > Dipodascomycetes > Dipodascales > Yarrowia > Yarrowia galli. Next base: position 4,194,658 of record ULGS01000006.1, on the reverse strand, counting down.
TGTGCTCAGTTGGGATAATTAGTTGGACTACTCAATCAGAATTCTCCACATGTGCCGAGATAGTCTGCAGAGTGAGCCACAAGTTTGCATTGGATCTGTACTTTCATCAATTCAAGTCGTATAGCCATTAATTTCTCTTCTGCTTGTGGCTAAGGCTCTCGGAATGGAAGTGTGTTCAGCATGACTTGTACACGAGAGATACGGATGCTCGCTGTAAAGGTGAGAACAAGGAAACAATTATTCATTGATGATCTTGTCCTACTTGTACTTCGGGTCTCAAGAGCCCTCTTTGAAAAAGTTGACATCACCATATAACTCTTGACTTCACGTGCATGCTTTCCTAGGCAAGTTGCACAATCCAACTTCCGTGAATCTCATCTAAGTAGAAAAGTAGAGGTACCAATAGACAGCCAGTGCGACTAAGATTCTCAAGGTACTTCTCACTATCTTTTTTACCTCCATTTCACTCCATGAACCCCCAAACACCTTGAACTGACTCAGAACTGAGAATCCACAGATACACCCACAACTTGATGAGGAGCCACACCAGACCGAAATCAACCATATACTCGTGTTCCGAATAGCCATGTTAGCCAGAGTACCGATTTTCAGCGTGATCGGACGACCAAAAATAATAAAACGGCTGGTAACTCGCTGAAAAGTGGATGTTTCGACTCGCAAAACTCACGGCGACACCCATACATTCAATTGAGTCATCTACAACAGCCATTCTCTTTCTCTCATCACCCAACCACCTACAATCAACACCCTGTCGTGGTCCACCCCCTCCCCAATAAACTCACGCACCAACATGCATATCCCAACAGATCACCATTAGCTGCAAGTACAGTAGCTCGGCAGAACACGTCTCTTCCCCAGCATACTATCAACAATGGCATCGGCTCTGGTTACCAAGTACCTCACGCTGTACAACAGCATTTCGGCCTTTCTGTGGTTTGCCGTTCTGGCCCGGCTCCTGATCCTGCTGCCTCTGGTGGGCTATGATTACGTGTCTGGAGGTCTGCGAGAGTTTCTCATTGGAGTCCAGACTCTGGCTGGTCTCGAGATCTTCCACTCGCTGTTTGGTCTCGTGCGATCTCCTCTGCAGACCACCGTGATGCAGATCTTCTCGCGATTCGCCCTTGTCTGGGGTGTGCTCTACCAGTACCCTCAGACTGGTACCGACATCTTCTTCACCTTCATGGTGATTGCCTGGTCCGTCACCGAGGTGATTCGATACTCCTTCTACGCCCTCAATCTGGCCGGCTGGGGAGTCCCCGACTGGCACCAGTGGATCCGGTACAACTTCTTCCTGGTGCTGTACCCTCTGGGAGTGTCTGGAGAGATGAAGCTCATGTGGAACGCTCTGGCTTACGCTCGAACCGAGCAGCCCTACTTTGCCATGTTCCTCAAGTCCGCCATGGTCATCTGGCCCATTGGACTGTACATTCTGTACTCCCACATGCTCAAGCAGCGATCCAAGCATTACCGACAGTCTTCCAAGAAGGCTCAGTAAGAGGTGAGAGAATGAAGGGGTGGATATAATGATTGATTATATATTCACGATTGGATATGGAGGTGGAGATGGTGTTTGTAGATGTATTCTGTGTAGACTCTAGTTGAGGGTTGGAAAAGGTGGTTCAGATACAGTCAGAAAAGTTGTGGGGACGTTATGAGCTGATCCACGCATCTTAGTGATCATTTTAAACTAATAAAACTGTCTCCTCTCTTTAAGAGAACTCCCAGGATTCATAATGTTCCGTTAAGTCCTCTGACTTTAACCAGACATACACATGTGACCAAAAACAGAACAAAACTGGTAGAAATCAGATAAAATAACCACACCACAAACACAAACTGGACGAGATGTTTCCATTGATACCATTTTCGTTGTCGTTCAAATACTTCTCCCGTCATAGCCCTCCAACATATCTACGAGACGTACATACAGGCAGGAACCGCACTAACAACATATACGAACGTTTCATGCTGACTAAGATCTCACACCAAAGACACCCTTCCAATAACCACAAGTCCGAAAAAACGCCACTTTCCTTCCTCTTCTCTCCTCCACCCACCATTCCATATATGTTCACTTCCCAAACCCACCTTTCGTCCCTCCCTATTACTCATCCATATGCAAAGTTTGATAGTGTGCACATATCGTACCCCAGACTCTACAGTAACCGTTCAACTTTTGCACATACACCCACAACAAAATGCTCCGACTAGTGCGATCTTCCCGAGCGTTCTCCACCTCTCTTATTCGAGCAGGCACCCAGGCCAACATCAACCCTGTGGCTGGCAAGACTGCTGACCAGGTGGACGTCAAGATCGAGCCCATTCCCCGACACGGAGAGGAGACTGAGACCAAGCGAGCCCGTCTGTTGTACCAGAGCCGAAAGCGAGGTATCCTTGAGACCGATCTGCTGCTGTCTCGATACGCCAAGCTGTACCTCAAGGATATGACTCGAGAGGAGCTGGAGGAGTACGACAGTCTTCTGGACGAGCCTGACTGGGATATCTTTTACTGGGCTACTCGAAACGAGAACATCAAGCCCTGTCCCGAGCGATGGGTCAAGAGCCCTGTCATGGAGAAGCTCCGAGAGCTTGCCGAGAACAAGAACCGGGAGGTTCTGAGAATGCCCGAGTTGTAATTGTGAGCTAAGCGAACGATTTCAGCCACGAGCGGACTAACAAGGCTTTCTGATGATTGCATCGAGTGAGAAAACGGCTTGTGGACTTGTCTCTGAGTTCCACCCCTTTTCAACGATGACAAGTGTATATATGAATAAACTATTGATGAGTATGAGATGGTGAGAGGTGTGACCTTGAAAGAAGTGAAGGGGGTGAAATGGAAAGATCAGCCCTATATCCGCTTTTCGGCTGGAGGTAGAGGCTCCTTTATGTACCACGGAGGACCGGCCCTAGCTTCCAAGACATCAGTTAGCTCCGTGTCTTGGGACACTGCGTACGAGAGACATGTCTCATACCAACAGTGCCGTTGTAGTTTGGGCACAAGAGCAGTTGACCAGGATAACTGTGTGTCCCATGAGCCCTATTGAGATCCGCTCTTTTCGCTGACCCAGTTACAAAGAGACCACCGTTCAGCATAGTCCAGGGGCTGATGCATGCTCACCTGTCCAGGTCTAGTGTGTCTGGCTAGCAACCTGACTAAACCAGCGACATCATCAGATCAGAATAGAGGCTCGTTTCATATATCAAGCCTGAACCTCACCTGAGTCTCTCAAATCCGAATTTCTCGACTGCCAATTCTACATCTTTTCACCAAATCGAGACAACTCAATAGACCTCATGCAGAACCCCGGACACGAAACATACCCTATTGGTTCAAATTAGTATCGGCAATGAGACGGGGACTTCACCAAAGAGTTTCAATCGGCTATTGCTGTTGACTTCTCACCTCTGGGGCTCTTGAATCAGCCTTATAACACAGTATAAGTACCCCCTCTGACTCCTCTACAATCCCCATCAAACACAACCACCACACTCCTTTACCACCACACTCCTTTATCACCACCACCACTACTACAATGGCTATTGAACGAAAGTACGGAACCGACTCTTATCGAGTCAACTCCAACGTGACCATCGTTGGCGGCTACCGAACCTACCAGCCTTCTTCCTGTGTTATTGCTTAACCAGGACACTAGAGATTAGATGACACACGACCTCACATCGATAGATTGGCACCCTTCCAATTGACCTAGATTAATGGATTGTTATTTATATGCGTACGAGTAGATCTACGAGTAGTAAGAGTACGAAACATACCTATACAGTCGCCAATAGAGAACTATACAGTTTTCAGAATCATACAGCCATTCACACTCTACTATGACACTCTTGAACAACTGAAACCACTGTAGACACGTTCATACCCCCCCTACAGATACATCCCCGTTTGTACTGGTACATACTTGTACCACCCCGCAACCCCTATAACTCACCTCACTATAACACCAATCTATTGCATCCAAAGAAGCAACTACCCCATAACACATATACCGTGATCACATCATCCAAAACTGCCCCTCCTCATCACTGTCTCACAATCCAACGGCTTCAACGTTTTTCGTCTCCACGATACGGTGATCTACCCCAACAAACCTTTCACTTTCCTCTGTCTCATCCTGCCCTCTTTCCGTGTCCATCTTTTCACGCCACTTACTGTAACTGCACAAATAGCTCCAAGTAGTCAATTATAATCACAATGGCTCCGCCTCTGCCGAATTCGCTTTATTCGGCCGCATCGCAAAAAGTAATTATCCCATAGCCGCCAAACCACCCAACCACTCACCCCCTACGAGTACAATAGCCGGCCAGTCACCCAATTAGCCACCAACTGGTTAACCAATTAATCAATAACTTATCTAATACACTACTTGTACGTCTAATACTCTTCCTCCTGCTTGACAACCACCACCTGCTCCGGCGAGAGGTCGTCCTTGATTCCCAGCCGGGCCAGAGCCAGCTCCGCCGACGACGTCTCCAGCTTGGTTTCGGGAATACCCAACTGTCGCTCCAGAATGTTGAGCCGGTCGTACATGTCGATTTCCCGCTGATTCTGCTCGTCAATCACCGTCTGTAGCTTCTTGATGTACTCGACGCTCTTGATCAGAATAGTACCCTTGTTGGGGCGGCCATCCTTAGTCCCAGGGGTCTGAGACGGCGGCGGCGAGCCCATAGGACCCAGCGTTGGCGAGCCACCGATTATTGGCTCGTTGAGAAAGTTTTCCGGAATGAGCGTCGACAGCTCCTGGATGCGGTCGTTGATGTTGTCGCGTCGTCGGCGTTCGACGGCATTGTGGGACTCGCGTCTCTTGCGCTTTCGCTCTGCCGCTGCCAGCAACTGCTGCTGCTTCTCGTCCAGAGACCTCGAAATGACGCCCTTGGACAGTGGCGAGCGCGCGTATGGCGACAGGGCTCTGTGTTCGATAGACGAGCCGTATGACGACGGCGAGCCAAACTGGTCGGCAAAGTTGACCTGGCGACGCGACGCGCCGGAGGACGTGGGCACGGGGATGTTTGTGGGCGAGCCGTAAGGAGTGGTATCGGGCGACAGCGACGAGCCCATCTGCTGCTGTTGCACGGGGACCATGCCCATGTTGGAGATTCCGGCGGAGGAGTTTCGCGAGTGCGACGCCGACGTGGGGTAGTAGGACGCGTTGAGCTGTGGGCTGTCGGTCAGATTAGTGTTGTTGTTGTTGTTGTTGTTGTTGTTGTTATTGTTGCCCATACTGACATTGTTGTTGTTATTGCTGACATTGAGGTTGTTGTTGTTGTTATTGCTGTTGGTGTTTGGTCGCATCTGAGAAGGCAGCTGGATGCCGTCCATGTTGTTCACGTAACGGCCAATCATGTACTCGTCAAACGGACTGGACGACTCGGGAATAGGCGGAGTAATTCCGTACTGCAACTGCGTCTCTGGCGGGTACATGTTGTTGTTGTTGTTGTTGTTTTGCGGGATGTACTGGCCGCGGTTGGACGACTCGGGTGACATGTCGTCCAGGTCCAGCAGGTCGTCCGGCACGGTGCCCATCTGCTCGAGGTCGTCGTAATTGATTCCGCCCTGCAACACCTGTCGCGACAGCAGCGAGCCGTACTCGGGAGAGCCCACCGTCTGCGAAAAGTGCAGCTCGTTGAGCGTGTCGTCTGTGTATTTGTCGTTGGGGTTCATAATCCCTCAGTGGCGCTTGTGCGGAGATAACGCTTGGGGAAGGGGAGTGTGTGGATTCTGTTGGGGGGAGGATGTGTGTGGTGGCGAATTGATTGGTCGAGATGTGTGACTAATCAAGTCCGGGTTTGTGAGGGTGTTCAATTCCACAAAGCTGTGAGAGTGTGTTTGTAAAGGGAGGTGTCCAAAAGTGTGTGTGTGGTGTTTGAGGTGAGTTGTGCGCACTATGTACGACTAAGTGTAGTCTATGTGTGTGGGTATACCTGTCGGAAGCACACTAATAAAAGTTAGAGTTGGTGGGGCCGAGAAATATAACCAAGTGGCGTTGCGGAGAATAACAAGGTAAAGCCGTTGTGTGCGGCTATCTAATGGAGATGGACGAGAGGTTGTGGGGGAGCAAGCACGTATTACGAGCAAGTCGGTGGATGTCGGAGGTTGATAGCTGGGAACTTCGGAACACCTGCGTGACGCATGTATCGGAACCTAGGGAGCCAACAAATAAATCCCGCCTCGTAACTGCTGGCTAAAAACCCTCTCTTTTGCAATGGCAGACCCTGCGTGCTGTATGCCCACTAAAATGGAAGTGACTCAGCCCAAACGGGATGTTGGAGGTGTAGTGAGGGTGGTGAGAGAGGTGTATGGCAGGAAAGAGCCAGTTGTAGCCGCCTGTAGGAAGAGGCGGTGGAAGACGGTGACTGTAGTGGAGGACGGAAACTGCAGTAGACAAGAGCAACTGGCTGAGTAAGCAGTGAGCACTGGTGATGTGTGTGTGTGTGTGTGTGTGTGTGAGATTGAGGCTGCTGACTAAGCGAAAATATCGACTAGTGGATGATAGAATTCCGCCGATTCCGCCGGAAGATGATGCGTGTAATATCCCTCTGGAATAACGTCAGCTTCTGTCAAGATAATCCGGTCGATTGTCTGTCGCTATACTGAAGGTCAAACGGAGGGCTTGTATCGTGGGTTGGGGAAATAATATCGTCCGGCAACCCCTTAATATAACCTGGACCGGAGGCGGGGAGCTCACATGGACCACAAGGCAATCTCCTTTTTTCTTGTCCCTGCTTTGGATCTACTCTTTCTTTGCACTTTGCGAATCCGCCCTTACTTCCACCAGAACTCTTTTGCTTCTAGCTATAGGGCAGGCTTAGCTTACAGTGCGTTTGTACAGCTCCTCCTACTAATACACCTTCTAATTATACCATGGTTCTCTTTGTCACTGGCCAAAGTCTGCCCCCCATGGGAACAAACAAACACGCCTTATAAGCCCCAAAAGCTCCCAAATACCTTACCCCTTGCCTCAGATGATGCGCCTATCCGCAAATAATATCGTCAATAGTGCCCGCCAAATAGCGCGGTTTTTCGCTTTCGAGCCCTGATGCCTCTTTGTCTTCTCCAGACGGACGTGTAACGTTGCTACTTCGGTTCCCTCCAGCCCAGAATGTCTACCGTTGCAGTTGCAATGGGTATACAAGTGAAGGAACAAGTCCGTATGTACGGGAGAGCGTTGCAGCGGTAACTGCTACCCCAATAAAACACCCCCACCTCCTTCCTTCCCGCTCATTTCCCAGGTCTACGTTTACATGCCTTATCCATGCCATGCACACCGCTGTACCGTGTGTCTCCGACTCAGCTGACCTGGGGTTGCAAGACAGCAGGGCAGTTTGCTGGTGGCAAATGTGACACCCTATAGAACGCCCACTTTTTGGGGCGGTGGAGATGGCGGTTGGAAAACCTGCTTAAACCTGCTAAGCGTCATCTTCGGCCGCCCAGTGACCTCGCCACACGTCTCTTTCCCAGCTATCAAGTCGCCGATTCGCCTATGGTCTAACCGGTCATGCCAGCCCCTTCCATGGACGTGAGGTAACGGGACGCGCTAAAAATACGACAGAGTTGCGGAGCCATCTGGAGGTGGTGATGGCGGAGTCGGAGATTATGGAGGTGGCCGGAGGTGGTTAATGCCGGTTGACGGATGGCAGAAAACGGTGTCCCAGTAATTAGCGGTATTAGGGTCGGTTATAAAGAACTGCGGCAGTAGGTACAGCCATGCCAAAACCCGTCCCTTCACCCGCTTGTCAGAGACACATCTGAGACATGCCCAATATTACAAGGGCCGACAGGGTGCACGGTTGCAAGCCACCACATGTAGCCGTTATGAAACGCATTGTTCACGTGTAGCTATAGCCCTGCTTGTCCCCGATTGATTGATTATCTCCGGTGACATTACTTGAGGTAACGTTTTATAGCTGCCTATAGCCCACTGTTATACTGACGATCATAATTCAGCCCCAAGTACAGCCAAGTAAACCTCCACCCCCAGTTCGCTCCCCACATAAGCTTTCTTTGTTGCTTGCGTCAGGGAAGAGAATCTTCAAATGGCTCATTGGGTGGTGGGAACGAGTGGAGAAGTGGTTTTGTGCATTTTCCATCGAATTGTCAATGACAGCCCTGCGCTCTTCCGCCTGTGTGACCACCTCCCAAAAATCACCAATGTCCCGCCCTACACTCAAGCTCGCAACCTGAACACTTTTTCCGGCATTTAGCACCACTGTTTAAGTTCATAGTTGCCAACCACCCTCCCGACAGTTTGCACTACAGAGTCTCAAGAACAGACACTGATACACCTCACTACAACCCCCTCTCCTCTCCACATCCAGAATGGCTGCCGACGCGTACACCTTCATCTTTGCCATCCTCGTTTCGCTGGTGAACCTGTTTCTGCAGGTTTTCTTCACAATCATGTACTCGGACCTGGAGTGCGATTACATCAACCCGATCGACCTGTGCAATCGGCTCAATAACTACGTGTTGCCCGAGGCCGCCGCTCACGCTGCTCTGACCATTGTCTTTCTGCTGACCGGCCATTGGGTCGTGCTGCTGCTCAATGCCCCCATCTTCGCCTACAACGCCCACAAGATCTACACAAACACCCATCTGCTGGACGCCACTGAGATTTTCCGAACGCTCAAGAAACACAAGCAGGAGTCGTTCATCAAGCTGGCCTGCTACCTGGTCTTTTTCTTCCTTTACCTTTACTGCATGATTGCTGCTTTGGTGCGAGAGGATTAGACGGGCAGAATACGAAGAATTGAATGAGCGACATGTTTGTTGAATGAACGAGTGTTGAATGAGTGATGAACTTAACGAGTTGGACAAGAACATGAGTGTTGAGATACTCGTGCAAGAGGAGGACTGATTAAAAAAGAAGGATTGGGAAGGTGGAACTGGATGAGTCAGCTCAGGCCATTCGTATTGAAGGATTGAATTCGACATGGGCCTCACAAGCTGCCATCGACCAAACCGCCAGTTTACGTGTGCGATCGAGAAGAGGGAATAAGGATCGATTCACGAGGAAGAGCTGATACCAGCTCCGGAGGTACAACCGCATCTCGCAGTTGTGTACCCCAGGACAAAGGACAAAAGCCTACGACAGGTAATGAATGCATTTTTGTAACCACATGAGGTCAGGGCCCGTGTAGAAGTGTATGAATATGAATATATAATATGAATGGACTAATAAATAAACAACCTAGCTAACTACCGGTAGTCACATTGGACAACTTCCGATTGGCAAACTCCAACAGTCCATTGAGTTGGCGTAGTTTCCCCAGCAACTGTGTCTGCTCCTCGATATGAGCCAGCTTGTCAAACACAGAAGGAGCTATCGTCACTCCAGACGACTCCACTCCCTTTAGGCTGTTGTTGACCTCATCCACATCATGCAAAAACTCGTTGACAAACCGTGTATCGTCCCAGATGCGTTTTTTCGCGGTGTGTTCGCGTCTCCTGCGATCAATTTCGACTCTGGCCTCGTTGAGATTCTCGTTCACCTTGAGAAGAGCTTCCTGAGCCGAGGTCTTCTGTCGAATCAGCTTGGCCACCCGTGTTCGTTGCATGTATACAGCATTGTTGATATCACAGAGCTCTGAAAACCGGTGATTCAGCTCACCCATGTACTTTTCAATCACTCCCCGCTGTTCATGATCCACGTCTTTGCCCAGCTCCTGCTCTAGAGTCTCCAGAATCATTTGGCTGACGAAATCCACCATAGTTACCCTGGGAGAGAACTCAGGTTCGTCAGTGTCCAGCTGAGTTACCTCCAGAGCAATTCCCTTCTTGCTCTTCTTCCTTGGTCGCGCCGTGCTGCCTGTGTTTCTGAAAGACGCTCGCGAGTCGTCATTGTCGCCCTCTTCAGCATTGTATGTCCTGATTCGTTCAGCGTAGTCACCTCTGGCAGCTTGAGACTGCCTTGGAGGACTAGGAGGACTCGGCTGACGTTCAAAGTCTTCGTTGACGTCAGACAGAGCCTCAGGCACGAAATCGTCGTCTGAATCGCTGACATCAAACCTGTCGCGTGGTTGCACCATGCTCAGATCAAGAGCATCTTCTTCAACCGGGGCTGGAGGAGAGTGCTCCATAGGAGGTGGAGACTCTTCAAAGTCACGAGTGAGATTGAACTCTGGCGGGGACGTAGACACAGGTCGAACGGGGAGTGTGTAGGGCGTCACAGCTGGCGCGGGATCTTGTATGTCATCTTGTATGTCATCTTGCAAGTCGTCTGGTAAGTCGTCTGGTAAGTCGTCGGGTACCTCTGGCAAGTCACCCTGTAGATCATGTTCCCCAACCCCAGTCTCCACCAAACTCGGCATAACGTCCGTCTGACGTCTCCTCTGACCCCGCTCAAAAGGAGTAGGGGTCTGTGCCTCCTTCTGCTGCTCTCTAAACCCGTCTCCATCATTGTTGCCAGCCCTTGTGCTCCCAGGAGTGGTTCCTTGAATGACGAGTTTGACAGGTGCCACTTTTCGCGTTCTGTGTTAGTGAAGCGTTTTGAAAAGTCGATCTGTCGTGTCCGATACTCACCCCGCGCCCCGCATTCGCGCCTCTCGGGCGTCTCTGTTCATTTTAGCAATGTTCAAGAAGTTTCAAGTCGTGATGTTGACGCGTTCACCTCTTGCAGAACACTTGCATTAAGGTGCATGACGCCAAAATATAAGGATACTCCCAACCGTAATGAATAGAGTGAGTTCACCAAAGTGTGAAGTTGAGGGTTGTGTTCTTACTCGTTCAAAGTCCGTCAAAAAGTAGCCAGAAGAGGCACAAGGTGTGTATATTCCTCCGGCAAAAAGATGGCGACATCCGCAGGATTCGAACCTACGCGGGGAAACCCCAAGAGATTTCTAATCTCTCGCCTTAACCGCTCGGCCAGGATGCCAACTGTGTCGAAAAACCTTGGTAAGATTTAGTTGAGAGTAAAGTAAAAAATGGCTGTCACGTGACCTAGACCTAAAAATGGGGATTGCGGGATGAGGAGAGGTGTTATCGAGAAGGGAGAAGAACAATATTATTCTGCAAACATATCTCTATATATCCAGCCCGTTACAGCTCATATTCACTCACCACCACCATTTTTACCACCCTCTCAATTTCACACTTGATCAAAACTTACAGTTCCCGCCTCCAACATCTCACCTAAAAGTACAGGCACCCCAACATCTACAACACAACTACTCTACAACATGTGGCCATTCACGAGAAAGGAAAAGCCGATTCTGGAAACGCCCGCCGTGGACGACGTGATTCTGTCCATGGACCAGGATCTGCAGCAGTTCATGGCCAACCAGATCAGAACCACAACAGGAGTGTACACTCCCATCGAGGCACCCGAATACCAGGATGAAAAGTCGATATCTGCCAACATGGCCGAGTCTGCCGGTGTTTCCAAGGCCGAGACCAAGCAGATGGTCGCCAATGCCGTGTCTCTTAATTGTCTCGACTTCCAGGAGGCGTTCCAGAAGTGTTCCAAGGAGAAGTATGCCATTCAATGCAACGGTCTGCTCAAACAGTTCCATGACTGTCTGACGATTCAGACACAGACGTTCAACCAGCTCAACTATGCTCAACAGACTCGAGAAGAGCAGAAGGAGATGCGAAAGAAGGTCGACATGGCGTTCATGACCCAGAGACCCCAGACTGGACAGGAGAACGCTTACCTGACCGCTGTTGGGTTGTAAGGAAGGAAAGGAACGATCTGTGTCTCTTTTGGACAATCGAACAAACGAGCGACGACCACTGCTAAGTGCAGACAATACAGCCATGTGTTGACAAGTATATATAATGGTATGAATGGTATGAGTGCATGAGAAGTGTGGAGGTGGAGGTGGAGGAGGTAGCGGTGTGCGAAAGTGATAGACTAACTGAGAGCCACAGAAGGGACCGCCTTCAGCTGTGTGCGGTGTACTCGTACTCGTACATCAGTTTCAGTTGTACCTATGACGAGACAATGGATACCATTGAGCCTATCACTTAGCTTTGTAAGCAATAGTACAAGATCCGATGTACCCCATTGCCCTTGTCTCAAAGGTGCTGTAAAATACCATTCACTACATGGCTGCTCCCCAACGTCGATCTCTTTCGATTCCAACACCAATTGCTTCCCCTTGTCTTCCCCTGCACTTTTCACTTGCTCTACGTACAGAAATTTGATTGCTGGCTGCAGCAACACAGCAGCTCGTATTGACTGCAACAAGGCACAATTAATATACCACCAATTACTCGTATGGACCCCCCACATTCAATCATCTGATATTTATTAAAATCCTGTTAATTACATTGCATCCCCATAGTGGTTCGTGGTTAATTACATCCAACAGCTGTGGCGGCATAGGTTTTGTTGTGTTGACCGTTGCCCGCCTGCTGCTGTTATTACTGAATAAGTTACGCTTGCAAATTGTCCGTTATCGACTGTAGTTGGTGGGCGTGTGACCATTGCTGGATTACAGCATCTTTGATCTCACCAACAATTCGCTTTGCTCATTGTTAGGCTTACAACAGCAGAGCAACGGCACCAGCAATCACACCGGCAGTGAGATAGTTGGCGTTGTTGGTTCCAGCACCAGAAGTGCTTCCGGTGGAAGAGGCGGAGGATGCAGAGGAAGTGCCAGACGCGTCGGTATCGTTCTCCAGAGTACCGTCGATCTGGATGGTCTGGTTACCGTCGACCTGGCCAACGGCGTACTTGCCCTGAGGCAGGTTGTTGAGGAAATCGTCATCGCTGGGCTCGTCACATCCACAGGGGTTGTAGGCCTTGCAGAAACACTGAATGTGGTAGTCGGTACCGTTGATGGTCTTGTAGTAGTTGTACTCGTAGAGCTGGTCGTTTCGGTTGAAGCCGTGGTGCATGGCGGATCCGAGCAGCAGACCGGCTCCGGCTCCAAGAACCAGACCGGGGAAGATGCCGCCCATGGATCGGGCTCCAGCGGGGAAGGGCTGGGTAGCTCCTCCGGCGTATCGGTTGCCGTAGACGGGGGCGCTTCGAGAGGGCATCTGAGAGTAGGCGGGAGGGGCTCCGTTGGCGCCTCCTCGGTAGGGCGATCCTGCGGGGGCGGGGGCGACTCCTCCTCGAGCAGAGCCGGCAGCAGCACCAGGGGCGGCACCAGAGTTGGAGCCAGCGTTGGGTCGAGATCCCGAGTTGGATGATCCCGAGGAGCCGGAGCCGGAAGAGCCAGAGGAGCCCGAAGATCCAGAGGAGCCGGAGTTGGGTCGAGAGCCGGAGGAACCAGAGCCAGAAGAGCCAGAGGAACCAGAGGAACCAGAAGAACCGGAAGAACCGGAAGAACCGGAGGAGCCTGAAGAAGAACCTCGAGATCCTCCAGAAGAGCCAGAGGAAGAGCCTCGGGATCCTCCTCCTCCACCCTTAGAACCTCCTCCTCGTCGTTTCTCCAGGGTTCGCTTTTCAGGGCCGGGGAGCACGTTGTCGGGGACCTTGGGGACCCAGACGTTCTTGGCCTCGGGCTCAGCGACAGGAGCGGCGACAGAGGCGGCTGAGAGCGCGGAGATTAGTAGCACGTTTGTGATTTTCATTTGTTGTGTGACTTGTGTTGTGTCGTTAAGAAGTAAGGAATGCTGTAAGCAAGTGAGAAAGGAAGACCCTTAAGCTTATGTATTGGTCGTACAATAGTTTATGGTGTGTGTGTGAATGAGCTGCACCATAGTAAATAAGGTTTCAGCCCCCATCCCCGGCAACCTTGTTTCGGTTTGCGACTGGGTTCGGGAACACTTTAGGTTGCGTACATACGTCATCTGATGCGGGCAGTGGAGGGCTGAGTATGTGGCGGTGTATAGTGTGAAGCGGTTGAGAAAACGAGATTTCAAGTCTCCTGGCAGGTATACCAGGGCTCACGTGATAGATTCCCGTTCTTTCCGGGTCTCAAAGTCGCCTATACGACGGTTTAGACTGTGTTGTTCACATGTGTTTTGGACGGTTGGGAGTTCCAAGCCAAGTAATAATTCTAACAAATGGCATTTAAGCGAAAAGTGTCCGCAAGCAAACCAGCTGAGCCGTTGTGACGTTGGATTGATCAAAGTCTGAATCTGGCACTTTTTGGCGCGTTTTTTCGACATGAATCAGGTAGACCACGCAGGTAGAGTTGATTCAAGTTTCTTCGAGGTCTTCAGAGCAATTGGAACACTCTCAAAAACAACTCCTTCCGCCCTCCCCACACCTCCTCCACCTTGTGAGATACAGTTGATCGGTGCGTCTTCTGAACGAAAGCAACGTTATTTTTCGGACCTTGCCCAAAGTCCGCTTACAACCAGAGACGCTCCAGCCGCAATTAGGGCGCATGCTCAGGCTCAAACTTCCGTTAGCGCTGCAAAACACTCTAACGTCGTCAACCTTATTGAGGTGATGAGATGGAGAAAGGTGCACTTTTGAGGGTCTAGATGACGGGATGTGATCTCAGAGACTTCACCATTCGATTCCAAAGGTCGTAGTTACCCTGGGGATCATCTCTCCTTTCTATTTTACCCCCGCAATAACCGAATCTGACACTTCTCCTCCAGACCCACACTAGCATGGAAAAAGGCCCCTAGACGCACAGCCCAAGAGTGTGTCCCGAGGCCTGAGAGATTACATTCTGACTAAGCGCTGAAGTGACCGTCTGAGTGTCTCACCAAAGTCGATTTAACAGTCTGACCCTGACAGATTGACACACGCCACCGTCAAACAGTTAGACCTCAAACTCTGGGCCCGCCAAAGTTCAAAAAGCAATCATGAGCTTGTGATCGTTGATTAGTAAGGATGAGTGAGACTGGAGACGCTCGAGCAGGTGACATGTCTTCAGCTACAACAAGTCTATAACAGTTAATACATTTTACTATGTTTACATAATCAATCAATCCTCAGGCTCCTCCACAGTGTAAGCGGGCTCATCACCCTTCTTGTCGTCCTTCTTGTCGTCCTTCTTGGTGTCCTCCTCCTCGGCAACAGTGTACTTGATCTCATCGCCATCAACAAATCCTCCTCGATCACACAACTTGTAGAAAAGACTGTCGTGGTTCTTGAGCAGGTTCTGGGGAGTATCAAACTCCTCTACTTGACCAGCACTCAATACAATGATTCGGTCACTGTCAAGAATGGTGTTGAGTCGATGAGCAATGGTGAGAATGGTCTTTTCCTTGAACTCGGTTCGAATAGTCTGCTGCAAGATCTTGTCGGTCTCCACATCAACTGCTGCGGTAGCCTCATCCAGAATAAGAATAGGAGAAGGGTTGAGAAGAGCTCGTCCGAGACACATGAGCTGTTTCTGACCAGCAGACAGGTTGGATCCTCCCTCATTGATCTTCATGAGTAGCTCCAGATGCTTGCCGTCCGAATCAGTGGAAGATCGCACAAACTCGGCCAGATGAGAAAGTTCCAACACCTTCCAGATCTCCTCGTCGGTGTGAGCAGTTCCAGAGGGATCCAGGTTTTCCCGGATGGTTCCCTCGAAGATCTGAGAATCCTGGGGGATGATGGACAGTCGCTGACGAAGGTCTCGAAGTCCCAGTTTGGAAATGTCGACTCCATCAATGGAAATCTTGCCTCCAATAGCCTCAATGATTCGGAAAAGAGACAGAGTGAGCGACGACTTGCCGGCTCCTGTTCGTCCAACAATACCAATCTTCTCCTTATGCTTGATATCGAGAGAAATGCCCCGCAAAACAGGATCAAGACCGTCTCTGTATCGAGTGGAGTAGTCCTCGAAGGAAATCGATCCCTTCTCAGGCCAGGAAGGAGGAACACAGCCGGGGATCTCGGTGATGGCCTCAGACTTCAACTCACAGTACTCCCAGACTCGTTCAACAGAAACAGAGTGGGTCTCGACGTTGATAGCCATTCGAACCATGAGCACCAGGGTCCAGGTCACGTTCAGAGCATAGGTCATGACGATACCCATGATTCCAGGGTTCATGAAGTTGTACCATCGTAGAGACAGGATGGAAAAGAGACCTGTGGCAAACACAACCAAAGCAGCAATAACTCGTAGACGAAGCGACAGCCATCGGTTGAGGTTTTGCTGGATGAATCGTACCTTGGCAGAAACATCGGTTCGAGCCTGGTTAATCTTCTCGTAAGTGGCTTGTCGAGCGTATCCTCGGATAGTGGACACTCCATTAAGAGTCTCCTGGAAGTGGGCGTACACAGGCGATCGAGAAGCTGTCACCAGTCGTCGAACCTCTCGAGAAGAATGAATGTAGTACTTTTGGTATCGGTAAAAGAGGACCAGCAGAGGGATGATGAAGAGAAGAGTCATGGGAGTGGCGAAAATGATGACCAAAAGAGAAGCCATACCGGCAATAATGGCATTGAAAAGGTACTCGATGGCCGAGGGAAGGTTGGCGTCAATCTTGTACAAGTCTCCAGAAAATCGGTTAGTGATTCGACCCAGAGGAGTAGTCTCGAAGAAAGACATGGGTGCTCTAAGAACACAGGCCAGCATCTTGGCGTGCATCTCGATACCAGCCTGAATGGCTCCTCGAGCGTGCAAGAAGATGAGCTCAGCAACAAGCCAGATACCGGAACCAATACCCAAGATGAAGTAGACGGTGAGATAATAGCCGGGAGAAGACAGCTCAGAGTCGTCAGATCGCTCAGCCCAGTCCTTGAGCCAGTAGTTGGCAGCAACCTGAGACACAGAGACCATGACGTTGCACAGCAGAAACATGGCCAGGTTACCGAGTCCTAGAGCCTTGGCGTATCGAACATAGACGGAAGACTTGATATCTCCAGAAGTAACAATCTCCTGGTTGACACGGTCAGAGTCTCGTTCCTCAGCGTTGGACTTGGGACCCTTGGGAGCCACAAACTCGGCAGTTGAGGCTCGTCGAAGAGTCAGAGTACGCTCCATTCCAAGCTCCTCAACAGTGTCTTCTCCTTCAATGAGAACAGGGTCAGTCTCAACCATGGAAGTTGGAGTAGTGGGGCCAGAGACAAGATCAGAAGTGTTGGTGGAAGTATCCGTCTTCTTACCCTTTCGACCAAAGTCCTTGATCAACTTGGACAACTGACCCTCACCTTGAGAAACTTCCTCAAAGGAACCCTTCTCCACAAACGTCTTGTCCTGAATCAGATAGATCATGTTGGCGTGCTCCAGAGCATTGAGAGTGTTAGTAGCAAGCACCTTGGTCTTGGATTGCAACAGACCGTTGGGGCCAAGAACCTCCTGGATAATGTGATGCTGAACATGCTCATCAACAGCAGAAAGAGGATCATCAAGAAGAATGACATCAGCACGTGAGTACACAGCTCGAGCAAGTCCAAGACGAGCCTTCTGACCTCCAGAAAGAGCAATACCCTTCTCTCCAACCTCTGTCTGATCTCCGTCCTTGAGAATGGCAAAATCAGACTTGAGAGCACAAGCATCCACCACCTTGGCGTAAAAGTCGGCATCAAACTTGCTACCAAACACAATGTTGTCCTTGATAGTGGCGTTCATGATCCAGGGAGACTGGGCAACATAGGCAACTCGACCTCCAACAGTCACCTCTCCTTCATGCTTGTAAGTCTCTCCAAGAAGAGAATGCAAAAAGGTGGTCTTTCCACTACCGACCTTTCCAACAACACAAACAATCTGGCCCTTCTTGGCCTCAAAGTTCATGTCCTTGAGCAACAGCTTCTCCACATCCTTGGCGACATCTCGAGAGTCCCAGCCAAAGGAACCATTCTCAACAGTGACAGCAACCTGACCAGGAGTAGTAGCAGCTTCAACATGGGTCACAGCGTCGGGCTGGAGATCACGTGACTTGAGGTACTTTGAGATTCGACCAATAGACACTCCAGTTTCCAGAAGATGGGTGATGATGTAAGGAATGGATCCCAGAGGTTCCAAAAGAGCTCCATACAGAGCCATGACAGGGAAGGCAACATCAGTGGTAAGAGGCTTGTTCATACCAAGAGTGTAGACTGCAAAAGAGGCAGAGGTAGCCACAAAGGTAGCAACGCTCCAGGAGAAGGCCTCAGCAATCTCGTAGTGCAGAATCTTCTTCTGTAGCGCGAGTTCTCCTCCGTTTCTGATCTTACACACCTTGTCGTAGAAGACCTTCTCCCACGAGTAGAACTTGAGCGACTTGATGTTGGTGAGGACCTCGGTAGTGACGGCGGTTCGTTTGTCTCGTACCTCCATGATCTGCTCGTAGAACTTGGTCTCCCAGTAAGCAAAGACGGCGTTGATAGGCAGGTTCAGAGACATGACAAGAACTCCGGCCCACATGGCCTTACCAATGAGGAAGTAGATGGAAGTGAGACAGACAACGACTCCTAGGGGAGCTCCCCAGATGGTGTCCATGATATCGGCTGTTTGGGCAATCTGAGGCACATCTGTAGACATGAGGTTGACAATATCTCCAGAGTTAGTGTCAGCCTTGGCCTCGGGAGACACGGTAAGCGTCTTGTTGTGGATAGCAGCAGACAGGGCACCAGTAACCTCCAGAACCATGTTGAAACAGCCAATAATGAACTTGTTGGAAGACACAATCTGGACGAGAGAAAGAGCCAACATGGCTGTAACTACCATAATACCCTTGGTGATGAGTCCAGATTCGGAATCGGGGTCCAGGGGTTTGTTGAGAGTTCGGGCAGCATCTTCCTGAGCTCGGTAGTCGGTCACCACCAGAATCAGCTGTCTCAGCAAAAAGGGCTGAATGAAGGGAACCAGAGTTTCTCCGAGGTTGTAGACACACAGAAACAGGTACTTGGGTCCGTAGACGACAGTGATAGCCACAAGCAGAGAAGGGTTCTTCTTTCGCAGCTGCTTCTGCCACGTTTGTTCAAAGGTACCGTGTGTGACTGAGGTTTTGAGCCAAGAGGGACAGGCAGGAATGTCGTCAATGGTGAGTACCTTGGTGTAACCTGTTTTGAGCAGAGGTCCAAGCCATGCAAAGGTCGATCTGGAGGCAATGTTGGCGTACTCGATAGGATTGAGCTCGTCGAAAGCGGTTTGGTACATGTGAGGAAGCGATTTTCGGGGGTCGAAGATCCAGCATTCGAGAGAGAAGATGAGGGAGGCAATGAAGGTGGTGAAGAGGGCGGTTTGGGCTGAGTTAGTAAGGAAGCGAGGGCCGTAGGTCCGAGCGGACAACAAGCAAGTTGTAGCTATGGCTGTAGCTGTAGCTGTAGCTGTGACTGTGACTGTAGCTGTGACTGTAGCTGTGACTGTAGCTGTAGCTGTAGCTGTAGCTGTAGCTGTAGCTGTAGCTGTAGCTGTAGCTGTAGCTGTGACTGTAGCTCTGATGATCTGCTGTAAAGATCTGCTGATGCAGTGCTCTTGAGACAACTTCCATCCTCGCAATTGCTCGCAGCTTCAGCATATCAGCCACCTGCTTAAACACTTCGTTTGTGTCACATTATACTCTTGTTGAATCACCCTCCCCATATCTGATACTCACGTTAAGAGCTCTCACAGCGTCTCCAATGGTCTCTAAAAGTCCTCCGATGGCCAGAGTGAACCAGAACCAAAGAACGGCGGAGCTGGCAATCCGGCTTTTGGCAGCCTCCACATGTTGAAGGTAGATGATCTCGATTGTCGCCAGAACCAGAACCAGAGGGCTCCAGAAGAAAATGTCGGAAGGCTCAGCTTTGTGTCGGGAAGAGTCGTACAACAGGCTGAAGATGAGAGTAACTGCGGCTGCCTGTTTCAGCCAGTAGTCCCATTGACGGCGCACGATATGGGCATTGTTGGGTTTGTGCACAAACTGGACCACTTCATTAGTGCCCCAGATCAGTGCTATTGCTGAGGGAAAAAGATGTGAGAGTGCCTGGCAGGTGCACGGAGTAAGGTCGTACAGAAGCGATATGCCCCATTCTTCGGGGTGTGAACAGAGGCCAACCATGAGTTACAGGAAAGAAGAAGAGAGAGAGACAGAAATAAGAGACTCGGTGATCAATGGACGTGTATTTCAGTTAGTGAGACACGTGCAGAAACGCTGCAAGTTGCTGCAACCATGACCATTGGAGTGAGATAATGAGGCTAAGAGTATGACCATGATCTGGTACGATATCAGGCGGGGAAAAGAGCCGTGCGTGCTCACCGTGACTCACATTTGCATCTCAAGCTTTCCCCGCGTCAGAACAAGCCCTGCAACGCCCTTATTATCTACATGTCCAATGCTCCCCTCCTATCTGTGGCTACGCACGGCACCGCATAATCGGAGTCCGACATCTTTCAGGGAAGATAGCGTCTTTTCAATATGTCATTTTTAGGACCGGAAAGTAGCACGAAAACCGGCAGCAAAACGGCCAACCGGATAAACACCACAGACTACACTGATTATCGTCCCGATCTAACGCCACTGATTCACATCCTCAAAGTTTTGTCACCGGATTAACTTCCATGTCGCAATCAGCCAATTGAACTTTTTCCTTATAATTGAGATCTGAGATTGGCTGTGTGTGAGTGTACGAGTACGTTACATAGAAAAGCAGTAGATGTCGGGTTTTGACCGTATGATTACAATTACGTGAGTATTACTCATTATGAGAGTTGCCTAACCGGCTATAGATCGCAGTTCAAATTGAACCGCTTCCTTCCAAGCGGCTGAGTCATGAGATCTACGCTATGAAGTCATCTTACTAATACTTGGTTCACGTGACTTGCATCTACTTGAGGTCTACAAATAACTAATACTGCTGTACCAGTACACTCGACTACAGCAGATTGTTCTCCACTCTGACCTACGGCCATGGCTACCGTTGTCTCCATTGAAACACATTAATTACCAAAACTACCTCACCATAACCCGTCCAGGTACCACCTGGCGGTATTTCTCTCCTCCTCTTCGCCTATCTGATCGTCCCCTACCGCATCCTAAGCAGTAGCCTTCTCCGGAGTGACATGAACGTCCGGAGAACCAGGAGCTCCAGTCTGACTCACTCCACTTCCCTCTCGTCTGTGTCCGGTAGCGTTGCTAATGATGGGAATGTGGATGCCGTGCTTTCGCTCTCGCTTCTTCTTCTCCTTCTTGACCTGGGCCTCGGCCATAAGATCCTCAAACACCTTGACCTCCTCCTGCTCGGCCTTGGTTCGCTCGGTCTGCTTGAAAATAGATCCCATCAGAACCAGAGCCTGGGCCCGCTCCGCACGCTTGGCCTGAGGCACCTTTTTGTCGTACAGAATGTTCTCGCACACCTCTCGCAGAATGTCGTGCACCTCGCTCTTGGATGCGCTCCACACGGCGGCCAGAGTCTTTCCAATCACCAGACGCTCCATGGCGGCCTTGGTCTCGTCAGTCCACTCGTCTCCTCCAGCCTCCTCAGCCAGGGCCATCTCCTTGGCGGTTCCCTGGAGCTCAATGGCGGCAGAAATGGTGTTGAAGGTCTCCTTGGCGGCAGAACCCTTCTCCTTGAGCTTGCCGAAGAAGCCGGGGATGAAACCAAACAGTTTCTGAGACTTGAGGAACATGGATCCCTTGTTGAGGTAGACCTGGCCAATGGCGTGCACCAGCTCGACACCAAAGGACTCCATCTTGAGCTCGTTAGCCTCGGCTCGGATCTTCTCCTGGAAAGACCGGGTCAGATCGTCGGTCTTGTCAGTCTCGGTCCACACGGACATTCGCTCAATGAGTTTCTTCTCGAGTGTCTTGATTCGTTCCTTTCGAAGCTCGGCTCGCTCCTTCTCGAAAGCAGCCCGCTTTGCACGCAGCTTCTCGTTCTGGGCTCGCTTCTTTTTTCGCAGCTCTCTCTCCTTCTCCAGCGCCTCGGCTGCGGATCCGGGAGGGTGGATGCTGGTCTTCTCCTCATGAGCATGCTCGGTCAGAGAAGCTGTAGAGTGGTTGACTCCAGCAGAAGCACCAGCAGCGGCAGTACCGGCAGAACCGGCAGCAGCTCCAGAGGCAGCTCCAGTGGCAGCAGCACCTTCGGCACCAGCCTCAGCCTCGTCTTCGTCGTCAGCCTCCAGCTCCATGCTCTTCTGCAGATCTCGCATGATGGACAGCTCGCCAATCCAGTCGTTGAAGAGCTGGCCTCCGAAGATCATGGTGAAGAACTCGCTGGGGTCAGCGAAACCCTCGGCAGGCACGGCGTAGTCCTTTCCGTGCTCATTGTACTGCTGACGCAGATCCTTGTCGGACAGCACCTGGTAGGCCTCACCAATGGCCTGAAATCGCTCGTTGGCGGTCGGGTCATCAGGGTTCTTGTCCGGGTGGTGGCGGATGGCCATTTTTCGGTACGCCTTTTTGATTTCCGCGTCGGAGGCGTCCACCTGGACCTCCAGTAAGTCGTAGTATGTTGTGTCTACCACCTTCATGTTTGTGTGTGGTTGTTGAAGAGTGTGATATGAAAGTGTCTAAGTCTGTTGTTGGCTTGTATCGGGTGTACTGGGTCTGTAATGTCGTGTACCTGTACCGTAAAAGACATGCACCCTGCCTTGCTTATATTTTACACTCGGTACGGTGCACCCAAACCAAACACTGCTCTCTCCCAATAGACTTAGACTCAGGCTCTAACGGCCACAGGTCATAAGGCTGAGGGATTTGGACAGGGGGAGAGAGTGGTGTTCAGGAAGGAGCAACACGAGCGATATCGGCCGGTCAAAGGCGTAGATGCTGACTAACGGTGTTTCTGAATGTTCCTGCCTTCTGATCTAACTCCCATCTCCCCCCAATCACGAAATAGACCGACCCTTTCAACCTCCCACTTACCCCCCTAAACAATGTTAAATCCGAAAGGCTGATGTCCGGAAATAATCACAGCTATACACACTGCACACTGCACATGCTTTAACTCCGTGGGATACACGAGACCAGATCTACGGACTTGTACAGAAATACGACCAGAGTTCACGAGACGGACGCACAGAAGGAAATGGAACTTCAGCCGTGGCCGTTGAATAGGTTCATTGGTTTATTTTTAGTTACATAGTGCTACATACCTGTGACTGATCCATACATGTGATGAGATCAGACTTTGTGGAGATATCTCTGCCATACAGAGCCGAACGACTTGTTTGGCGTTGAGATCGGATCCATACACCGCTTCATTGCCGCACTGGCAACTGCGTACCCTGGTACCTCGATCCAGACTCAATTGACCAGACTCACCGTGTGACTGGAAAGTTTCAACCACTCCAGTCTCAACCTCTTTCCAGCTCCGTTATCTCCGACTCCTTGATTCTACTCGGACGTGCTACACACACCCCTTTAGAACCCTCTCGTGAATCGCTCCCACAACTGAGCAACCTCCGCAGTATCCACCTTGTCAATCATCTCCTTCCAGTCGTACTGACTTCCACCATTCTTCAGCTTCTCGGCCTCCTCATACAGCTTGCGCGAGTAATCAAACCCCTGCTTGTATGTCTGGTAATCGCCGTCCATAAACTGATCCATCTTGCCTGCCCTCAACGCTTGAATGTCGTCAATAGTGCCACTCACTCCACGCACATAGATCCAGCCGGCAGCTCCAACAACTACCAGCAACACAAACAACCTGACAAAGGTCGTGATCATGCCCCAGAAAGATCGCAGACTCTGCTTCAACACAAGAAGAGACACGTAGAAGATGAGCAACACCAGAAGAATGCCCATGAGATCGGGATGTGTGGAGAAGATGGACTGAAGAGGAGGCTGTAGAGCGCCAACAACGTAAGATACCGTCATCATAGCCAGCCGGCTTGCAATCGAAAGAACGTTGACCATTGTAGGAGTGTACCGGGTACCGTCAGACGTGAGATGTGTAAGAGTCTACGTTTCGTCCATCACTTCCACACTCTATCGAGATCAAATGTTGTGATCCCAAAAACCTTAATTGCCATCTTCACATGCGCGTGCATGCACCTCTCCCAAGGTGGCAAATCTGGGGTCGCCACTGAAACGTGGCAGGTCCAAGTGGCTATGAGTGATTATGTAATCATATAATTTCAGCCTCACCTCAAACGTCGACCTCGCACTACATGCTATTATTGTCCGCTTGCTAATTGGGTTACGCACAGTGGCTCACTTGTATCATACTAATTATCATGTCATTGCTATATGCTCAAGAACTCATACACCGTCTAGTTGTACAGGTCGTCCTCCTGGTCGGCACCAAAAGCGGTTCCGGCTCCAGAGTCGGCGGCAGGGGCCTCAGCGCCGTCCTCGCTGAATCGGAAACCAATGTTACCTCGCGACGACTGGATCTGCTGGGCGTAGGCCTCGTATCGACGCAGCTCGCTGTCGCTGACAGATCGCTTGGCGGTCTTCATGGCCTCCTCAAAGTGGGCTCGGGTGATGTAAGGAACGGGGTCCTCCATCTCAACGTCCTCGTTGCCGGCAGCCTCGGCCTCCCGCTGGGCGGTGATGGCAGCCTCAATGGAGTCCTTGATGGCGAACTTGGCGGATCGCTGCACAATGTACGACAGATCGGCACCAGTGAAGCCATGGGTGGACTTGGCAAGCTCCTGCAGAGAAAGACCGGGCTCGAGAGGGGTCTTTCGCAGCTGGGCCTTGAGAATGGACAGTCGTCCAGCCTCGTCGGGCAGAGGCACGTAGATGAGCTGATCGAGACGTCCAGGACGCAGAAGAGCGGGATCGATCTGATCGGGTCGGTTGGTAGCACCAATGACGAACACGTTCTTCTTGGCGTTCATACCGTCCATCTCGGTAAGCAGCTGGTTGACAACTCGGTCAGAAGCTCCACCGGCATCGCCAACAGAGCCACCTCGGGCCTTGGCAATGGAATCCAACTCATCGAGGAAGACAACACAAGGAGCAGCAGCTCGGGCCTTGTCGAAAATGTCTCGGATGTTGGACTCGGACTCTCCGAACCACATGGAAAGCAGCTCGGGACCCTTGACGGAGATGAAGTTGGCGGACACCTCGGTGGCAACGGCCTTGGCAAGCAGGGTCTTACCGGTACCGGGGGGACCGTAGAACAACACACCCTTGGAAGGAGACAGACCAAACTTGGTGTACATCTCGGGGTGCAGCACGGGGTACTCGACAGTCTCCTTGAGCTCCTGCTTGATACCGTCGAGACCTCCAATGTCCTCCCAGGTGACGTTGACGGACTGGACAACGGTCTCTCGGAGAGCAGAGGGGTTGGAGTTACCGAGGGCGAATCGGAAGTTCTCCATGGTGACTCCAAGGGAGTCGAGGACCTCGGCGTCGATGGTCTCCTCCTCCAGGTCAATCAGATCCATCTTCTCTCGGATCTGCTGCATGGCGGCCTCAGAACACAGAGAGGCGATATCGGAACCGACGTAACCGTGAGTCTCGGCGGCAATGGTCTCGAGATCAACGTCGTCACCGAGCTTCATGTTCTTGGTGTGGATTCGCAGAATCTCGAGTCGTCCAGTGGGATCGGGGATACCAATGTCGACCTCTCGGTCGAATCGACCGAATCGACGCAGAGCGGGGTCGATAGAGTTGGGTCGGTTGGTGGCGGCAATGACCACAATGTTGGCTCGGGCCTTCATACCGTCCATGAGGGTAAGCAGCTGGGAAACAACTCGTCGCTCGACCTCACCGTTGGTCTTGTCTCGCTTGGGGGCGATAGAATCAATCTCATCGATGAAGATGATGGCAGGAGAGTTCTTCTCGGCCTCCTCGAAAGCCTTTCGCAGGTTGGACTCGGACTCACCGGCCATCTTGGACATGATCTCGGGACCGTTGATCAGGAAGAAGAAGGCACCGGTCTCGTTGGCGACAGCTCGAGCCATCAGGGTCTTACCAGTACCGGGGGGGCCGTACATAAGAATACCCTTGGGGGGCTTGATACCGATGGACTTGAACAGCTGGGGGTGTCTGAGGGGCAGCTCAACCAGCTCTCGGATCTGGGCCATCTGCTTTCGAACACCTCCAATGTCGTCGTAGCCGACCTCGTTGAGGTTGCCCTCCTCGTCCTCTCGCTCAATGGGGTCTCCCTCGCAGTGGATGACGGTGTCCTGGGCGACAATGGCGTACTCCGGGGGGTCGACGTCGACCACCTTGAACTCGACTTGTCGCATACCTCCTCGCACGGTGAACAGATCACCCTTTCGCACGGGTCGGTAGGCCTCGACAAAGTAAGGCTTGAGGAACACGTCGAACAGAGAGCCGGTCAGACCCTCAATGGTGTCGGAGATGGGCAGACACGAGATTCGGGTGGCGTACTTGATGTCGGGGCAGGGGTGGACGGAAACAACGTCACCGAGTCGGACCCGCAGGTTTCCTCGCACGCATCGGTTGATTCGGCACACTCCGTCCTCGAGAGTCTCGTCGGCCAGCACAATCAGAACTGTGTCCTTTCGCTTCTTGCCCTTGACCAGCACTGTGTCGCCCCGGAACAGCTGGAGCAGATCCATGGTTGCTGGCGACATGCAGATGATGGAGTTGTCATCGTTGGTGGCGTCGTCAACGACGAGAGCTATGTTAGTTATGTTTGTGATGATTGATCCATCGTTGCTGTCTTTGATTGAGGCTGATGTGTGGTGTGTCTGTGTCACATCCATCCAAACCACTGTCTGTGTAACCTCCATCACCTCACAACAGTATCAACGCCATACTCACCGTTATCCTTCTTCTTCTTTCGCAGAATGGCGGTGGCCAGAGAGTCGTCTTCGTTCTCGCCAGCACCGGAATTGTCGATCAATCGCTTCGATTCTTCGGTATTGTCAGTCATGGTGATGTGTACAGTGGAGAGTTAAGTCAAGTACGTTTGCCACAGTTAAAAGTGGGACTGAGAGAGCGGGTGGTTAAGGTTCGGGTGAGAGGACAGTGCGAGGGTGTGGGAAACAGACGCTTATAAATCCTGCGTGGAAGTGGTGAGGAGAAAGACAAGTCGGGGTGGCGATTGTCAAGGTTATATAGATTATGTTTGTGTTCTTCCCCCGCTTAAATCCCATCGACTCCACATGATTACGTGGCCTCTAAATTCAGACCTTCCAGTACCTTCGTTAGAGCAATTGCCTAATCTACCGTGTTGAACTTTGTCGCTCCAAGCCTCAACAAGATGGAGGGTAGGGCCAAAGACAAGAGATGGAAGGCAGACGAAGGATCAAGCGGGTATGCCCAAGAGTTGTGATTATGTAAGCAATGCCACCTGATCTGTCGATATACGCCTTCCGCTTAGTCATCAGCTTCTCACGCATACAAGCGCATCGTCCTATGTTTGGTCGTCATAGTTGCGTCATGAGAAACACGTTGCAGCAGATAAGCCAACCCTACAAAGATACAGCACACGCCACTTGCTTAGTCAGCCGGTGAATTTGTGTTCTGAGACACCGGGTATGTGGGGAGATGGTTTCAGCTGAGTCAGCTAACGACCAATCGTTCAATTACATAAGCATTTCGACCTACCTAAACCGGTCCATTTATTTTTGACTCCTTGTTAGATCACATGACCTCCTCCTGTGAATGGTGCCTACAGTATGCATGTCTATCATCCTACATGCAACATCCCATCCCAGAGGTGATCTTACTAACAATCATCAACATTCAACACAAGCAGAACGTCTAGTTCTGATCCAACCGCCGCATGACATCTTTCTTTGTGTCCACGTTCAACTGCGGCAAGCTCACCCAGGACACGCAGTACCATGCTCACCTGTCCACCGAGTTTGCCGGTCTGGATGCCCCCCACGTTCTGTTGTTTGGGTATCAGGAGCTGTGTTCAATTCCCGATGGGTGTCTTGGATACGCCGTCGATCCGCTCAATGATCTGACTCAGCAGGTGCTCAAGGCTATCAAGGACCAACCCTGGCAGAAACGCTACTCTGTGGTCGGCCAGCATACCTTTGGAGCAATGGGTCTGGTGGCAATAGCTTCTGAGGATGTGAGTGTCACAGACGTCAAGTTGTGCCACGTGGCCTGCGGTATGTTCTGGTCGTCGCTCAAGGGCGCCGTTGGACTCAGACTCAATGTGGACGGCCATCCTGTTGTGGGTGTAGCAGCCCATCTGGCAGCTAATGAGGGCTTTTTGGAACAGCGAAATGACGACTTTGCTACCATTGCCAAGGAAATGAAGTTTCTGACCCCGCGCACAGGTATCTACGATAACGCCACTGTTTTCTTTTTGGGCGATCTCAATTACAGAGCGTCCGAAAACGAACAGGGGCTCGCAGATTACAAGGTGGTAGATGAGCTTTTTGACGCCATGGGCTCGTCCAAGGCATTCTGGGGATTTCAGGAGGCCGAAATCACCTTCAAGCCGACCTACAAGTTCCACACTGGAACCTCCAAATACAACACCAAGCGAATCCCGTCCTGGTGCGATCGTGTCTTGTATAGAGGAGCAGTCATGCCCCAGAAATACAACTCCATCCCGGCAATCACTTCTTCAGACCACAAACCCGTGTATCTATCGGCCTTGGTGAAACTCGGAGAAGCTACCAGTATTGAGCAGGACATTGTTCCGGCCCACATTCTGTCTGCTGCCCATGTTTCGGAACTTTTGCATATCCGAACCTCTGCCATGGACTACATTATTGCTCTGGGACTGTTGGGATTCACGACACGAATGGGCTGGATGTCTATTGCCGGCTTCTTGTTGTTTGCTTGGGCTTTGTATCGCTAAACAACCACTTGAAGCTAGCTGAACGAGTCTCTGGAACTCTTGAGCCTCTGGAGATCGTGAGCCACTGGAAGCTCCAACGACTGCTTGGCACAAGCTGAAGCCCACCAGAGCACGAGTGGACGGCATCTAAACTAACTCACAAGTGTTTACTTGTACTCTACAATCACCTATTGCAAATTGCCACCGGGCACCACCAACGATACGATAACTACAGGACTATGATATCAGCGGCTGCGCTGACGATAACTATTATTTAATCATTATATTAACTGCACAGGAGGAGGTGGAGAAGGGTCGAGGTTTTTGGTTGGGGTAGACGACGAGTGCAGAGATCATTGTTTTCACGGAGACTGCCACAATGAAGCTGCTGATGAATATCAAAGGTCGGGGATGCTGAGCTATCTCTCCAGAGCTACAATGAGTTCTCATCCACAGTACCGACAGCTTCTTGTGCTTCTACAGTATGTAGCACATTCATGTTTGTGGTATCTATGTGACTCTCTACAGTGTCAAATGAGCTGATGCGGTACTCACTATAGCTCCTATTGAATGACATAAGAGGTGAGTTGACAATAGAGCCTACCAGACCGTTCTGTGAGTCTCTACACTTCACTGTAGCTAGTTACAGATCAGCCTTTTTAGCTTATAGTATGTAGACTCAGACCAAGACAAGGTAGATACAGCTACTGGTCTAACATGTTGTAGTAAACTTGTAGACATGAGAGCTGTATTGTTGGATACAGAAAAGTCGTCTTTACTCGATTTATATTGGTTCCCCAATTATTACCATTTTCTGCCATTTTCTCTGACTTTCTCCAGTATCTTACCAACAACCACCAATATCAAAGTTCACAGCCTACCAACTCTCTTCATGCTACACGAGCTGGTGAAAACCCTGACATTTCGGACTGTTCAACTGAAAGCGCTTGAATCCGGACGACTGCTGAAACCCAAGGACCGCCAAAAGATTTCACGCATTGTTTATTCCATGCTTTCCAACCGTCCTACGAAAAAGGCCAAGGCTTCTACTCGAGACGAAGCCGGGTTCAGAATGCGAGCCCAGAAGGTGAAAAATCTCGAGATCAACGACGACGAGCAGGCCGATGGAGCCCAATACGAGCTGAGCGACGGACTACGACGAGTGACGCCCTACTACTACACTTATCTGACCTATTGCAAGCAACGGTGGAGAGATCGGGAACTGTTGGACATTTTCGCCAATGAGTTCAGAGACAGAGAGGAAAGCTACTATCGATGGGCTATTGAGAACGGCCAGGTGTTACTGAACGGTAAGGTGGCTCAGATCGACACTATTGTTCGCAACGGAGACGCCATTCAGCACAGATCGCATAAACATGAACCTCCAGTGACTGATGTGGATATCGACATTGTGCATGAAGATGATGATCTGGTGGTGGTTGACAAACCCTCGGGGATTCCTGTTCATCCTGCGGGACGGTACAGATTCAACACGGTCGTCAACATTTTGAAACACGTGAATGGACTGCATGTTCATCCTTGCAACCGTCTAGATCGACTCACCTCAGGACTCATGTTCATGGCCAAGAACCCCAAGTCAGCAGACAAGTTTGGAGCTCAGCTGAGAGACCGTCAGGTGCAGAAACAATACGTGGCTCGAGTCGTGGGCAAGTTCCCCGATGGAGAAATCACAGTAGACGAAAACCTGTGCACTTTGGATCCCAGAATTGGATTCAATATCGTCACTACAAAGGTGGATCGAGAGCATCATAAGGCTCTGATGGAGCGGGCTACTGAGCGAGAAGCCAAGACCGTCTTTAAGCGCATTTCGTACGATGGAGAAACATCTGTTGTGCTGTGTAAACCATACACTGGCCGAACACATCAGATTCGGGTCCATTTGCAGTTTCTGGGCCATCCCATCGCCAATGACCCCCTCTACTCGTCTCCAGATGTCTGGGGAGAGACTCTGGGTAAAGGTGGACATGAAAACTACGATGTTATGATGAAAATGATCGATGACGTTGGAAAGACGAAAACGGCCGAATCGTGGTACTTCCGAGCCAACCCTGACCAACCTATTGGAGAAGTGCTTTCTGGAACCTGTGATACATGCAAAACTGCTCTTTACACCGATCCTGGGCCTAACGATCTGTCTCTGTGGCTACATGCTTTCACATACTCTTCTAAACCAGACAAGGAGAACCCTGATGCGCCCAAATGGTCGTACTCGACAAAACTGCCTGACTGGGCCACTGCTCCTCACAAGAAGTTTATGGAATTGGCCGTGAGCGAAGCAGACAAGTCTGAGGGCACAGAAACTGCTTTTTGCGTGGGAGCTGTTCTTGTCAAGGACGGAGAAGTTCTGGAGACAGGCTACTCTCGAGAACTTCCCGGAAACACTCATGCTGAACAGTGTGCTTTGGAAAAGTACTTTGCCAAGCATGGAGTCACCGATGTGCCTGAGGGAACTGTCATCTACACAACCATGGAGCCCTGTTCAGAACGTCTATCGGGTAACTTGCCCTGTTTGGACAGAATTCTCAAATCCAACATCAAGACTGTTTTTGTAGGAGTTCTCGAACCCGATGATTTCGTCAAGGACAACACTTCTCTGGCCAAACTGGAGGAGGCTGGAATCAGTTACATTCAGATTCCAGGATACGAAGAGGAGAGTATCAGAATCGCCAAAAAGGGCCATCCTCAGGACTAGCATTGTATATAGTGAATAGAGGAGGAACGAGGGGTACGAGTGATTGTCACGTGACCCAAATGTACATTAGTCAGCCGTATTCGGACGTTTAGTCATCGTTTTGTAGACTACATCATCATCTATTACCATCTAAAACCAGTGAAGACACTTTTAGCTCCACTCATCACCCTCCACCTCTTCCACCACCCCCGTGATTCGGGTGGCTCGTCGACTTCCTAGTTGGGAAGAGGAATCTCCAGCTCGGGGTATTGTTCCTTGGCCAGCTCCTCAAACTCAAGACCGAGAGAGTTGGCAGCCCACACAGCAAGAGCGGCAGAAGTGGCGTTCTCAGACACCAGCTCCTTGAGCAGATCGCCAGCCTGGTCCTTGTACTCGGGCACAGAGAAAGCCAGACGAGCAGTAGCCACGGCATCGGACTCGGTCTCGTTGAACAGCTTGGGGAGCATCTTGAGAGTCATGTCCTTGAGGTTCTGGGCGGTGGTATCATCACCATTGAGCTGGGCCTCGGCAACCTTGGCCAGAACAGAAGCGTAAGGGCTAGCAGCATCGGTAGCCTTCAGCTTGTTGAGCGACTGAAGAGCAAGCATGTACTTGTTCTGTCGCAGGTAAATCTCGGCCTGGAACACGAGTCCCAGACTGTCGCCGACGTCAGCGAGCTTTTTGGCATGAACAAGAGCAGTTTCAAGCAGATCCACGTTCTTGACAAGCTTGAGACCCTCGGGATCGGCATCGTGTCGATGTTCGGGGGTGGGCATTCCGTTGGGGTTCTGCTTGGCTTCAGCAGAGCCCTCGTTGGCAGCCTTCTTCTTCTTCTTCTTCTTGACGGTGGTGGAAGCGTTGTAATCGACAGCCTTGAGAGGGTAAGAGCCAGGGAGAACAGCACCAGAGCCGCAATCGGGCTTGGTATCGTACAAAGCAATGTAAGTCTCAATAATGCCTCGAGTGGATCGGATGAACTTCTTGCTCTTGTACAGCTTGTCTTCCCATTGCAACATGTCAATGTAAGCGTTCATAGTTCCCTTTCGAAGAGCGTAGAGATGGAAGTCCAGCTGTTCATGTTCAAACTCGCTGAAAACGTTGAGAGCGGCCTTATGACGCTTAAGGGCCATGGTACCATCGCCGTTTCGTCGCTGTCGTCTAGCCAGCTCAGACAGGAACCAGTAGCCCTGCATATCGTGCAGATCCTGGACTCCGGTGCCGGAGGTGTCGTTTCGGGTGAACATGGAGATGAGCTTGATGGCCTGCTCAATGTCGTCCGAGTTGTTGGCTCGCAAAGTGTACTTGGCGGCCTTGGTGTTGAGGTATCTGTCCTGGAGATCGAGTTCTCGGGCAGCGTTGGCAGCCTCGGCTCCCTTGTTGATGGCGCCCATTCGCTTGAGAATCTTGGCTCGAGTCAGATGCAGCTCCACCAGCGTGGGGGTATGTTCAATGGCCTCGTCAATGTACTTGAGGGCCTTCTTTTGGTCGCCTAGCTTGGAAAAGTGCTGGGCCAGGAAACAGGCGGACCACAGGAAGTCCGAAGCTCCAGAGAGATCGTTGGTAGCATTGTCAAAGATTCGCTGGGCAATAGCTCCGATAGAAAGAGCCTTGGCGGGGTTCTTGTACAGATGCTTGACGTTCATAAAGGCCGAGGGAACCCGTCGATGAATGAGAGTGGACACGTAAGCGTCAGCAGCCTCATCAAAGGCCTTACCCTCCAGAAACTCCAGAGGCATGGATCGAGGACAATCACTTCGAGGGTACTTTTGGGCCAGTTTCTTGTACATGACGGCCTTGAGCTCGTTGTTGTCCTGGATACCAAGCACCTTTTCGAGTTGTCGGTAAAGAGCTCGATCATGGGGGTTTCGTCGCAGCAAAAGACGAGTGAGTCTCTGGGCGTCCTTGGTCTTACCCTGAAGCATGTAGATTTCGCATCTGTGTTCGAGAATCGACTGCTGGTCGGGGATATGACGTTTGGCGTCCTTGTTCTCCAGCTCCTCGAGATCCTTGAGCGCCTGCTCGTACTCCTTGCCCTCAATCAGACACTTGTTTCGGAACAGAGCCAGCTCGCAGTTTTCAATGTCGTCTGACTGAGTCTTGTCCTTGGCCTCCTTTTCGGGTGCGCTCTCCTCGTAGGCAGCCAGGGTTCGGGCAGCAGCTCCGTAGTCTCCCTTAAGGAACAGAGCGACGGCCAGACCAGTCCAATTGGCTCGGATCTCGGGCTTATCGGTAAGCTGCTTTCGTCGGGTGATCACCAGAGGCTCGTACTCACGGGTCTGGACCTGCATGAGAGACAGGTCTCGCAGCACGTTCTGGTTGGTGGGATCGATGGTCAGTGACTTCTGGTAAGCCTTGAGAGCAGCATGGTAGTTTTTCTCAGATCGCTCCAGCAGAGCCAGCACGTGCCAGATGATGTAGGACTCGGGGTCGTTCTTCATTCCGGCGTTGATCAGAGACCGGCCCTCAACAGGAGAATCCTGGTGGTACCGACACAGACCCTTGACGGCCAGAGTCTCTCCATGCTCGGGTTTTTGTGTCAGAATGTGATCGGCTCGCTTGATGGCGTCGGCGTACTCCTTCTTTTCGTAGAGAGTCAGACACTGCTTGAATTCCGCCATCAGCATGTTGCTGAGCTTGCGGTTGGCGGGCGGCGCTCGGGCGTTCATGGTCGAGGACGTGGCACAAACAGCTTTTGTTGGAGAGAGTGATTTGGTGATGTGATTCGATATTGTACAGCTGGAAAACTTTATCCGATTGGGGAGATGGTGGAAAGAGGGTGTTGTGAACGCTGTGGGTGGTTTGGAGAGCTGAAAATTGGAATGTAGAGTACATGAGGTATGCTGGGTATTCTGGTGGCTTTTTATTCTTTCTACGACGTCTGTAGCCTGTTTTAGGTGAGGTGTGTTCTTCAAATCACACTCACTCAAAACTCCCAAATATGATCGTGTTCATGCAGAGTTCTTCGAGAAGCACATGACCAGATCGAGGGGGTCATTGGAGGGAGATGGAGTTGATCTGAGGACCGATAGCACTTCTTTGCCACTTCTGCTTTCATTGTCCATAGATTTTTGAGTGGCACCAGTTGTTTCAGAGATTCATGAGAAATCATGGTACAAGTGGCATCCGGCTGAAAAGAAATGCACTTGAATTAATTGAAGGTTACTTGGAACAGAATCCGGTACGGGGCTCAGAATGAAACCTACAGGACTGTACAGTACTCCGTAGATAAGTGGTTGGAATGAAAGGTGTACCAATAAGCAGCTGTCAGGATGGTAAGCATTCTGGTACTACTTTTCTTTACGTCATACGACATTTCTGTACAGTCCGCTCACTCCAACCAGTTAAGCCTTTAGTTGGGATTACTTAACTCATACGGGTCCAGTTGAGTCGACTCTGGGAGTTTTGGGCAGTTTTAAGCTATTGAGCACAAAGAGAATGGGAGCGAGAAGTAGTTGGATTCCTCCCAATTGAAAGGAAAACCCCACAAAAGGTGATCTTATTATCAACCAGAATAGGTAAAGCTCACCTGGTTACGATCAGGCCACATCGTTCTGGAATGAGTAAACTCCTAGGAAGTGTGGACTATATCTGGACTTAAGAGAGCGTCAATAGCGAGGGCGGCGGCAATACCGGAGTGATTGGGGCTGTCGAGGAGTTCACATGGACACAGGAGGAATGGGGCATGTTGGGGCTTGCCACATGATGAGCTTTATCGATTACTGTAAGGTGCACCTGTTTGACGTGGAGAAGACCAAGAACTGGGTGGGTTTGTAACGGAGGTAATCTAGCTAATGTCCAATGATTACTTAAGGAGGGTAAGAACTTGGTATACAGAAGTACCACACGGTTAGCCAAGTTGATTGTAGATCTCACACTAAAGAGCCAGAACAATAAGCACCTCTTAGAGAACGATTGTGTACAAGTACAAGTAGTTGGAATAAACACATT
Organism: Yarrowia galli; assembly: GCA_900519055.1. Classification (NCBI taxonomy): domain Eukaryota; kingdom Fungi; phylum Ascomycota; class Dipodascomycetes; order Dipodascales; genus Yarrowia; species Yarrowia galli. Next base: position 4,159,561 of record ULGS01000006.1, on the reverse strand, counting down.
GTTAGACCTGTATGGTCACACTCCCCCACCATCCATTTGTTATGATAGCTTGTCTTGATTAAAGAGTGCATGAGTTACACAAGTAGACACCGCTGTCTATATAGAGGCCCCATACCCCCTTCTTCCTCTTCTCTTCTTCTCCAACAGTTCGGCTCCCCGTACTTGTAAGTACACCCCTGCTTCCCCCTCTCTGTCTGTGACCATGCCCCTCTTGTCAATGAGGTCCCTTCTAAAGGGTACCGTCAGCGCTCGCCATCATTCCGATGCTCTGGAGAGCCTGTGCTTCTTGATCGACTTCGTTTGGCCGGAATGGTATTGTCTGTGACAGACCAGTCTACATTACTACATTAACACAGGTATCGTGACGAGCAGTCCATGAATCCCCTTGACATCTCAGCATGGTGCAAGAAGCAGAAAAGCCTGTTGTCTCCGTCACTCTAGACTCAGCTCTTGCCTATGAAGTGTTCTCGTCTCTGACACTAAAACCCGGCTCTTGTTGTCGTCTTCTCTTCTATTTACAATTAATTAATGATCCTCTGTGTGATGTTTGTACGTGAGCTTTGTGTGGTGGGTCGAGGTGGATGGAGTCCGGCATCACAGGTAAGGCCAGTGGGGAGCTATCAACAGGAACAGTGTGATTGTGTATCGTAGGCGATGGGGCTAGCTGGGTAGTCAATTGATCTTGAACCACAAGCGGGAGATCAAATTGCAGCTCACGGAATCCTCCATACACCTGATAGACACCAGCCACACTTCAGCCACAGCCACTGTATATGCTTTCGTTAGCCTCAATTGTCTAAACCAGAATCAAACGTTCAATTGCATCGCCAGTTTCCTCGACAACGTATTCCAGACTTCACATACTTGATCAATTCACCGTACCAAAGCCATATATCAACACCACCACCCTCCAATGCCTCTATAGCGACCCTGAAGTCCATTTAACCACACTGTATGACATCCCACCTCGACAAATCGAGTAGTACCTTGTTGACGAGACAATGACAGAGTTCTTTTTGTGTATGACTTTTCAATTGCCTCGTTTGTCCGGTTTGTTCATCAACAATCAAACTGTTTCCAACAATGACGGTCTTTGTCGAACAGAGTGCTGTAGCTCTGAGCCTGACGATCCAAGCGTCAGAACGAGCTCAAAACGAGGTTGCTGAAACTCTGGAGTCGGAGCGGTAGTAATTGCAGGAGCCGAATGTCTTAATCATGGTCATACTTTTATTTCCCACGGGTTTACCAACTTGTTTGCTACAGCATCATAGACACAGGGTTTAATGGTTCCATATCAGAACACTATTTCTGACAGGTCCATGTGCAATTGGAGTGGTGGAAAATATCTGATAATACCGCCGTCATCTCCAAGGCCTCCTCTCTCGAATGAACAACATCCTATAATCGTAGACCTCCTGTGAGACATTCTATGACCTTCCAACACCCGCGGATATTGAAACCTTGCGAAAAGTTAATCGCCGCACAGTAAGGTGATTTCCCAGCTGAAACAAGATAACTCTACCTGAGGCCAGAAAGCTGATTGCTGTGAGCATCCTCAAGCACATCTGTAGAGTGACATAATTGCTCTCTACAACTTTTGGATTTTTCACGCTTTTACTCGATTTTCCCTCCTTTTCACGTCGAAATCGAACATTATAACTACAAGTAGACTTCTGAGCAACTTGCCCATTTAAGAACCAATTGGTCCTCATCTGACACTAAAAAGAATGTAATAGCGAGCCATTTATCAAGTCGGTGCATCTTCCTCCGAGCTCGTCAGCCCACCTGAGACTACCCACAGTTACACTGACAAAAGCAACAGGACGAGACATGTCACAGGACGGCGGAAAAACGAAATAATCACAAGGAACCCGGCGATGCCACATGTTACAACCCTACATTTCCAATCGAAGCGGCTATTGGATTGCGATAGAGTTCTAGAAGCTCTCTCATTAGTGCAGATCAGAACTAAGCGAGCTGTCAAGGTATGTGACCGTCACCAACAGGGTAAATAAGTGTTCCAGCTGACAGGGGGTTTGTGGGGGGGAGGACTTGACTGTTCAGTAACCTGGCTCTTTCTGGTAAATTTCAGTATTTTGTCGTATTTCTTCGACCACTCCACGGTATCATAATAATACCCCCACCATACGCTCCCTGTCGATCACTTTGAACTGCAGGGGTGTCCCGAGCTATTGAAGCAGTCCAGGAGGAGGGCTATTATGCACAGAATGTAAGCAGACTTGAGACGAACGTTTGCTGAAATGAATTCATTTCTGTTGCAGACGGCCTCTTTCGATCTCCTACAGCTCCTAAGCAAGCGGCACTGCCATCACCAAAAGATGGGGAGACGACCCTGCACCGTTCAATTCTAATTGTCGACGATGGAAGCAGCCCTTTTGAGAAACTGGTTGTTTCTCACACAGTTCAGAACAAGGAGAATGCGAATAAAGAAATGAAGTGTTCGTCCTGTAGAGAGCAGCTACGCTGTTTGCAACTGAGACTTCATTAACAGGGGCATAAGCTCCTCCGCGAAATCCAAGCCTCCGCAAACTTGTTTATCATCGACCAAACAGTCAAGCGAGCTTCACCACTGGTGGCTGTTGTCTTTTATGACATTGGCTATATATCTCAGGTATCTAATGTGGTAATAAATTGCTAGCTATTGAATTCTAATGTCATAAATCCAAAGAGCTCAGTACAGGTGAACAACACGAGAAAAGCGAGAAACAAATCGGGAAGAATTAGTAGAGATTGCTCACGAGACCTGGTGAGATGTGACTACGAGTACGAGTCCGGCAAGAGCTTGAAAAGCTTCTGGGAGAGTGTTTTGGAGACGGATACTCATGTTATCAGCTTTAGGATAGAGTTATCTGAGGGGAAGACCGAGATATTTCGTAGTTTTTGAATAAATTAGGTGAGGCAAATCTGAAGCAAATGACCTATTTTGACCGTTGTATAGATTATCTGTATAACGTTACTTTTTTGTTTTCGGACAAAATGTAACGTTGGTGACCGTTGTCCAGTGCAGGAGTGAATCCGGAGAAGAGATAGCTGGAGTTACAGTACAGGTGAGAGGAGTTGACAGTGAGTGTCTTTCAAGTATCAAGAGGTGTTCTTGAATAGACACTAGTTTACTCCGAAACTTCCCGGACAGAATTGCAACTTCCAGACCATCACTTTGAACTCCAGCCTGCTGAACCTCGGCACGGCAATAACTTCGGTATTCCAATACGATTCGGTAGATTCATTAGACTGATCTCTTCTCCATCATTCCCGCTCCAGAACAATATCACACTTGTATCTCTTGCTAGCTAATCTTAGCATCAATCTGAAGTCTTAGTACACTATTGTACCACTATTGTACCATTAGTTAGTGTGCAGTTAGATCTACAGGGGGTACATGTTGAGGGCGGAAAACGAGTTAAACAAGCAGGGACGGACCAAGTACAGACCCCAAGTTGGCTCAAACGACCTTCCGATAGTTCAACTTGCTCCCTGAACTCGCACCCTCCTCTTTAGCCATCATGTGGTTCTCAGTCATGTGGCTTGAGGTTAGTGCACATTGGTAATCTTAGAGCGTTAGACGTATAGTCATATTGGGACTATGAGAGGAGCTATTTCGATTTTGAAAGTTGTGTTTCACTCGCAAGAACTTCCATGGTTGATCCAGCCAACCCCCGCTTCAATAACTCCACCACATCACCCTCTTCAACATTCCCTCTCGGGATGACCTCATCCTGCAGGGTACATTCCTGAGTTCCCATCCCAACAACAGTCTCCACAACCTCCCAACTAACCCGTGCCTCGCCCACTAACCTTATTTCCCCTAACCTCAATCTCGCCATGCAAAGTTTTGATAACCACTTTTTGTACACACAAACATCTCTCATCACAACACGCCGGTCTAGAACGCGATGGACAACCTCAAATCGCTCGGAAAGGGGCTCCCTGCAACGGCCGTGGACGCGTCGCTTGCACTGGAGTTCCGCAACGCCGCCAACGCAGTCACAAAGCTCTACAAAGTGTCCAACGAAAAGGCCCAGGTGGCGCGCCAGGAAGGGTACAAACAGTGTCTGTCGGACGTGCTCGGCTTTCTGCAACAACACCAGCAGCGTCATGTGGACGGTCTGAGACGCGAGAGCGAGGGCGAGTCCGGCGACCTAGCTCACGAACTCTGGAAATGGGTCACTAAACAAGAAGAAAAGCTGGATGATGATGATAACACGATAGCCAGTGCGACCGGGTCTTCAGCATCAAACACAAACTCAAGGGAGACCACAAATGCCACGTCATCGAACGCCCCATCGTCGAATGCCGCTAACAATATCTCCTCCAATACCACTTCCAACACTTCTAACCCTAACACCTCCTCTGCATCCACAAACACCCACTCTCAACTCGACTCGGACGTGCTCCGAATGGGTTTCACGCCCTTTTCCTTCTCGCAGGATTTGGTGTATCCCGGCTACGCGGCTGTGAAACGAAAGGGACATGCCCATGGTCATGTTTACCACTGTGACGAGGACAGTGAGGAGGATGAGGGAAGTAAGAGGATGAGACTGGTATAACACGAGCGCAGCGAGTGTTATACTAGCGAACACGAACTCGGGAGCAGCGAGTGTTTCGCATTCGCACGTGAAAGCACAACATCTACACACGGTGAAACCCCTGCTTTTTGGGTATCACAAACAACAAACAAACGGTCAGAGTGTGGCATAAGCCATACTCGCTCACAACTTACTCTCTCGAACGGGCCAGTGGCACATTCACTACTACAACAGCTGCCGCTGACCCCCATCCATAATCTCTTGCACTAGAAAGTGCGCCATGACGCTTGACGACGAAAGACCGTGCAAGCTGACAGCACTGAACATACCCCAGCATCCATAGCATTAATAGCATGTCTTTTATATGAAGTAGGAGTGGAGATCATCAAAAGTATCAGCAGTTGTGGAGAGGCAGGCCATGAGAGCGATAGAGGAAGTAAGGCCTATCTATGGAACCACTGTATGAAGCAACTGCTAGGAACTCTCAGGACAAGTCGCTTGATGCAGTACAAGCAGCTGTAGGTCAGTCTGGACCTAGCCTCCGTTGATCACTGTCAATGTCTCATGTCGATCACCCTTTGGGATGGATGTGAGGAAAGGAGGTACTTGGGAATGGTCGGAATTGGTTTATACGGCTATAGGGTGCTAGGTATGTGTTTGTAGTGGTTTGTTAGACAATATCTATTCAGGTTATATAGCATCAGGGATTTGCGAAGGGGTAGCTATGGTCAGTGCCATTGGAATAGGGCAGTCTTGGTTGTGAACAGCATTGAAAGAACTACCAGTACAGTAAATGCTGTAGCTACAAGTAACTAGCTAGTACAAATATACACAGGGGATGTGCTCGGAACTGCTCTTGGAATGACTTGGTTCCAGAAGTCCAAGGACTGGCCTGTTGCTCTCACCTTTTAGTTTGTTCAATTCTCTCTCGGTCAGGTGTTGCCAGTGACTGTAGACAGGTAAAGTCGCCAGTTCGTAGTGTGGGCTATTCAAAGGTTGTAGGGACGCTCGTACCTGCTCTTATCTTTCCTGAGGAAAAGTCGACAAGAGTAGAGTGCCTCTTGTGGTACATCCCAAATGGTCGGTGGAGGTGTGTGGTTGGTGGAGGTGTTTAGTTGGAGTTGTTGACGTCGCAGTCGAGGTTGGAGTTGAATAAGATGAGCTCGATCGTGTTTCGAAGTCTCTGCAAAGTGTCGAAGTGAAGCCGTCCGCTATTGTCGCTGCTTGTCAGTGTCAGTGTTTGTCAATGTCGCTGTGTCGCTCTTTATGTGAAGTGAGGTTTCTGTGTCAGTATCGTCGGCTAGACTCTTTCCGGTCGAAGCTATGCTGTCCAACCACTAAACGATTAAGTGCGTCTTGTTGAGACTGTCTGTAGCACTCCGAGGTGACTGTAGCAACATCCCATTTGTCTGTCGATTCAGTCGAGCCAATAACTGAAGTTTCAGCAGGTCTCCGTAGCCAGAAGAGGCCACCCTCGACTCTCTGACTATGTCTGTAGTCAGTAGAAGACTCGAGCTTTAACTGCTCTGTACAGTACTTGTACCGACTGTCGAGCTGAGCCTTGTAGTCCACCGACACCTCCAACTAGTTGGTCAGCATCGATGCCATGGCACAAAGGAAATGTCGTCGAATGTCGTGAAGAAGTCGATGAGAAGCGTCGATGAGAAGCGTCGAGTGTATGTTCTTGGAAGACTCTTGAAAAAAGCCTCCACTGCATATCCAGGAGGAGTAGTACAACGACAAGACTCACCAACACCATCAATCTTCATCTCCACCATCATCAGACGACTCGGAACAGCTCCGACAAGCCCCTTATCACATTCCATCAACTCTCTCAAATTTCTAGACTTCAAATCAGACCCCTGAACCTCATCACGTTGTTCTCCTCCATAGGACGTTCTAGAATGTACCAAGATCGTCGGCTGCCAAAAAAGTGAAATAGGTGGCGACGGCAGGAAAGGTGGCGAATTTGCAAATCACCAAATTCCGCCGGTCCGGAAACGACTTCTAATAAATATTTGTCCCTGCACACGCCCCCTGTTTTCTCATTTCGCTTATGCCTTGTATTACGCGTGTATGCAGGCTCACCTTGTAACATCGCGCCGCACACAACACCGGAACTCAGCACAAATACCGCCGAAACGATGCCTTGACTTCGTAGAAGAGGTTTTATGAAGTGCAAGGTACTCTTCGACTCATTCGACACTCTTTTGAACCAAATCAGCACTTTCGCCAGGTTCTTCGACAGATGGACAAATCGACAAACTCGTGAGTATCACCAGTGAGGTATTATCGCACATTAGGAGAGACGGAGAGTTGAGTAGAGCACTCAGGTGGGTGTGTGAACGTGTTGGCTAGGCTCTCACTCAACTTCAGACCTCTCCATTTCGATTCATGACGTTTCGAAGACATTAGGAGACCCTTCTGGGATGTGTTCTAGTTATTTACTAACTGAACTCTGAGCCAAGTGCCCACAAAGCTACTGGAACGTCTTCAGGTACACAGGGGAGTCGTTGGAAAGAGTCCCTGGATCTCTGACAACTGTCCAGAGAGAGAGGCGATAACCGTGGTCATCGGGGGACGGAAAACTCTCCAACTCACTCAGTTGGTGAGCCACAAACAAGAGAACTTCAGCATAGTGTTCACAAGGTCACGACGAATCCACTGGTACCACTTTCGACAAGATCCAACCATTCCTTCAACAATCTCACCTTTTCCCGGTTTTCGCCACCGTTTTTTGCCATATGCACGATAAAATCACCTTTGGAGGGAGCCAGAGAGCCGGGGACTCGTCCATTTGAATCTCCATAGTCTCTTCTCTTATTACATCTTGTCAGCAACCTCGGCCCTCGTCTCCACAATTCTCCAGAGTCTAGAAATATTGCTCATGCTACAATACGGATCATAGTGAGACACGGGGCTAAGAACGAAAGCTGCTAAGCTGATGGCTGCTCAGCCCACTGCGGTTGCGGGCAAACATGTCACAGCTGAGCAGCAGCAGCAGCCGCAACTGGTTTTCCGGATATGAACTTCTCTCGTATCCGGCAATCTTCCGAGACTCTTGGTTCCGCACTTTTCCGACGCTCGCACTAGAGAAACAACTCTGATAGCCGGAAAGGTCCATGAACTCTCCCATCGGAACAGACCACAACTTGTGGCCTTGTTCTACGGCCATTTTTGTGAATTTTCCCTCGCTCTATGTCGATTTATTGTCGTATACTTGTTGACCTGAGAGAAGATCTTTACTGTGAGACATTCCACCAACTGGTTTCATAGCTTGATAACTCCATGGCTCTCAGAAAGCTGCGAGGGTCTCTGAATTGCTATCGCGACTTGATAACTGACGATTTATGATCTTCAAGATTCCATAGACTGAGTAATCTATTGTTTTGGACCATTAAGCTGCTGTTCTGTCGACAATAAATGAGCAACTAAATGAATAACACGATCAAAGTAGATGATTAAATCGGGCTAAAATCAGGTTTAATTCGAGTCCATCGAAAGACTTCAAAACAGTCTTGGAATATCTCACCACTCGACGCCCCAGATCGATTCAAGGGCACATGACACTGTTTCAATATGCCCACCAGCAACAACTACAATTTTCTTTTTGCCATTTGGCTTTCCATGGGTGATCAAAACGGACATAGACAGACATTTGGTTCTGGGTTAGGGTGTTTCTTCCCCAGCGATCTTTCCTCTCACCCCAGCTGCAGGTGCAGTGTGCAGGTGAAGTAGGGTTAGGGCTGTCTCATCTAAGCAGCCTTCGTCCCCATAACTTTGACCTTACTTAGAGACAGGCTTTACATCAATAGGGTTAGGGTATTTAGCGTTCGTGTCTCCCAGCCAGGGCCAGGGTTGCATACAGTTTTGGGCCCGGTCTAAAACCCCGATAAGGAATGGGTTCAAGCCACTATTAGCCAAATGAAGAAGGCTCTTTACCTTTTCCCACCTGCCGCCGGAGCGTGCCCTAATACATGGGCTATGTGCATTTGGACCCTGCCTACACGGGTATCGTAATTAAATGTGAGCCTGGCACGGGTGTGTGTGGGGGGCTTAACTATTTGTGTGAGTTATCCTTTTGTGTGGGTTCATTATGGTCAGCTGTCTGTGTTCGAACCTCGTCCTGTTTTCTTCCTCCTATCTGTTTACAAGTCCTGCTGAAGCAACCACCACAAGAATGTTCTTTACTGACTCCCTCTCTCGCTCAGTCAGCATGACTGTGTCTGGTTACCATGACAACATTTGTTGTGTCTCTGGCAGTGTCTTTAGGCGGCTCTGTCTCATGAAACGGTCTCAGGAGGAGGCGGGTTGAAGCCCAAATAATAATCTGGCGGAATGTGGACGAGGGATGCCCCCAATAACGGACGACGATATTCCTTTTTCCACATTCTATCTCCAGCAGGAGCTAATCTGGGTCTTGGGTTACCCTTGAGACATGTCTTGGAGGTTAACAGGATCCGCTTCAGGAGCCAAGTCTTGTTAATTACCTTCTCAGCCCAGTGATACGACATGAATCGTATGGAAACAAGTGATGTTCGTTTGATCGGCAACGCAATGATGTGTCGTACCTGTGTCGGTACGAGAATTGTAGTAGTAGTAGCGTAACCGAGCTGAGGCTGTTGGAACCGACCTTTAGTGGATGTTAAAAATGCAACCAGGTACAAGCCCCAAACACATACCGTAGATCCTGGTTGCTTGTATCACTTGTGTGCCTCGAGATTGCAATTGTTGTTGCTGCTGCTTAGCTGCTTCCCTGATGCTACTTCTAGTCGTTGCTTCTGTGAGCTGTAGCTACTTGCAAGCGCCGCCGTATCTATCATAATAGCCCACATTCCATTCCGGGGGGAGGAGGAAAGGGCTGTCCATCTATCATCTGCATCTTGTCGATAAACCTGTCGTTGTTCCTGGCGAGTGTCTCATAGTGTCTCAAGGCCCTCGACTGTCTCACACGCATGTTTCAAGCGTGCTTGCCCCGCTACCATATTGGTTTGCGCAAACCTAGGGCCAAACGTTGCTGGTGGAAGAAGGTGGTGGAAAGGGAGGCCCAGAGAGCGTCGGTAGCCGGGCCAGTTACCCAGCATGGCCAAACCAGGTATTGCCAAACAGGGTATGACCAAACAGGGTATGGCCAGACGAATTGACGCAAACATTGATTAGTCGGGGGTATTCGCCGAGGATGGAGAGATTTGACCTCGGCTCAAGGAGGAGGAGCGATTCAGCTCGGCTTAACGAGGAGGAGCGATTCAGCTCGGGTCCCTGTCTGTCCCTGCCTCCATGAACTGACTCAGTGACTGCCGCGGTAACGCACAGCAGCATCAGATTTCGGGCGTTTGGAGATGTGTCTGAATCAGTAGTTGTTCGATTTGAATCACTGTCAGAATCTGGCTGACGTCGCCGCTCACTATTGCTGAGACAATTGTCGACAAGGTGAAACCGCACATCTGTCAATCATACCAATCAGGCCGAGAGGTGCGATGACAGGAGGCCGATTTACCATGCATGATAGGATGTGATATGCCATCCGACTTGCTTAAACGAGAGTGTGTGCCGTGGAGAGTCTTGTGGTTGGTAGCGGGGTGGTGTGGGTGATGACAAAAGACGGTTTCTGTGCAATACAAGAACAAGTCTAGTGAGAGTCGTGCACGGTAGTGCTTTTAGCTGAGTAATATTCCAAGCGCTGAGGTAATCTAATGTTCAGGGCTCGCTAACAGTTGCTAAAGTTGTAGACATAAAACTGAGAGACAGTGTAACATCAACACAATCGTAAGCGATTAACCAGGTGCTCGTACTCCGTACCATATCTCACTAACCAAAGACGGAAACGGACTACTCGTACCGTACTCGTACTCCAGATGCAACCACCTCGCTAAGAACACCTTCATATCCAGCACTGCCACCATCTAACCATGGGCATAACAATCACACTATGTCACCACCACCTCTTCCCCTCACGCACCGATCCACGTGAAACCGTTTTGTGTCCGATTAACTCGATCATGTCTTGTCGGTTTTTCCGTTTCCGTTCAAATGTCGCTCTCTGAAAAACAATCACCACTTCCACCCCCCTTCCTCTCCACCTACCACCTGATTTCTGCCTCCACGTGATGTCTTATTTGCAAAGTGACTTTTGTTTGTCTTGGGTTCGGTTCCCCACACCACGCCATTATCGGCGCTCCCACCGATTATTGACTCTTGGCTAAAAACCAATATGGTTGAATACGAGGGGGGTAACCCCAAAGCCCCCGAGTGGAGAGTGGGACGGTGGTTCAAAGTGTCCAATGAGGGGAAACAAACTAGCCCGCGGTGGCTAGCACCACTTTCCTCAAGTGACCTGCCACAGCTGTAGTACAGCTAGTACGGAGTACAACTAACACAAACAGGACTACGAGTAGCTGTACACCTGTATACGTCTTCTGTGTGGGGAAGCTGGCTTGTACAAACTGTAGTGGATCCCCTCTCTCTCTTTTTTCTGCTCTCACCATTTGACAGGTACAAGCATGCGACTAATGCAAAGATAACGCAAGGTCTGGGTACCGCCCAAACACGTCCGATCGGAGCCAGCCGGAAGGGTTTTTCTGCCGCTTCCATTTTTTGCCATTTCTGCCATTTTTGCCGTTGTTTGCCCCTGCCACCATTACTCCCCCTTCCACCACTTCCTACCTCCTCTGCATTATCCCGGTTAATCTTCTCTGGGTCTGCGGCTGTTCAGGAACACCCTAACCCTGATAACAAGACATGTCTGATTTTCGGAGAGATCGAAAGTCAAGGAAGAACAGAAGTCAGGGAAGAACAGAAGACCAGCAAAACCATCAAAGGAAGACAAATGTGAGCCTCCCTCCACCGCCGATATCGCTGAGCCGTGGATCCACCCACTCTTTGTACTGTACCTGGCTGCTGACAACGGCTATTTTCGGCATGGAACCATTTCTTGCCATCTCTTGTACATTTGCTGCAACTCTGCGCTTCCCGTGCGTGCAGGCAAAAAGCAACGAAAAACGGCTGTGTTCTCGAGGTGGCAAGACCCGCTGAAAATCAGGTCAGCCATGCACGGTTCCACACCACCGGGGGGCTTGAGGGGAATAAGAAATTCCGGCTTTGGGTCCAGCGTCACAGCGGCGTTGAAGCAGCGTCAATCGGCTTTTGAAGTGCGTGAATTAGCGGCATTTAGTGGTGTTTTGAGGGTGAAATATTCGGTGGTAAATGAGCGATAAATGAGTTAGAAATCGGCCAAAAATCAGGTCAATTCAATTAAACAGCAACCCTCAAAAAGCAACCCCCGATCACACACACACACACACTCTCTCCCTCTCTCTGGCAACCACGTCTACGTCCCCCGAGTCACATGATCAGCCGTGGGATGGAGCTCTTGCATATCCAGACGCAGCTGCGGTTGCACATATTAATTCATTTGGTGGAGACCCTTGTATCTGGCGACTTGGCACATATACATTGTACATGAAGATACAGCGACAGAAGCAGCGACACAAACAGACGAACATTTGCGTATATGTGTATACAAACACACTCGTCCACAGAAACACCCTTGTTCACCCACGTCCCCGTCACCAATGTCTAAATACGCCAAAGCCTTATATCGCGCTTTCTACATAGCAACCTCAAATGTCTAGACGGAATCATAATTCTTACTTGTAATAAGAAGAAGCTCAATCGAGCATGGGTGGTTACAATACGATAACAGCTTGCTATAGCCTGTCTACATACACTGATCATAAGTCTAGCTCGATAAATATATACAATAAATAGTCCTATCTAATAACCTGTATGAATGCTTGCATCAGATAGGGTCAGGTAGACCAGGTCAACCTACCTAGTTCATCTCCTTCAAACACTTCATAACATGGTCGTCCAGCCACTTGTCGGCCCGGAACCGTCGTCCACAGTTGCAGGTGCCAAAGTGGCTCAGCTTGGACTTGAGGTCTCGGAAACCTCTCACCAGCTTGGCCTCGTCAAACTGAAAGTGCGAGTGCAGCAGGTGTTTCTTGTAATCGTAGGGCCGGTTGAATTGGCCCCGTTTGTGCGAGCATTGGTCCCGAGGGTAAGGGCACACGAACCGGGCCACTCGCTGGTGGATTCGCAAATGTCGAGGCAAGTCTCGTCGGAAGTACTTTTTGCACACTGGACAGTGGTACTTTCGGTACTTTGTCTGTTCGTCCTGCGACAGGTTTTTGAAGAGCACTCCATGGGCGGAGGGAGAGTCGTCCAGCGACAGTTCTTCCTCCTCCTCATCCGACTCGCAGACATCCGACTCGGGCGAATCTGCGTGGCTGTGGTTGTGGTCATGACTGTGGTGGATATGGTTGTGTGCGTGATGGTTGCTGTGGTTATGGGTATGGGTATGGTTGCTCTGAATGTGACCCTGGAGAGCATGGGTGGGGGGAGCGGACTCAAAGGGTAGAGAGTAGGACTGCGATCGAGAGTGGACGGGAGTGGGCTGACAGGTGATGGGCGACACTTCCATGGGCGACGTCTGGATGGGCGAAGTCTGGATGGGCGACATGTGGATGGGCTGATGAAGAGGCATTGACATGAGCGAGTCCAAGTCCAGCTCGTCCTTGGTGTGACCCAAGCTCTGTGATCGGGTGTGAGTCTGAGGCTGAGGCTGAATCTGAGCCTGCATCACACTGTTGAAGTCACCATGTGTCTGTGTCTGTGTCTGTGTCTGTGTCACTGGCTTGGTTTCCAGCTCAAAGTCATAGGCCTGGTCAAACAGCGAGTCTGACGACGGAACTGTGGGTGACGTGCCCTCCGACGACATGGATGGCGACAGCATGGACGGGAACACCATATCGTCGATCGCCATTGAGTTGCTGTCATAGGTGTAGTAAGGGTCCGAGGCGAACAAGTCTGTGTCCACAGGGTTGACAGTGGCGGGAGCAGCAGAAGCAGTGGCGGGAGTAGCAGAAGCGACAAACGAGTTGGGGACGCCCGACTGGACCTCGTTCTGTGTCAATTGGTCCGGGAACGCATTGACGACATTGGAGTTGTCGTAGCCCAGCTCGAATTCGGCCGGCGACTCGTTGAACTCGGGAAGCACCAAAAAGTCGTACATTGTGGGAGACAGAAGTGTAGTGGGTGGGTGTAGTCAATTGGTGGTGTGTGTGGTGGTGTGTTTGTGTTTGTGACGATTCAAGCAAGTGCGAATGCTGCCAGTGTAGTAGAGCTGATGATAGCTTGGGTTGCTGAAGGTGATGGTCCAAAGTGGTGGTGACAACAGGCTACCTTTATAAGTGCTCTACTATCTTGCATAACTCAAAGTTTCCCAAACAGACTATTTTACATTTGTGGAGCGATGTTGGCCTTCTCCGATGTAGGTTGGAGAGCTCTAAAACCGACTGGCAGCAAGAAACACAAAGTCACCGCGGCGCAAACCAAACACAAAGCCATGAGCCAAACACAAAACTATACACTAAGTCTCCACCAGGAGGGGGAACGGGGGACGCACTAGAGTCTTAGTTGATTTGTCACAGTCATTGGGACCCTTCTAGGGTGTCTACGGTGAAAGCGCCTTTTTTCACATTGCACACAAAGTCCCTCAAACACCCCAATATCACCATTACCGGTTTGGGACGCACACAAAGACAAAACCTTTGCTCTCGGCTGGCTGTCAGTCCGATCAAGCGGCGGACAAGCATGCCAGAAACATGCATTAGGTTCGAGACAAGGTCTACCAGAAGCCTAATGCGGACAAAGAGAAGTTGAGCTGCATAGGTGTGCATGTAGCTCGAGATCTGCAGCAAAGTCTGTTTTCTTTGTGTGACCTGGGGGAGAGAGAGGTATACGGTGATACTCGACGGATTTTCCAGCGGATATTTTGACGGTGCTACAACAAGATGTGACAATTAGATCTATATGGCTACATTTGATCCACCATCTCCACAACCCTAAATAATCGCTTCCTAAATATCTGCAGGGTTTAAGATTGGCTTTGATGCAGAACCTAAAATGAATGTGCGCCAGAAATGGGGTGATGAGTAAACTCAAACCTGACACATGTGACGTACTAGGTAAGACTAGATGAAACCAGCCAGATGACTAAGCGGAGAAAGAGCTAGTGGAGGGGAAAGCCGCCGTTGCCATGGCAATAGCTGGGGTCCTAATGTGGTGCAGAGTGGGACAGCCATATGTACTAGTATTACCTGCACTGCGCATACACGTCTGCATGGATTGTATTTGGATGCATTATGTATGTGGCTAATGTGGCGCAAACTTGCATTAGCCACATTTGCTGTTGTAGTGGGGACCGCCAGAGGGTGTACAAGAAAAGTAGCCACTGAGAAAAATCGGGTGGTGTGAAAATTTGTGCAGAAAGAAGGCAACCAATAAATTCTATCGAAGATGCCGCCGCTCTTACAACCGCGATATCGGCCTTTGCCACTTTTGGTCAAGGGTCTCGCTTTTATCCCACCCTTCCAGAAGATTCGTTTCGCTTGTACTGACTGGGTCTAGAGCCGTGCGTGAACAGGGTGCTTTGGCGCACTCAAGTGCACAGCTGCGTACACGGAATCTGTCAGGGACAATATGATGATTCTAGCCGAGGTTCGAATATCGAGAAATTTCGGCCAGTGAAAAATATTCGCGGTTTTGAAGTGTTGTGTACACTGTTGCCTGTTGTCAAGTGTGTGCAGTCCCCTACCCCCTTTTGGAATGGACTCTGTTGTACTTAGGTTGGTGAAAACTCTTATGTCTGGCTTGAAAAAAAGTCGATGTAAAGCAAGACAGGTTATTGTTGTCAAGAACGGCATCCGTGTGTATCTGTCTCGTTTTTTTTTTGGCAGTGTTAATCTGTCTCATGGGATGTTCTGAAGAGTTTTGTTGAGTGTGAAGGGTGCCGTCAGGGCAGGTTTTGGAGCTCTGGAAAACTCGGTGAAAGACGATTTTGAGAGAACAAGAGCCGCTGAATCGAATGGTGAAGTTCTCTAATCTCTGGGCCCTCTGTAACACTCTCGTTAATCCCCCGTCGTACCCTCATCACGATAACATCATCTAAGACATTATGATAATCGTCGGAAGGGTTCGAAAACGGAAGTGTATAACAAGGTGAAACAGCTGGAGAAGATGATGGACAGTGCCTTGAACTCGATCGGATCTCACAATCGGAGTCTCCACAACGGTTGCTGGTTTTGTGGCGGTTTGAGTCTTGTCTGACAGCTGCTCTGAGTCTGTGTTTATGCGTCGTGTGTTGTCTGTGAGTCTTCCATCGGTGTCATCGACATTCTCACCTCTTTTTTCACAATGCAACATCAACAACCAGCCCGCCACAGATATGTACGCCTCCAATCACAGCTCTCCAAGGAACTGCATCCCTTTTTGGCCTCCTGGTCAATGCACGACTGCCACTAGCGCTAGTTTCGAGAACCGTAACTCTGCGAAGATACGTTACCGTAGTCGGTACAAACTGCCTGTCAATGTAATCAAACTGTCTCCCACAAACTGCCTGTCTATGCAATCATGCTGTCTGCCACAACTACCCTATGTCTCGCAAACACAATCCCACTGTCTCAAGCTACTCGTCCCGTAATCAGGAACCCTCTAACCCTCGTCGACATGCACCACCACCTTCGCACGTGCAATGATCATCTCTGTAGCACTAGTAGAGTGTTCAAGAACGCCTCCCGGACACCCCAAAGATGCCTCACTTTTAGCAACACTGATTAGAAGTACCCGCCTTCTAGTCCACTCTTAATCAACTCAGAGCAAGACGTACCGTACCTTGATCTTCCTTCTCTTCCCCCCATACTGTTCTGTACCACTATCTAACCTTTCGAGAATGTTCCTTTACGGCCCGGACAACCTGCAGCCATAGTATCGTACTCGTGCTGAGCCGTCGTATCCGTACCCAGTCATCGTATCAGCATTGGGAAGCATCTTGTCGGTGTCTTGTCGGTGTTGTCGGTGTCTACGGTACATCTCCGTCCGCCGCTTCAAACCCCGATATCTCCGGACAGTATGTATGGTCATAACATCATAGTCAAACACAGAACAACAACAACACCACCGCCAGAACAACAACAACCACAACCACAACAACAATGCACTTGTACCACCACAACCACCGCCTTTAAGCCATAACTCCGATCTTCTCAATTGTTTCAAGACCCGAGTTCCGTCCTTTTTCGTTTTCAAGCCATGGTGACCATCTCTCCATCCATGTCCATCATTGTTTCCATCTAAGCTCTCGTCGCTCTTGTTTTTGTGCTTCTTAACCATCTCTCCAAACACTTGGTTTTTTCGTTTTGCGTTTTGTGATTCTCTTCTACCTCTCTTTTCCACTTTGCGATGTTAAGGTTCGGCCCTTGTCCCCTTTGAGCGGTGCGATAATTAATTATGTGCGTTAACTGGAATTCACAAAGTCAACGGGACCAGACCCTGACCCTGACCCTAGTTCTTTTCCCCAGGTTCCGGCTCCGTCCGCTTCCTAACCCTAACCCTCGCTGCCCTTGCCCCATCCAGAAATACCACCCTAAACCTGCCTAAACCAGAACACAGCAAAGAGCAAGCCCCTTCTTCGGAACTTCGGCCCCTCACAGTGACAGCCAGTCCCAAAAGCTTATTTCTACTCTCCTCATGGAGCTTATTTTGGGAGGTGATCACTTTGGAAACCTTAATTCCAACCTCGCTCGTTCTCTTTCCGATGTGTACAACCACAACTTCAACCGCACACGAACCACACTTTCACACATGTGGTTTATCGGCATGAGGTTACTGCAGGTACAGAAGCAGATTGGAAATGTATTTCTGTCACGTGATTTTTTCAGATGGCCAAATTTCAAAAGTCGACATTACATGAACCCCCCTCCATGTTCTGGCATGTTCCGACATGTTCTGACATCTCTGAAAACACTCGATCACCAACAATGTCTTACGCCGCAACCACAGAAACAAACGAAAAGCAGAGGCTCGTAGAGTTGGGTTTGGTGCACAAACTGGACTGGGATCTCTGGAGTTTAACCGAAAGTGGCACTTTGTGCATGACGAGAGAGACAGAGACACACATGAATTTACAAGTAGCGAGAATGAGAGATGGAATAATAAAGCACAAAAAAGTAAGCATCGCGGCAGCCACTTCCACATGGGAGGGGCGGGGTGTGCCTCCCGGGGGGGAGCAGGCATGTGTTATTGTCTCAGTACTAAGTGTATGTACCTCATATACCCAATCTGTACACCTGTCTCAGCTGTGCTTTCTCTAGATTGTCCGTTTTGGCGAAAACCACCACCTATTTTGGAACGGATGGCGGAGAGAGTCAAGGCACCACCATCGATGAAGAATGTAGAATTGCCCATGGCGTGTTTTCGTCCCTAGGTGCCTGCCTCGATTATTGAAACATGTGTTACTTCAACCCCCCTCCCCTGAAACCTCCATAAATGGTAAAAATCCACAATTCCACGAATTTAGCAACTATCACGACCCGAGAAACTCAGATGTGTTGCCGGACACATGGAGATGAAAAAGGTCAAGTCCACACCCACGTGCAGCTTCCCCAGCCAAAACTGTGTCCTCCACACTGCATAGGCGAGATTCGATACGGGACTCGTAACATGTACCGAAACGAGGTCCAGAGTCAATTTCCGCCCTCTAACAGGTCGTTTCAAGTATTCGGAGCTCTTATTCTTAACAAGATTTGACGATATACGTGATTCACCACTTTGTAGAAGTGCCATGTGCTCGCTAAAGCACCTATACGGTCATTTTGAGCGCCGTGCGGCCGATCAGAGTCAAGATCCTGCTCTTAAACAGACCCCAAAGGTTCCCGGACGGCAGTTGGTAGCGAAAGTGGGTCCTTGAGTGCTCGAAAACTGCACTCGAAAGCTCTAACGACGGTATAAGTTGCGATTTCCTTTGTTCAAGGGCCAATTAGTCTTCACCGAGGGTTGCAGGCGGCTCTACGGAAACTTTCCGAGTGCCCTAGCTTGTCCTGGTGGCGATAAAGGGGCAAATGGGGTGGTCGGGGTTGGTCTGTGATCCGCCATGCGGCTCGGAAATGGGATATTAGAAGTATGCATGAGCTTGCATAACCGATCAGAAAGATGGAAGATTGAAAGCTTATTTAAGAGGTTTGATCAGATTAAACTCGCATAGTCTCTTCCAGAAGCCTCCGGTGCATTGCAGAAGCCTGCAGAACAAATGTCGACCACGGGATTCGGCTCCAGGGACACATGAGCACGGCTGCTCGATCCTATCTAAGCTTGTTGAGCGTATGTTATTGTCTGGTAGCTGATTGGTCAATGTCTGATGCTTCTGATAAGACGGGGATATGGTGCGTCGAGCTGCATGAAGGTGCAGGAAGGTGGTGGAAGGTGTTATATTAGTTGGTTTTATTAGCCCAAGTAGAGCTGCTAGAGCGAAGGTTGAAATCAGGATCAGTTCAATGACTCAGGGGCTCTCTACTGTACCAGTTTTTCGAGATTCTTCCCCCGTTTAGCCACTTCCCGGCTACCTATTGCCCTTCTGTGCGGCTCGGAAATTACAAGGTTCCGGCTGGGGAACAGCCCGTGCGGCTCATAAACGATGCGGCGACAAAGGGAGCCCGGCCGTGCGGCTCGGAAATTGGCGGTTTCATGCGGCTCGTTGGGAGGAAGTCTGTGCGGCTCGGAAATAGTCTTCCCACGTCATGTTCGGCATTTTGGGGCGAACCTCGAGCGGCTTGAAAATAGCACAGAGCAAGAAGAAAGAGTTGTGCGTTTCTGTGGCTGCCAAAACTGCATCGAAGGACGGGGCTGAGTCTTCTGGCGTCCGATGCGGCGTATCTAGGCTTTCGGTTAATTTCCACCAACCCTAGGTGGTTTGTGTATACGAGAATATGTGAGCAACTTGCGCAACTCAACTTTGGCCATTTTGGCGGACATTTTGCTTTGTATTGTGTGAGCAATAAATGGCTATTAAATGGAATATACGGTGGTAAATCGCAATAAATGGTGATAAATGGTGATAAATGGCGAATAATCATAACAGCTCAACAGTCCACACACAGAAACCGAAAACCGCCACCCGATGACTGCTTTTTGCGCCACCAAAAGCAAAGCATACAATTACACTGCGAGCTACTGCCTTTCTGTCACATGTGGATGGCACTAATGCGGTATTTGACGTTTTGAACAAGTGTGTCAAAAACGCCACAAAGAGACCACTGGCAACTTTTGACGTTCCTGACGGCTGACGGCTGAATGGAAACCCCGTTACGGTTCATGCCGCTAGCCTACGTCACTGGCAAACAGCACTAACGTACAAACGTGCAAGTACATCCGCTTTGTTCTCGCATTGTTCCCATCACTGCGACGCACTCACACGAAAAGAGGCATTTACGAGCACGATAATAACTGTTGTTGCGCAGACCGGTCTCGAAAGTGCACGAGCTATGCATCCGCATTTAGGATCCTCGGCCGAAACCTCCAGCCGAGCCCTAAGGGGAACACTAAAGTGCTCGTACTGAATCGTACAGTCAAGCGACACTGTTGGATGCGGAGTTGTCAAGTGAAAAGGTGTGTCTATCTCAACATATTTGTACTAAGAGGGACCAATATTATTATACCATTCGAATCAGGGGATTGAGGCGAGTAAAATGGTGTAATAAAAGCTACTTCTTCTAGTACAGATATCTGCAGATGTACTCACTTTTCCACTCTGAGACTTGGTGGGCTATACTGTGGCTGTAGAGTCGTCCCAAGTGCTCGACTTTCCTCCCAAGCACGAGTGCATGCATTCCAGCACTAATAGGGTAAGTATGGCCGGATAAGAATGGGCCATTTTGTTGGGAACAATGGCACCATAATAAACAGTCCAGGCCAGTACCATTTGGTAGACCCCCTTACACACTCAAACAGATCAATCATGACTAACGCGTGAATCGTGCAATCGACAGTACGGGCGACATCACGAGCAACTACAGTCACGTGACCCAATCGATAGCGACAGCAGCACCTACAACGGCGACGACTGTGCCGCGTGCCCGGGACCAGAATCAGGCGTGTGTCAATCTCGCGGAAGTCATAGGGATCAAACAGGGGTCCAGACAGCCAAAGCGCAGGGGACGAAAGGAAAAGGAGATAGTAGAAAGGGAGACAATCGGGCACGTCTAGTCGCAGTCCTAACCTCCGTGTAACTCCATCGAACAATCAGGTGGTATCTTATTGCCCAGCATAGTCGGGGCGACGGGAGAGGTTGCCAGTGTGTGGGTTACTGGCCTACGTGTCATGGATAGAGGTCTATTGTGTTCTTGAGATGTCATTGAGCATGCTGATCATGTGACCGCAGCGACTGCAGCGAACTACTTATCACTGCTGATCGTGTCGCTGATATTACTTCTCATGCTGCGATGACTGTCGTGCAGAGTGTACCTCTTGTGGCGTATGCTGCGACGAGCGGCGTATGCTGTGTTGAGTGCTGTTGTGACAATGTTCAGACGCTTCCTGCGTGAATGTAAAGAGTGTGGTGACAAGGAAGGAAGGTCTGGAGAGGTGGAGTTGCAGTTTACTACTCTGCTCGTGTTTGTGTTCGTAGTTCAAGACATGGGGGGTGTAGGTGTTCTGTACTGGGTAACGGTATTTAGTGGTTGATGTAAAAGAAAGAGTTCAGATGTAGGGGTGATGACGAGTCGATGGCTGTTCTCCTTTGGTTCTTCTTTGTGTCAAGTCACTGTGTGTTTTTGTCGCCTATGGGTGGCTGTCATTTATCGTGATGGAGTTTGGGTCAGTGGACATAGACCTTATAGTCCTGCTCTGTTGTGATATGCCTGCGTTTCCAGACACATCAGACATGTGACAGACATGGCAATCTCACCAAATAGCAAGTCACTGACTGTTACCCCCGCCTTGATATCCACCAGCGGCTATCTCGTCACTTCACATATTGATGCCTATCACTTGCTCAACCAGCCCACCTGTGAGACATTTCTTAGATGGAGTTGGTTGTGGTCAGTTGTGGTACTGATAGAAGAGCAATGACCTTCCATAGTACGAAATTACGTCTACATAAATCCATCGCTTACTGCTCAGCACCTTACCCGCTATTCTCACAACATCAAACACCGTAATGTCACTCCCCACCACTCCCACCTCCATCACATCACGATATGTACCTGTGAGACAGAGGTGGGTTTCAAGGGAACATCAATTTGAAGCAAGTGAGACAATGGAATACGGGTGGAAATAATTACAGGCAGAAATCACTCGCGTACCCTGCGTTTCCAGAGCATAGAAATAATTTCCATCTTATGCAGGCGGATACACCACTTTCGAACATCTACATTTTCAGGGCTACTGGCAACGACACAAGCATTAGTGTAGCACTGACAACAGCCTGAAGATATTGCAATCTCCCTACCGGTCTCAGTTGGACACGTGAACTAACACATACTACCACATGTTCGCGTACAGAAGACAATCATAAGGCTGGATCATGTTTCAACTATATTGGCCCAGCCACCCATGTCTCAGATTATGATCGTTGCTGACGTAAGGTGGAGATTGGAGTGCGGCGGATCTGGACCGATTAGTGAGAATTGCTGATGATCCTCAAGCCCGTTTGTGTCGATGTCATCTGTTTCTCGTGTTTGGCGTTACATCAGTAGATAACAAATTTATGCGAGATGACGTCTGCTATATCGAAACAAATCCAGCTAAAACCAGATCAAATAGGAACAACAAAGAGCGAGCTCCCCCAACAATCAACTCTCACTGTCATCGAACTCTCGAATGCACCAATATGTCATTCATGCCGATCAAAGCTCTAATACGACATCCTACCACCACCCCATCAAGCCGCACAGACCGGAAGGCAAATGAGCAAGTAAAACAGGGTCTTGAGACTGGAGAATCATAAAGAGGAGACGCAGACACACAAAGAGCTGTAGGACCGATTCAAAAGGTTGTTGGTCCTCAGGTTCCCTGTCATCTGACACAGTTTGACCTCTGTCTCTGAGTACATGTGATTGACGAGCACAAAATCAAGCACAACAAAGGAAGACAAGTCCGGAGAACAATGTGAGGTGATCAGAAACTCTCTGCAAGACCAAAGACGACTGAAACTGAGCCAGAGCTGTGCTTTTTCCTGTTTCAGGTTACTTTTCTTTGTGCCAATGCAGGAACAAGAGAGTCCGAGCGCAAAAGACAAGTTGTAGAAGCATATCGACGAGACACAAAGAGCAGACAACTCTAGTCTGGGTTTTGTGCAACCTTGGGGAGCGTCCTAGTGCATGCTTGACTTTGGTCTGTGTCACTTTGGCGGCTATAGACTCCGTAATCGTCCTTTTGTGAACCTATCGGGCAATTTTCAAGACAGCAGCGGTGACCTAGTGAACCCCTTTGGTCGTAAGCTCCGAAAGATCGTTTGAGACAGTCGTCGGAGGGGTGGCAAAGGTTTGCTCAAAGGTTCTACGGTGTTCTGAGTGGATTGGTGGAGGTTGGAGGAGGAGGAGGTCAGGTCAGAGTCGGATGACTAATGACGGCAGAAATACTCCGATTTGAATGGGTGAAACGACAACGGGGAGCTCAGAAGACGTTGACGTGGCTTCTGTTGGGCTCGTTCCATCTAGTGTGTATCTGGACTTTCTGTCTCGTGAGCTGTCAAAAAGACATGTGAGACTCGGACGACGACATGACATGACATGATAATCGGTAGCCCCGCAGCAAAGCAACTTTCGGAGGAAGTAAGTGAGAGATAGTGCAACGTGAATAAGATGCTGAGAGTGGGTGGAGGCTCGAGTTATCGGTGCGATTAAGGGAAATTATGTCACAAATATCCGAATAAAGTGACATAATTCGGCTTTGATCATGGTGAGCAATGAGAGCAATTAGAGGGATGCTAAATGTGGCTGCATACGTTGCTGCTGAAACGTGAGAAGGGAATGAGGGGAAGTGCGTGGTACTTGTAAACTAGTGCTGGTACCTCTTCCATGTCGTGAACAGGCTGACTAAGCTATGGGAGACATGGAGGTGGACATGCACACACCGTGAATCAAGTGTTTCACCCAGTCACGTGTCGCACGGCCAATGTCTTAGTCACGTGAGACAGCTGTCGGCATCACGTGTGTCCGAAAAGCAAAATGTGGTGGGCTGGAAAGGTGGCTGGTTGGCCTGAGGTGGAGAGTGTTGCTGTTGGTGTAACAGTGGCGGTAGTGGAGATTGGAAGACTTGGATAGTGTTGGTAAGTCACGTGATAGCTCGTCTGGATGGAACCGGTGGTGCTGTCGTTTCTCGACGAAACACGTATTCAGTGAATGGCTTTCACCTCTTCTTGGCTCGAAATGAGACAAAACTGAGACATGCCAATAGCAGCGTCTTATGATGGAAGTGATAGTGGGCGAAGGTGCAGAAAAGGTACAAGTGCATCAGGGATGGCTCGGATACATGAAACGCTGTTGATTGACAGGTCTCTGGACCCTGTTTTACCTCACAAGAGGTTTCGAGTGTCCCTCCCTCAACTGCACCAGCACTGCTTCTTAGCCTTCAGTAATCCCATCAACAGAGCTGATGAATGAGTTCTGCCTCAGCACACGTCTTCCAAGTCCCCATCCCCCTCCCAAGCCACTTCTCAGCTCTGTGTGTATCTCAGTCTTCTCCAGTGCGTGATCATTATGCCATCCTCCAGTGCAGTCAGAACCCAGCACATAAGAGGTCAGGCCCGCTAAGAGGTCATCTCGTCGTCTTCAGACACAGCCAAGACGTAGGTTGAGCTTGTAACACCCTCTAGTCACTTTCTGAGCCGCTCCAGCACCACTGTGAGGTCCGCTGTAGGGTGACCTCAGTGTCCTAGCGTAGCACCAGCACTGCTCAAGGGATGTCAACACCCAGCCCCAGAGTTAACCATCGCACTTATCGTCTCCTCCGCACCCACCAGTCATCCTCTGTCGCACCCACCAGTCATCCTTCATCTGAGTCACCGAGTTAGCGCTCAGGAGCACCCCTGATAGCCCCACTCCACAATCTTCCACAACAGTCTCAGTGCCCCCGTGAGTCCGCAGAAACACTCTCTGACCTCAAGACAGAGTGCATGACGCTTTTGAACGCCGCAGCAGATGTTGTTCTAGTTTCACAGAGAGCCGTTCAACTTGGACACAAAGACATAACAGTAGCAGAGAATCTGTCACAGCTGTCAGAAGTGTTCAGTCGTTGTGGGATCTCGTCAGGCACCTCTTCTGGTTGTTTGAGACGTCTTTGCGACGTCATCCATCTGTATGTGCCCCACCTGAACCTGTCTCAAATCGTCTTCTGTTCCCACGTCGTTGTTGCTGTCAGACACTCGCCGAAAGCCGTAGATCTGAAGGTGCAGGTCGGTGGAGTTATATAGACGTTTCTCCGAGTTCTTCTGATCACTCTGGTCGTGTAACCGTCAATGTCGGGTTATGTCTCTCGCCACTGACACCTGTTTCAGGGGTCGTGATACTTGGCGATTTGCCTGGGCGAAAAGGCGGCGGCAACTGGTGATGGCCTTATGTGTTGGATGAACTCATAGCAAGTCCGCGGCTGTTGATGGCGACATTTCGAACGTGTTTTTGAAGTACCGGTTCACTTGTATTGACTGCGGTATTGCATACACTTACATCTACAGTGCACATGTTGGCACGGCACGTATTGTACATACTGGGTGAAGGCAAAGTGGCGGTTTTGGCTGAGACTACAAGTAGGGACTCTGTGAAGGAGCTGTTGATGATGAATGAGAACAGATTTCGAACTCCAAATTCTTCCTTCGTGGCACCTCTCATCTCCACTTCTCAGAACAGTAATAACCCAGATCGAGCATAACACCAAGTAGCTCCATTTAGTACACTTGTACGACGTGTGAGGGCTTTTAGACCCAATCTAGATTCTCGTATAGACCTTTGTTCGGTGAGTGGTGAGTGGTGGTCGTAAGAGGTGGTATGCTGAGTACGAGTACGGTAGTTGTTACGGTGTGTAGATTCTCGGTCTGCAACCACCCTCTCGTGCTTCAGACAACATTGGATGACCCCCACGGCTTGTCTGCATGTTGTCGATCATACTTTTGAACTTCTCGACAACGACATCAACAGAGCCGAACCTGTACGATACAAACAAACCCTTCAGTGGTACTACAAGTTGCTAAGGTACAGTACATACACGTACTTGTGGCACAGACGAAGGGTTTCGGATGAGAGCAAACACTTGTGGCTCCCAATCTACCGCTACTCTGACTTCCGCAAACGGCCAAAGTCCCTCTCTCATCATCTTTGCTTTTCCGTTACAGAAAACACACACCAGAAGTAACGTCAGGAACAGCAACATGACCTCGAGTGCAAAGGCTGACAATCGACGTCTTTCTGTTGGTTGCTTTTGAACAAGAACTGAGTCGACTGAACCGATGATACACCGATGACAGTTGTGGCGGGTGGTTGTACCTGTTACGGCTACCGACATGACTATACCTGTAGAACGCATAGCAAGCATCTATGCCTCGGTACATACGAGAGCGTAAGAACGTACGGCGGCTTTAAGCTGGTGAGATTTGTACCACTTGAACGAGAACACTTGTGGTTACTAAAACGGATAAAAACGGAACAGCGATGTATCTCTCAATGTCGACAATAGATCCTCACTCGGAGTTCAATTGTAGCACCGATTCCGACTGAGCAATTAAGTTGTCAGCTTCTGTAGAAAGACTGGAGTTGTTCACACTTTCATTTTCAACATTCATCGAGTCCTCAATTTTGGTAAAACGGCCAACAGACGCAATTTTGACGACACAAAGAATTCGAGTTGACCATTGTCATCGCCCGGATCTGTACTTTCCGATAGTATGGTTCTTTTGTCTTTCCCACGTCCCCAACGGTCTACCGTCTCTCTCTCCTCCGATGTTGCTTGCGGACATGATGCATCTTCACTTTTCGATTCAGGGTAGGAACTGAATTCCAGACCTGCAATTGCCTGATAAAACCAAAACCAATTTGCGCAAAACCAGAAGAGATCGAAAAGTGCAGTATACGAGACATGCAGACGAGATACTCAAGCTCAATCTCGCTGTGGATCAACTTGAGTACTTGAACCCAGAAGTATGTGAATATGACAAAGAACTTGGAGACAAGTGGGGTGTTGTAGAGGTGTTCTCAGACTTCATCAAGGGCTATGAGGATGTGTTGTGCAAGTGGTATTGTTCTCAGTAGGTGTTCTTATTGCTGATGAGTTCGTGGAATTCCGAGTTACTTCTCATGATCCAGTAGAACTGCGATCATTCAGTCTCAAGAGTGTTCAATTGATTGTCACTATGATCCTCTGTTCTTTCTGTTGTCCTGACAACTTCAACAAAACTGTGCTATCGTTTTCTGTGGGTTGACCGAATCATCCCCAACCTGATTTGCACTCATGGGAATCAATAGATCAAATCGGATCAATTGTGCGATAATTCAGAGAGTTCCGAAGTAGCCTGAAAACAGCTACGACGCTTGCAGAGATACTCGGTCATGATACCAGCATATCAACGATTCTACTCTAAAACGATATTTACAGCTGTTTCTGTAACGGGCCAAAACACCACCCCCTGACGTGCGGCTCAGAAATGTCCCCCACCTTAAACTGGGGTCAGGGGCAAGAAGCATCACATCTTCTGATGTAAGTACCAGGTAGTGCTCCAAAATTTTCAAGACCTCTACCATTCGAAAGAGGAGATTGATCCAATCACATTGATACCATTTTAGTGTGTATTCCCTCATCAAGAAGTGAGCTGATGTGCAATATCTGATATCTGCAAGCCCCATTCCTCCACCTGGGTTCCTCCAACCTATATTGCAGTACGCACTGTAACATTCACACAAACACATTTCATCCACAAGCTAACACCAATCCCACACATCCAGCTGTTTCGTCATCTAGGTATGTCGCCTCTGGAAAAAGCTCACGTGACTCTTCAAAAGGAGTCCAGTTTCTTCCATGAACAAAAGGAAACTGAATACCAAGCCATGATACCCAAACTGCCAGTTCCGGCTTCCAAACAAGAAAGTGTTGCTGCTATGAATTTGTTCATTGAACGGGAGCGCAAATTCCACGATAGATGGCATTCTCGCAGATTGAAGCTGGGTCAGAAACTCGAGAGACATCTGAACGAGTTGCAAGGCTCCACGCAACTCGAACATATGTGGCCAGAAACACAACGTTTGATCTTGGCTCTTGAGGAGAGTGATAAGGCCGTGGATCGTGCAAATCGGCTACAATTGACCGTTCAGGGACTGATGGATGGCCAGACGGAGACGTTGAAACGGTGGTATCTGACCGAGTGTTTGCAATTCGGTTCTCATCTTGATAAACAGGAAAAGGAGCCAGAATCGGAGTCAAGAACTGAGCCAAGTGAACCAAGACCGCCAAAACGGGCGCCGACGCCTGAGATCAAGTCAGGTCTGATGTCTGACCCCCAATTACCCCCGGAAATCGCATCGGCTGTCTACTCCTTCTGCGACGTGGAATCCTGTGTTGCTCTGAGACAAGCCAGTTCATTCTGGTACACGGCGTTCCAAGGGTCGGATCACGTGTTGCAGAACGTTCTGGCGGCCCGAAATCCGTGGTTCCAGCTGGAAGGCGATCTGGTCACGTGGGGGCAGTGTTTGTTGGTGTTTGAGGCAAGACTGAGATCTTGGAGGGTTGTCGAGGACTCCAATGAGATGGCGACTCTTGTATCAAAGGCAAGAAGACCTCAACTGGAGGACCACTTTTTGACAGCTACTCCTTTGAAGTTCGGTGAACGAGCTCCTGTTGGATTCTCGTCTCTGGCTACTTGTCATCCTCTCTGCCGTTCTTACAATTGTGGAAAAGTCCATTTGAGTCATGGAGGAGAGAACAGGGTGCTCGATGTGGTCGATGGGAGTGTGGAGAATTCAGGAAGAGTTGTTCTTGAGAGAGGGACTGAACAGATGACCTCTGTCACAGTTCTAAAAGTCGGAGGCTTCGAAATAACACTTCCCGGAACAGCAGAACCTCTCTTTCGAAGGCCCTGGGAGTCTTGCATACTCTTCTTCAACCACCATATTCTCGTCAGAACGAGGACCAACACTTTTCTGTTCCAGCGAAACAAACCATTGCATTACAAACACGCGATCACTGTCCCCACCACTTATGCCATCGTGGAGCCAGCAAAAGAACTGGGAAGTTTCTATTTCGCTGAAAATCGTCTTTTAGATCCTAACAGTGGAGAATTGTTCACTCTGCCTCCTTCCCTAACTGCTTCTCTACAGCCTACAGCAATCTACAAAGGGGTTATCTGGTGTCGAGAATCAGCTACTTACCAGAGCGAGAGACTATTCACTCCAACGTTTGTGGATCTGAAAACGCCGTCGAAGATCTACTGCCTACCATCCAAGTCTCTGCTTACCTATGATCCCTGGAGAATGCTCACTCAAATGACCACTTTTCAAAATACCCATCTGGTGACGGCCATGGAGCCCAGAGGACTCACTGTTGTTGATCTGGACACGCGGAAAGTCACGACCGTTGTCAAGCCGGACTACGAGATCGTTAACAAAAGGTCACGTGCCGGTAGAGAACGTCTTCAGTCCGGATTTGTCAACAACAAGTTTCAGGTGTGGTACGTTGATTTGGAGACAGTTAAACGGTACACGATGGATGTCTGGGGGTTGGATGAGACAGAGGTGGATGAGGATGATTTGGTCACGTGATGGGTGGGCGATTGTTACGACATTACTTGGCGTTACTCAGCCTGGCAGATTCTAAGTAACCTTTACTTAGGCAACGATTTACTGATCTCTTGAGTGGATGAGTAGCCAAACTATATATGCATATCGCTCAACTCAGCTCCTTCTGATGATTCGAACGGTACAGTAGAATCCACCCTTTACAAGCTCGGTTCTCCTTTGACGTTTCTTGGCTAATATGTTCAAGTGGTTGTGTGTATTCGATTGGCGATTGGTGCACGTGACGAGTAGGGCAATGGGGCTATTTCTGAGGTCTGTGGTCTTTCACGTGACTCCCCTAGTATGTACCGCCAACAGTACGAACCAACTGCTGTTACGCCCTCCCTCTCAAGTCACGTGTCTTGCACCCTCCTCTTATCTTATCTCGCATCACCGCCAACTTGCCAACCTCTCAAAATCGCCACCGGCTATTTATAACAGCCGAGGTGTTTTCCGCACTATCCGCCCGTCACCTATTAGTTCGTCTCAGGTGCTCCACTCGGTCTCCACGGTACCACCCCGACTGTACAATACGGACCGTGGCTATTTTCAGAACCCGCGCTAAGACGCTAACTTTGAGTCTGGGCTGAGAAAGAACCGTTAGTGAGACGGGGCTGTGACATGTTCTACGCCTCGCTAACGCGTTCCATGTGGGTGACCCCAAAGGCGAGCGACACAAAGACCCGTGGCAATGCCGGCTCTTTGTGTCAGATATCCAAGCCACCATGTCTGTCTGTGTCTATCACCGCCTGCTCATGTGACTGCACAGCCCGCCACGAACAGTCATGGAAGGAGTTTAAGACGGAGTGAGTTTGAGTGGAGAGGAAGGTGGTGGTGAAAAGGGGTGTGTTCGAGTTGGGTAGATGAGTGTTTACAAGTGTTAGCCGCTGAGTAGGAGATTACACGAGTTTTTTTGGTGGCCATAGAACGTGTCTTATTATGTCAGCATCTGTTTTCTGTGCTTCCCCACTGCCAAGCCAGTTTGCCCTCGATAACGCATATACGATCTCCACTTAACTTACACAAAGGGTGGAGCCAAAGTCTTGTGCATCTTGGAGACGTGGATGATGTATGGAATAGTGACAGAAGTGTCGATGACGTCATCGGAAGACGGGAATACAAGTGAGAATGCCGTTTTGCACGTCTTCGTAACCCCCAACGACAAGTTGCTATGCCACCCTGTTCTTGCTTATACATGTTACAGATATTCTACGACACGAAATTATAGTCTGAGCATATTGGCCATGAAGTTTCAGTGGATAGGTGTGATAAGTACCGTGATATTGTTGGATATAAGCACTAAAAAGTGGATATTGTGGTATGGTTCGAATCAGCAGAGGACGCCGAGTGCAACGGTAGAACTTTCATTACCCTCAACCCAGTAAATCCGCCCTTATACCCCCCCAAACACCTCACACGTACATTGCTCACGTAAACTTTGGGGTGCACAAGAGAGGTAATTAATGTCTTCTACAGCAGCTGTTGATGAAAGCCTGAGTTTGTATGATACACGCTCGAGTCTGGGTTGAACTTTTGAGTCTGTCTTGAGTTGAACTTCTGAGTCCGTCCCAGCGAATCCAACTGGTCGCTTTTCATTGGTCGTGTGAACTCGTTAGTGGAGACATTACGTCACACTGTTATGATTGCTGTTGCCAGGGTGATGGCTACACTGAAGGAGACGACGCTGCGACGAACAACCGACAATTAATTGTCCTAGCAATTACTCGTACACTCGATCTGTGTACACCAACTCCAGCGCAACCTCAGCCACCGCCTGACTTTTTTTCTCGAGTCTCCTGCAACCGTTTTATGCGGATTATGCGGAAGCCAAGTCTCCATCGAAACGGATATAGTTTGCTGTTTGCCCAGGCAAGATTTATTATCCGCTATACAACGAAGGGGTATTACCGCAAGCGAGGGTATAAATAGAGGCTTAGGGGCGAGATACGATGGTATATACAGTGGTGTAGTTGTTGTATTGATTAGGTAATCACGCCATCGTCCAGAACGGTTGTGAACACACTCGATAATCAACTCCAATCCTCTCATATGCACAGTGACGTGCGGCTACATAGGAGGACCAATTTGTGGAGCTAGAGTCCACGTAGATTTACCAACATGAAGGACAAGCCGGTTTGGGACCAGAGGTTAGGGCTTGTGCGGCGGAAATGGTGGTGGTGGGGGTTGGGTTTTGTTCTATTTGTGTCATTCTATTTCGTTCTGTGTTCTATTTGTGTCCTATCATCATCTTGTTCTGATATTATATAAATACCGACTGTGGACCCTTGTGCACTCCCAGACCCTGCTATTCGCTTTGCTTGTCTGTCTTTGGAGAGTGTATAACATGTCGTTACCGTGCGCCCTTGTTCAGCGGCACACCGCCCCATACAGTGCATGCGGACACTGTATACCCACGAGAGTGTGAGGCAAGCGCACAACTTGGAGCACCCTTTCCCAACTTAGACGTGAGCCAAACTCTTCCAGCAGTGATAGACCGACGATCGCAGTGAGCAAGTACATACTCCGAGAGAGCTCTGTGATACAGTGCATTTTCCAACAGCTCGATCAATCGCATCAATCCACCGATTCATAATACAGCTCTTGTATAGTACAGCCAACCACTGTACGAGTAGGCACGCCTGTGAGACAGTGTACGTCGGCTGTTTGACTTGTAGACTCCTTCCCTGAACATCTTTTCCAACATCACATGTTGCTCATGCCATGTACGTTCGAACCAAACTCCAAAAACTCCAAGCTCAGCCATATTGGACTTGGTTGGTGAAAAAAAAAGTGAAATATTTTCTTTTGATTCAGGGGTGAGTTAGGAGAGGATTCTTGGTAAGCGGGATAGGACATGTGACACGGGCAATGTCGTGGCACAGCCCAACAACCACATGTTATTGTCTGTTGATGGCCCTGACAATCGTCCTTTTTCTTTTCGTACACACTCTTGCCTGGGTTACCCCTGATGGATCCTCTTCCGGGTAACCCCTTACCCTTTTGGGCCCAGGTAAGGCTATTAGACTCACAATGGTTGCTAGACTGCATGGGGGGATCATGGGACGAGATGGGCGGTAGCAACGTGTCATTCAAGGGTATAAATGAGGTATATATGTTGTGTTACTGCGGCGTAGGTAACGTTGCAAGAGTATACAGCACACGATTGACCCTTGAGTCGTGTCCATGGGCAACTCCACCAACTACTAGAAACCCCAAGACGGTCAACCCGTCCGAAAAGAGAGTTGCAACGTGCAGGACAAAGTCTACAGTCTTATGCAGTCCGCCTCAGATTGCTGTTTACCACACAAAGAACCGCCTGTAGACCCAAAGAGCTTGTGGGTGCAGAAGGGCAAAACCTTGACGGCAGGTGCAAGGTCTAACCAAATAAATCCCCCCGGACCCCCCGTTCTTTTTCACTTTTAGAAGTTCTACTTTGCACAACCACTTTTTTTTTTGAGAGCACACACCCCACGACACTCTCTCAGTCACATCTCATCCCCCAACACAGACCCTACACACACCATATAATGGCCGTTCTTCGACCCCTGATTGGCGCCTTCAGCATCCTGCTCATTGCAGGAGCCACCCTGCTGTCCTTCTTTGTGCTGCTTGCTGGCGCCCGAGATTCCGCTCCCCTCAACAACTTCTACTGGCTCGAGGCCAACACCGCCTCCATCCCCGGAGCCCACACCTTCACCCGATGGACCACCTACAACCAGTGCGGTGTCACCACCGACAACAAGAACTTTGAGTGCTCCAAGAACCAGGCCGACTTCCCCTTTGACCCCGTTCGAAACTTTGGCACTGAGGAGGGTGTTCCTCAGGAGTTCATTGGCACCAACAAGTGGTACTACCTGACCCGGTTCGCCTTCCCCTTCTACCTGATTTCGCTCTTTTTCACCGTCATCACTCTGTTTGTGTCGCTGCTGTCTCTGTGCTCGCGACTGGGCTCCGCCCTGGCCATCACCGCCAACGCCATCTCCGTCTTCTTCTGGACCATTGCTGCCTCTCTGTCCACCGCCTGCTTCGTCCAGGCCAAGGGCAAGTTCTCCGAGGCCCACCTCGGCACCAAGATGTTTGCCTTCATCTGGACCACTGAGTTCATTCTGTTGCTGACTCTCATCTTCTTCGGCATTACTTGCTGCGCCCGAAAGCAGACCTCCAAGGTGAGTTACTAACCTCTTTTCCCACCCCCCATCACGCTGGCCTTGTGATAGTCTTACTAACCAAAGGTCGAGACGTACTCTGAGAAACAACCCCGTGCTAACAAATTCTTTAGAACTTCGCGTAAGTCCAAGTCTACCGGAGTCACGGCCGCATAATGTACAATAGAGCGACACGAAAAACACAACACAGACAAACGACAACAACCATGTGCCTTGCCTGAGATGCGCAGATCGCAAAACAAACAACACACCAAACATGCAGCGTCGCGACAACAACAACAAATCGACAACGACATCGGCAACACCCTTTGTGTGATGTGATCAACCATACCAAACCACCCTACACCCCCATTCTCTTTCATTACAAGATATGCAATTGGTGCTAAAATTTCTAAAACCACACACCCCCCCTTCACCCACAAAATCTGCTTACGATTTTTCTTCTCAATTTCTCGACATGGGTAATACCCGGCTTGTTCGTCATTCATTTGAACGGACTCCTTTTGAAAACATGTCACCTCAGTTTAATTTCTCCAGCACCATATTGTCCCTCTTGTATTTCTAATTTTATTCATACACACATGTTAAGCCGTACTCATGACGGGGCTAAAGCAAATGTAGCATTGAGTTTGTGACGTTGGGCCTGTTTGGGGCCGTTTTGGGACGAGGAATGTGCCCTTTCGGAGGCTTAAGGACCCCAAGGTTTCTGCTTCCGGACATAAACATCCCAATCGGGACAGATCCAAACAGATGGCCGGAATGTATAGCCGGCGATAGCTATTCACGTTCAACCGAGCTCGTGCGGCCTCTGCCTAGCAACCATTGTTTGGTTCGATGGAGTGCAGGAGGGGAATTGTGAAGAGTCGAGCAATGTCGTATTTTGGAGATCATAGGATGTACCGTAGGAAATAGCTGTGTACAAGTAGATTAGTAATCAGTATTGTGAAGTGAGCAGAACCAGATCCATTCACTCGGTGTCCAAATCCCTCTGTTTACTTCCACTTTTGGTCACATGATCTACACGGCTAGACCGTGTCCCTGGACCTGAACCCAGATGCGTCATTTAGAGAGAAGGGCTCATCCCACCATCTGCTGAGTTAGTTAAGACATTTGAGACGCGCACTGTACAGTAGTGTGTGGGGAGGGGTCACTGTAAACAGACGGTTTGGCGTTTGGCGTTTGGGCTGTATTGTGGGCATATCTTTCTTTCATTCATTCCGGAGATACGTCTTCTATACGGATATAACGCGGGATACGCGGCTTGTCAGCGCTTGTCAGGGGAAGGGAATGTGTCAGTGGATGTACAGAGAAGACGGACATATACGGAGATAAACAATGGCGAGAGACAAGGTTGACGTGAATGCCATTGTTGTTGGTTTGACGTTCTGGGGTGTTGTGGTGGAGACGTGAAGACGTGTTTACGTTGGTGTTTGGTTCGCGGTCTTTACGTGACTGAGCTAACGTATGTAAGTACCTGTAACGAGCTACCGTTAGTCTGTGCAGTAGCGGTAGCGCCGACGATAGTCCAGGGCACGGACTTAGTACGGACGACGATGGTGTTATGGCACACCGTTGGATGTGCTTGTACAATGCTGTATGTACCACGTTGGCGCAGATCGAGATCGAGGCCAGTTCAAAGAGACTCTCAATGTTGGCTCCTTCTGGAAGGTGTCAATAGAAACACTGGAAGACGGCCCGATTGAAAGCACAATCTAGAGACCTTCCAGATGTAAACACTGGGTGAACAGATGCAGTCTATTGAGACGTGCGAGTGTCTGTCGGGGACCGTATATGAGCAACAGGAGTATCGCTGATTATTGATACGAAGTACCACTGAGGATACAGTCAGTGTGTATGATGGCATAGCACAACTTTGGGTGTGATTCGTAATCACGTATTATGGAGCTGTAGCAGCACCTATACGGGTTCCTATGAAGAATGCAACAGGGAAGACGCTAGATACGCTGTCAGACTCTCAGTGTTTTGACCTCCTGAGCGATGTTGTAGCGCCGTTGTAGCGCCTTCAGATAGTTCGCTGAGAACATTAGCTTGGAACTCGCAAAGGCGGGGATGACCCTGCTTCTGGCTGATGCATTGGAACAGGGGCGTACACACCATTGTAGAGCTGTCGATTGTGCACTGTGTAGAAGTTCTACGCCTCAGGTAGGTCATGTGGGTTATGTCTAGACTGTGAGCTGATGCTTAAAGTGACGCACCGAGGGACTGAAGAAGTACAGTAGACGAACAGGCTCTGGACACTCAACAGTGACTCCCTTGATCACATTCACCGAGGTACCTTTCTGGAGACGTATTCCACCTGTTGCAGGCTCACGGGGACCTTGAAGAGTACCAATGTCACCAATGAGATATTGGCGACGTGGAATGTTAGAACAGGGTCTGGCAAGGGGGCATGCTTTCGACTGACAGGATGTACCAGAAACAGCTGTTGCCCAGATCTGTAAATCGTTGTATACTAGTCCGAGAAGAGATCAAAAGCGCACATGATGGCATTGTCTAAAGTGCAGCACCAGTGGATCCCAGGGTGGACCTTATCTGCAAGTCAAGCCATTAAGAGGAAGTTGGAGTGCAGCCGGCAAGGAACTAGACGAACTCTCAGTCTCCCTCAAGAGACCTTCAGCTCTCACGGTCGACAGTTATCAAGCAGACTCGACCAAGCTAGTGTAGGTGTTTCAGGTCCGTAAGATGATGGTAATAGTGGTTATGAAGCCGATATTACTTTTCAACGAGACCAGAAAAGACGTTAATTGGTTATTGCTGGCTGTGGTCCTTTCAGGCTGTTGTTGATTCGAGTCAATGCCCACCCGAGAGCTCTAGCTTGTGAACTGAGAGCATTCAGTGAAGACCCATGTTGAGTCAGAAGGCTTCATAGCGCACACACATTGGGTATCAATTTCGTCCGTGCCTTGATTGTACCAAGACCTGTGATATAGTGCAAAAGGGGAGTCTCAATTGTCTCATCGGTTGAACCGGATAACTTTCACAAGTCGTTCAAGCGGCTTTTCGAAATGGTCCACAAATAACCGAGCCAAACATAAGTATGTACTCCTTCCTCGGAAAGTGTCCACCCGATGAGCGGCGTTGAATACCGTCCCCGTTTGGGCAATAAACACTGTTGACGATACGCTCTAGCTCTCGTATTTGCAACAACAGGCCAGAATTTGGAGAGTGGTGGAGCGCAGAGGTTCTCAGTACGTGCTGATGACGGAAACGGTGTGGCTTATGTGGTTTCCGGATTAGGTGGAGTGACAACAAATTTGCCAATCAGCTGATATAGCGAGGTTGGCTGAAGTAATAGGTATCATTGTGGAGTACGAGTATAGTAATAAGTGTTTTTGTCAAGTGAAGCTAAGTAAACACGAGGTTGGTCAAAATAGACCTAAATCTTCCACTTTTTGACAATCCATCTGACAATGTACATCAATTGAGAGTCATCTTTGTGCTCCAGACTCGTTTACGGTATTCGTTTGTGTTCGCTTGTGTATATGTCCAGTTGTCTGATTGTCTGGTCTGGTTGTCTGGTCTGATTGTCAGTATCACAAAGCCTTCAACGAACCTATTCCGGAACCAAGAAGATAATGCCAATCTTTGTTGCTTTTCATTTGAAGGACACAAAGAGAAGGTACAAGAGTCAGATCGAGGTCTGCTGGAGTCTGTTTGAGCCGGTTTAAGTCAGCTGGGAAAGTTTCGAACGCACGTCTTTATCCACCTCTCTCCGCAGACTTATAGGTCAAAGAGCTCTCACTGTGGGGAACACTGCAGAGGGTCCAAAGAGGCCAATGCGGGGACCATCAGCAATAGGGAGATCTGGTGGGTTGCTACTGAAGTAGGAAACCGAGTGACGTGGCAAACACAAACACAGCAAGTCTCGATTGGACTTTCCCGAGAGAGACTTTACCTAGGACTCAAGTATTGCTCTACCTGGTACAAGGCAGGATTGTTTACCCACCTCAAAGTGTGGGGAACTCAATTGTGTGATACGAGGGGAAAATGTGGGGATGTGTACACCGTAGTGAAGGGCTGGTTTTGTGTTCTCAAACGCATTGGTTCTGTGTCGCTACCAGCCGCGCCAACTAACAAGTAACTCCTTGTCCATGGCTTTTCGTTCGGCCCTGGTCTGATGAAGACTTTTGAGGTCAATCTCTCGGCCCAATATCCTCGCAGTGCATGTGCGTATATTGGTTTCTGACCCGCATATACGAGCCCGGATCTGCTGCACTGCAAGGGTAAAGAGCAATAGGAAAGAGACAAGAGGAGAGACAAGAGGAGAGACAAGGGAGATAGAGAAGAGACAAGCGATTGAACAAGAGGTTAAGAGGACAAGAGACTAGTGAACAAACAGAACCACCTAAAACTACAAGTACCAGCCCAAGAATGAGGCCATATCTCCAGTCTTTGTCCATCTAACCGAAAGCTAGATTCTATACGGCGGAAAGGTGCAGATGACAGTGATGACAATGGTTACAAGTGTAAGTCAAATAATGGGTCCAGGCCCGTGTTCCGAAAATACGACGGACATCAGACGGTATTTTTTGGAGATTATTAATGCCATGGTCAAAGGGTGAGGAGGGAGATCCAGGGCACGTGATGTAGAGGATGATTAGAGTGGCTACCAGGTACCAGGTGTACTTCTCTCTGTTCTACAGTGTTCGCATTGGGGGCAATTGTCTGGTTTGTCAGCTTAGTCATTGATGTAACATGGAGTTGCTTACAGGGAGACATTCGCTCAGAAACATGAATATACAGTGTATAAGACAACAAATGGCCAGTTTTTTTCACGTATGGCCAACTATTCAGCTTTGTCATATGTTGGATATTCCCCCAGCCCAACTGAAGATCCGCCTGCCAGTTCTTTTTCCAACGTCAGTTCTTTTTCCGCATCATCCAGAAACCGCTGTGTTGCTATCACCACCTCTGAGTGTATAAATGAACGTCTCAAATATGGTGCTACGATCAATACCAGAAAAAGGCACTGCAACTGTGAAACAGGCATAACACAGTGTCTAAGAGGTGCTGTACAAGCATACAAGTAGCAGTGTCTAAGAGGTGTGTGTTATTGCTGTCTTATGTATCGCAATCGCGCTTGTATCTATAGGTATCATTGTTACAGGGTGGACTTATGACAGTTTGAAACATGAGCCCAGAGCTGATAATACAATGTGCTCAGTTACTCAGCTGCCTCTACCTGAAGCCACTGTACGAGTATCTGCAAATACTACCATCGGGAAGAAGGAAAAGAACCATTATTCCCGACTCTGCGTCTTTTGCAGATTCTTGTGGTACCAGAACATCTCCCTTTGTCAGTATTGCCGTTATGACCTGTTCTATCCTACAGTATGTACAATCATCGTTATAAGTGTATTGGTTATGGTGGCAAATTATTAACAAATAGACTCTGAATGTCAACTAACGTCTTAACCAGACGCAGCCACATGTCAACTACAAACTCGGCTCACAGCATAATCCAACAAAACACCCACATCCAGACACCCTACTCAACGCCCACTCAACTCCCTCAAATCACATCAAGAGCAATCCACTGACTTCCTCTCACTATTATTCACACCTCCTCATTATTATTTCCGCCCCTCCACCCCCTCATACTACCTGAATTACGTCACTCCCAAAATCCCGATATCAGATCCCGATACCGGTATCTTACATGATGCATAATCCCACCACCCATACTCTGCATCTCTTAAACGCCCCCCACACGACCATGATAACGATACTGAAAAGGGCTACAAGTACAAGAGTGCAAGCAGCTCGACAAATCCCGACCCTCTCCAAATCACGTGCATACTCCGACTTTTCCATCCACGACATTCCCGCCAAACTTCTCAATGAACGAATCGTGCATGTGGCGGGACCCATAGACGACTCCATGGCCACCTCGGTAGTGGCCCAATTGCTCTATCTGGAGCACAAGTCGGCCCAAAAGCCGATCCACATGTACATCAACTCTCCGGGAGGCGCGGTGACGGCTGGCTTTGCTATTCTCGACACCATGAACTACATCCGAAGCCCTGTTCATACTGTTTGTCTGGGCCAGGCAGCAAGCATGGCTTCATTACTACTCACTTGTGGCGCTCCAGGTAACCGGATCATGACTCCAAATTCGACAATCATGACACATGAGCCGCTGGGAGGCATTGTTGGAAGCAGCAAGCTGGTGGAGCTCCATACGTTTCATTT
Source organism: Yarrowia galli (assembly GCA_900519055.1). NCBI lineage: Eukaryota > Fungi > Ascomycota > Dipodascomycetes > Dipodascales > Yarrowia > Yarrowia galli. The sequence goes on along the minus strand of ULGS01000006.1, from coordinate 4,119,988 downwards.
GCAACGGATCCGAACACGCATCATCCAGTTGTATTACGATAGCATGAAACTGGGACTGGAGGGGAGGAAGAAGGAAGCAGAGGAGGAAGGAGGGATCCAGGAAGCAACAGAACAAACACCACTCATGTCATTGTTGTCTTCTGACCGGTCTTGGATCGATACAATCAACGAGAAGACTCTAACGCATTCCCTGGTGGATACTCTGATTGGCCTGGATCAGTTCTTCAATGCTGATGAGGCGCTCAAGCTGGGATTGGTCGATAGGATTCTCAAGACCAAAGGAGAGTGACGCCGGTGCATTTTTGGCGTTGCTGACGGAGGAACAGATACATGATGATTAACGAACTAATATACGACTCATACAACGCGTGAATGGATGATATGAACACAGACACACGAAAGGATGAGTTTTGCAAGAGATATTGACGTGTTGATGCCACTCGGGAACTGTGCAGGTACTTTCAAACAGTACTCGTACAGGGACTGTGACTTGGTAGACAACAATGTCTATTCCATTTAACTCAGGATGAACAGTCAAGTCTATAGACTCGAGAACTTCAGCATGTACTTGTAGTCATAACATCTGCTCACATGACTTCATAGACGAGCACTTGTCATGCCATCACGTACTGTAGCTGACTGCGTCTTCAGCCGCACAAGTAACAGAAAGGTCATCATGGAGCCTTCCCGTATTACATCTCATACCTACTTTTTGTCATAATCATTCTTTCATTCAGCTCATATTACCTGTAGCCATAACAATCGTAGCACTCCCTCTTACTGGTACCAGCCATGTGGCCCATCGAGTCCAATGTTCACTCATGTTATTATGCTATATGCTCTCGATACAAATACACCACTTCAAAAGTGTCTGCGAACTAACCTACCTAGTAGTAGTAGTCGCCATTAAAGTCCCTCTTATCCTGTCGGCCGCCGTTGACGGGAGGCTGCGATGCCCCACCGCTGCCGCCACTGCTCCGCACGCCCAGCGGGTTCTTGGAAAACGACAGCCGGATGCCGCCCTTGACGCTGTACTTGAGACCCTTGCCGTACAGCTCGTTGAGCGCCTTGGATGCATACATGACGTTCTCAAACTCCACAAAACACATGGGCCCGTTCATCTTGGTACGGAAACACAGCCGCTTGTAGCCCTTCTGCTTGGAAAACAGCTGCATGAGCTCCTCCTCGGTCGTGTTCATTGGCAGGTTGCCCACGTACAGAGTGTTGCACGGGGGGTTCTGGTCGGCCGGGTTGGCAGGGGGAAGCACTCGGCCGCCGTTCTGCAGCACCTGGATGGTGGTTGACGCGTTGGTCGGCGAGTAGGGCACCACAATGCGGGAGGCGGCGCCAGGACCGGCCGACGTGTCGATGGGAGGCAGGTCGTCCACCGAGTTGGTGGGCACGGGCACGACCGACGACAGCGAAATGTTGGACTCGGAGGGAGACGATTCTCCTGATGAGACGGCCGAGTCGTCGTAGTTGGCCGGCGCGGTGGGCGTCGAAGAGGACGCGGGCGACACGGCCTTTCCGCCGTTCTGGAACTGTCGCAGCGTCGACGTTCGACGCTTGTCGCTCCACTGCGATGCGGGGCCGGTGGGGGCGTTGGCGGGAGCGCCAGATGAGTCGCCCCGGCTGAGGTCGCCGCGCTTGTTGTCCTCGTCCTGCTGCTGTTGCTGCGAGACCGGCGACTTGGGCTTGGAGATGGGGGAGTGGGCCGTGGAGGGCGCCGACGACGAGGGAGTTGACTGGGCGCCGGGGGCCTGTTGTCCAGCAGAATGCGATTGTGGTTGCTGGACCTGCGATTGTTGTTGTTGCTGAACGCCCTGCTGCTGCTGGGGTTGCTGTTGGGGAGGTTGTTGTTGCTGCTGCTGCTGGCCGGGCTGGGGGTCTCGGGCGAACCAGCTCACGGGGCCCTTGACCATGTCGTTGTACTCGTCGTCGTCTCGGGAGCTCTCGAGCAGAACGGCCTTGCCAGACGAAAGGGCGCCCAGCATGGGTCGGGGCAGACCCAGCTCAGGCACGGAGCCCGAGGAGGGGAACACGGACCGCGGAGACGTGGGCGAAAAGACCTCCTGGGGGTAGCCAAAGTCCTGGGATGAGTGGTGGGACGGCGTGGAGTGGTTGACCGACATGTTCTGCATGGGCATTTCCAGCGACGAGGGTCCTCCGGCGCCGGGACCGCCTCCGTTGGGCGTGGGGTACTGCTGGGCAAATGAGAAGCGGCTCTTGGACGACACGGAGTTGTGTCGCGGGTTGCCGGGGGCTCCAGCTCCTCCGCTGGCGGAGTTGGGGGGGTTGCCGCTAGACGAGTGTCTTGAGGACCGGACCTCGCACTTGAGGGGGTACGTGTCGTCGCCAAAGAGGTCGGTTCGGCCGTCCAGGGTCACCTGGCAGTTGATGGCCGCGGTGTAGGTGCCGAAGTATGCGGTGCCGATGGGGGAGTCGTCGCCAAACGGCAGTTTGTGGAGCTCGCAATGCAGAAAGTCGGGCGCAAAGGTGAAGAGCAGTCGCAGTTCGCGCACCGTCACGTCACGTGGCAACTGGGTCAGATTCACCTTGCCGGGAGGCGAGGGTCCTCCGCCCGCAACATGTTGTTGTTGATGTTGATGCTGCTGCTGGTGGCCCTGGTGTTGCGGGGGGACGTGTTGCTGCTGCTGCTGATGCGGGGCCTGGTGCTGCTGTTGCTGCTGCTGGCCAGGGTGGTGTTGATGCTGATGCTGATGCTGTTGGCCCTCGTAGAAGAAGGGACTATGCTGAGGCTGGCCCTCAAATGCAAATGACATGGTGTCCAGGTGGTGGTAGTGGTAATGGTGGTGGTGGCGGGGGTGGGTATGTGTTTGTCTTACTTGTGGTTGGTTTCACTTTTTTGGGCGGCCGGAAAATCGCTGGATTCGGGCGTGTCGCTCACAGTCACGTCTCTGGCTCTCGAAAGCTCGCTCGACGCGTTCGAGGGGGGAGGTAGGCTTCTTTCTGTGGAAAGACGCTGTGTGTGGTGGTGCAAGTGTGTGGTGATGAAAAGTGGGAATCTCTGGGTTATGGTTTCAGTGGCGGACACACTAAGAGATGGATAGAGAGAAGGGCGGCGGTTTGGGTGGACACGAAGACAGAGAGTTCTACTGGAGCAGCAATAGCCGGGGCTAATTTGGTCACTTTCAGTCTAGAGCTGGACAAAATGGACCGTATTGCACGTTTCCTTCTACAGGTAATATCACTTTACTGTATACCGTGCCTGTTGTGTCCTGCACCACACTTCTCTCTAATGAACATGTGCACTTCCTTCTTCTACATGAGTAACCTTGGGACCAGCCACGCGAGAGAGATGCCTGGTATGCTATGGCCATGGAGAAGAGACAGGACATGTTTTGTGGGGTCAAATAAGTGACACAGATAGGAATGGTGAATATATATATTTGGAGTGCGCCCTGTTTAAGGGCGTTACTTGTTCTCCACTTGACACGTACCAAACTCGAGATGTAGTGGACTCCCGCTCGTGCTGGCCAACCTCCAGACCCATGCTCGTGTCTACACCCTGTCTCTCTCTCTGGCTCTCTCTGGCTCTCTCTGGCGCTCTCTCTGGCTATCTCTCTCTCTGCCTGTCTGTCTCCCTCCCTCCCCAACTGCTGCTCCCAACACTCAAAAGCTGGACACGTTTATTATGGTCACGTCCCGTTTAGGAAACCATACTATGGCTCTGGAATGTAGACAAGGTTTCAGTTTCTCCAGAGAAAGGTGCAGTTGGACCTAACCAAACGACCGGTATCACTGTCGAGGAGCACCAAGGGGCCGACCCTGACACAAAGCGATAAAAACAACACTCTCTTGTCGCCTCCATCAAAACCACACTCGGATACCGAACCATTAACACCCATATTCGCCACCTAATACACGTGCAAACCTTATTGGGAAAAATTTTCACACTCCACGACGCCTTGCCTCCCTTTTGGCCACTTCAGGGTAACCCCTCCCCTAATTGAACTTATTGGACTTGACTAATTAAGGTTTTATCTTGACTGGTGGTCTCAAACTCCCAACTTACCCGGCCGTGATATCCAACCTCAAACCTCACCCACCCTTAATTAAAGGACTCGCTAAATAAAACGCCAAGAACCATTAGAAGCACACTCCCGACGACGCCCGCCAGTCACGTGATGCACCCCGAACCGCCCACGCCCGTGGCCAACGAGTTGTCCGAGGTCTCGCATCTGGCCGAGGGCGACAACTCGACCTTTTCCCCGGGCAACTTCACCGTTCTTCAGCTCCCTTCAGATCCATCTCTCTGCATTGATTATGCTATTCCAGCAGGCACGTTGGTGATAGTGGATCCCAACAACCCCGACAATAATCGGACGGTCAAGTTGCAAGCTCCGGCAGTATTCAGACCACAATGTGCTCTTGGAGGAAGCAAAGCTCCTACTCCTCGGCCTGAAGAGTCCTTTCCAGATTGGAGTGAATATCAAAAGTACCATCACAATGATCGTCGAGATCCATTTTACGGATCCGTCACTCCCATTGCCTATACAATTGCAGCATCCACAGTCACAGCCTGGATGTTGTTGATTATTCTTTTTCTCTCGAGAAAACCATCTCCTTTGTTTCAGAAGATTGCTGTTCTTATTACAGCTGTTTCCCTTACTGTTTTCCTGGCACAGGCTACAGATACCCTCGAAACCCAGTACAATCAAGGATACCAAAATGCATATGAATTAAGGCACAAGATTATGGGAGGATGGGCGTTTCGAATCCTACAGGTGATCACGTGTGTTATTACTTGGTTGGCGAGATTACAGGTTGTCATTCGGCTGTTTGATGTACCTAAAATCAACACTCGTCTGGCAGTGGTTGGATCCACGTTGATTTTCACAAACGCCACCATTTGGGCATGTTTGAACTTCATTCCTCCCTGGTCTTTATATGTAAGAAACGCCAAATCGGTTCTGCCGGTGTTTGGAGCTCTTTGTTCGCTTCTCCTGGAGGTCTTCTATCTCGTTGTGGTTGTCATCTACTCCTTCTCCAAACGCAAGTATGCCTATTCACGGACCTCTATTGTCATGGCTGCCATTTCCTGGTTGGCCATGATCTTGCCCATGGTGTTTATTGTGTTTGATATTGCGCATTATTGGATAGCAGGCTGGTCTGATTTTATTCGATGGACAGCTGATGCTGCTGCCTCGGTAGTAGTGTGGGAATGGACCAACGTGATTGTTTACCAGGAACGAAGAGAACAACGACAATCGGTCCTTGGTCGTCAAGTGTATAGAGACGAGATTCTGGACTTCAAGGGTGATAATGGTGGAGGAACAGTTGGTGGAGGACGAACCAAATATCCTTCTCGAATGGAAGAAGACGATGCACCCTTTAGATCGTCTCCCAATGACCATCATTTCACCTCCAACATCCCCACATCAGCTGGAGAAGGACAATCGTTCCAGTTCTTCAAACGGGCCAGATTGCCCATGTACTCGCGCAAGATTTGGAAGATTGCTCGAGGCGAGTCTGCTGCCAGTAACAACACCCATTACGAGCATGCTATTATTGAGGAGGAAGAAGAGGAGTCTCTTGAACGCAACAGACGGACTCCTACAGTTCAGGAGAATGGCGAGGAAGATGACGAGGAGACTTTTGAAGATGAGAATGATGAGGTGAGTCAAGATTCGCAATCTGCTCACTCCTTTGAGTCCAGTCGACCTTCTCAGCATCCTGCTCCTACCTCTGGAGGAACCCGAGCAGTCGGACATACTCATTTCCCTCTTCCCGGTCAGACAGACAACTCTTCTCCAGGCAGTGGCAGTGCAGGAGTTGCTGCCACATCTCCTACTGAGCCACAACCTGTTGCTGGACCGTCTGGCTCGAATGGTAACGACTCAGATGACGACTCTGATGACGACTCTTCTCTGGCGTCCTTCACAGTCATCCAACAGACTGGTTTCTCAGTGGACAATCAGGGAGTGCCCGAATACGACGCAGATTCGGCTCCTCCCACTTTCGAGCCCATTCCAGGCTTCCATCGTCAGGACTACTCCGATGCAAAGACGGGGTAGTCACTGGCGCTTATTTATTTGTTAATGATAATGACTATGATGATTAGAGAAGGTAGCCGTGTGTTCAAGCAGTATCAGCAGACATCTGGGAGTGTAGAGATAAGAAAGGGCAGTGTACGGTGCACTCCACTGAATTGTAATAGTTCTCTCAGGCGACCCTTTCTTTACATTGATCCTGAGGTGGATGAGATACTTCTTTGGCCAGTGTGTATTACAATTCATGCTATTGAAACAATACGACACTTGTGAAGACTACTTCAGTGACATTCACGACTGAGTACAGTAGATGGTGCAGTGGTTAAGTAAGTGCTACGAGCTCTCTGCCTGCCTTCTCTGGTCTCATCCCCTCACGATGTCCTTCCAGAAGGTCTGCCCTCCTTCGAAATTCTTCATGTCCTAAACCAGAGAGTTGTGATTTAAAGAACAGGGGAAATTGCTTATATCAAATCACCAGCGCTCAATTGACACCTCACGACTTATCCTAATTGATGTCTTTCGTTCTTCGTGTCATTTCTGACCCAACAGTTTTTTCAAGCCACACCCCAACACTGAAAAACTCCAAAGTCGTCAACGACAACATTGCGAGTCCCAGATCAAAAATTCGGCCCTATAGCCTTATTCTCCATCCTCGAAATATCCACCCCAACTTTCCCCCACATCACCACCATCGGTTTAAACCCCATTTTTAAGCCCTCCAAAAATCAGGGTCACGTGACTTCCAGCTCATCTCCGGCACCTTCAAAACAGGCCTAAAATTAACTTCTGTCCCCTATAGCTCAGTTGGTAGAGCGTTCGGCTTTTAGTAACCCTAAAGGCATAGCAACCGAAATGTCCAGGGTTCGAGCCCCTGTGGGGGAGTTAACATTGTTAATTCCTTTTTTTTGCCATTTGTGGCGACTTCACGGTGATCTATCAGGTTCCATTGAGTCTCAGATGGCTTGGCATTACGTTTTTGCCCCGCACTGAGGGTACATCATCATGTATGTTCGTTTCAGAAACTTCAGCCTTAATTGCTCAAGGCATCATGGCCTGTTTAGACATGTAAACTTATGTTCTCGGCAAGTTTTTAAGCTGAAAAAGTGACATATCGAATACTAGCAGCTCATTGATGACCCCTATGACTTTTTTTCCCCGATTACTCCACCCAAACACCACTTTTAGCCCGTCTTCCACCCTCTCCATTAAACTCCGTTATCAGTGAAACTTGCATTCGGCATGCATAATCTTTTGACGTAGTTTCAGATTGATGATAGTGAGTGTTTCTCAGCCGCAAGACGTGGTATCGATATGAAAGAGCCTGTCATAGATAGCCAGTACATAACCCATCACATTTCTCAGAAATTGTAGCGATAAGATCATTATTAGTAGCTCCAAGCCAGTAAGACGAAAACCTCCCCTCTGACAAACCTGATCCGATTGTAACTCAAGAAATAGTATTTTATCAGGGTCAATTGAAGAGAAGGTGACTATGTAGACATATTAGAGCCTCTCTATCAACTTTTCCTATCCCTGTGTGCCATTTTGTCGCATTCTGATGGTCTGAATTCCGGCTGTCATTTTTGTCAAACGATAGAGTTCCGAGTCAAACTAAGATGTGGTTAGTAAAATGGCAGTGGAGAGCTGGGAACACGATAATTTTACGTGATACCGGTTCCGTTTGGCCGTATACAGCCCCCTCACGTGACCTTTTGCCACTCTAGATCTCCATTCTTCCACCACCATCTACCAACTTCTAGAACATTCCACCGTCTTCTACAACCTTCCACTGGGTTCTATAACAGGATACCACACCGGGATGGTTGTAGAAGCGAGAGAATCTTTCTGTTTCGCCACCTATCTTCTTGTTGACTCGGCTACAATTGATTTCTTTGCCACCGAGGGGACAAGGCCGATTCGACGGTGATTCTGAGCCCTCCATCTCAGCCACCCCCACGGAGACGCATACTATGATTATCAATAGTATCTGAACTGGCTCTACAGATACACAGTTTTGATACGACTGCTACACCACCACAAACACTGCTCCCACCACCGCCAACATGCACTTTTCTCCACTCATAGGTCTGTGACAGGGTTGCTACGAGCCCTGGACTGAGGCAGTCTCAGCATGCGATTAGGTTAAGGCGTAGGCATGAGTGATGCCTTTTTTGGGGGGAAACGGGAAGGCTCTAGTTCGTCCGAGAGAAGATGTGCACGTGAAAGGAGTTGAGAAATCAACTCTCCGTTCTCCGTTCATCCGATTCCCGTCTTCTCCCGCTTTGCCACCGCCACAGCTCCCCAAGTATCTCCATGGACGGTTCCAGAACCGCCTTCAACTTTCAGCACGGTTAACTTTGACTGCAGCTCGCGAAATATATATATCGCCAGATGTAGCTGGGGTCACACAGACAGCACATACGCAAAAATACACGCTTACGACAACAAACACAAAGATGTTTCGAGTGAACGCCAAGAACGTGCAGCGATTGAGGGTGCGACCTCTCGCTCACACAAACGCAACACAGACTCAGACCAGAGCTCTGACCACCGCCATGAGAGTTGGTAGAGCCACTACTATGGCCAACAACAGTATTGGAGGAACCCGGTTTCCTGCCCAGATCATGAACCCCTCCAGAACCCTCGGATCTCCCCGATTCATCACCATGAAGCAAAATCCAGGCGGCGACAAGTCGTATCTGGAATCTTATGGAGTGGATCTATGTGAGAAGGCCAAGGAGGGTAAGCTTGATCCTGTGATTGGACGAGACGAGGAGATCAAGCGAACGATCCAGATTTTGTCTCGACGAACCAAGAACAACCCTGCACTGATCGGTCTTGCTGGAACTGGTAAGACTGCCATTATGGAGGGTCTGGCTCAGCGAATCGTCAACAATGAGGTTCCTGAGTCCATGAAGGGCAAGCGAGTGATTGCTCTGGACGTTGGAGGACTTATTTCGGGCGCCAAGTACCGAGGAGAGTTCGAGGAGCGTCTCAAGGGTATTTTGGAGGAGATTGACAAGGCCGAAGGAGAGGTGATTCTGTTTGTTGACGAATTGCATCTGCTTCTGGGTCTTGGAAAGGGAGAGGGTTCTGTGGACGCCTCTAACCTGCTCAAGCCTGCTCTTTCTCGAGGCAAGCTGCAATGCTGTGGAGCCACCACCATTGATGAGTACCGAAAGTACATTGAGAAGGACGCTGCTCTGGCTCGACGATTCCAGTCAGTTATGGTCAATGAGCCTTCTGTTGAAGACGCCATTTCCATTCTGCGAGGTCTCAAGGAACGATACGAAGTGCATCATGGAGTTCGTCTAACTGATGCTGCTCTTGTCACCGCCGCTGTTTACTCTAACCGATACATTTCCGATCGATTCCTCCCCGATAAGGCCATTGATCTTGTCGATGAGGCTTGTTCTGCTCTCAGATTGCAGCACGAGTCCAAACCTGATGAATTGCAGGAGCTGGAGCGACAGACCGTGACTCTGGAGATTGAACTGGAGTCTCTGCGAGAAGAGGAGGACCCTCTGTCTGTTGAACGACGAAAGAAAGTGCAGGAGAAGCTCGAGTTCAAGAAGGGCGAGATTGAGCGACTCACCAAGGTGTGGGAGGAAGAGAAGCAGGCCATTGACCAGATCAAGGAGACTCAGAAGACTCTTGATGGAGCTCGAACCGATCTGGACACTGCCCGACGAACTGGAGACTTTGCTGCCGCCTCCAAGATCCAGTACCAGGACATTCCTGAGCTGGAGCGAATCCTGAAGGACGCCGAGTCATCCGACGCCGGCTCTTCTTCTCTGTTGCACGACTCTGTGACTCCCGACGATATTGCCAAGGTTGTTTCTCGAATGACCGGTATCCCTACTTCTTCCATGATGAAGGGAGAGAAGGACAAGTTGTTGGATATGGAGGTGTGCATGAAGTCACGTGTTGTGGGCCAGGATGAGGCCGTTGACGCTGTTGCTGACGCCGTTCGACTCCACAGAGCCGGCCTCACCAACCAGAAGCGACCTGTGGCCTCCTTTATCTTCCTGGGTCCTACCGGAACAGGTAAGACTGAGTTGACTAAGGGTCTGGCTGAGTTCCTGTTTGACGACGAGAACGCCATCATTCGATTCGACATGTCCGAGTTCCAGGAGCGACATTCCATTGCTCGTCTTATTGGTTCTCCTCCAGGATATGTTGGTTACGAGGAGTCTGGAGAGCTGACCGAGAAGATTCGACGAAAGCCCTACGCTGTGGTTCTGTTTGACGAGTTTGAGAAGGCTCATCCCGATGTCTCCAAGCTGCTGCTGCAGGTACTTGATGAAGGTACTCTTACTGACTCCCAGGGCCGAAAGGTGGACTTTACAAACACTATTTTGGTCATGACTTCCAACATTGGTCAGGAGTACCTCATTTCGGACTCTCCTGACTCCAAGAAGAAGGTCATTGAAGCTCTCAAGTCCCACTACGCTCCCGAGTTCATCAACCGAATCGATGAGACTCTGGTTTTCAACCGACTCACCAAGGAGGCTCTTACCGAGATTATTGACATTCGACTCCTTGAGGTCCAGGCTCGTCTTGACGATAAGCGAATCACTCTGTTTGTGGACGACGAGGCCAAGAAGTTCCTGGTTGACCACGGTTACGACCCCATGTACGGAGCCCGACCTCTTAACCGACTCATTCAGAAGAAGGTCCTCAACCCTCTGGCTCTGCATCTGATCCAGGGCCGAACCCGATCAGGAGAGAACGTGCACGTGACCGTCAAGGATGGCGATATCTACGTGCCTGCCAACCATGAGACTGGAGAGATTGAGGAGTAGGTGGATTGATGAGGAAGGAGATGTCTAAAGGTAGACTACTAATGTATATAGAATAATGTTACTGATTGATAATGAGAGAGGGGGTTACAGTAAGTGGTAATGGAGTGAGTGTGTCGTTTGTAGTTGTAGTATTGTATAGCTGAGTTGTCTGAAGAGTGCCTTATCCTGAAGAATCGCTGAAACACAGCAAACAGGCCACTTGTAGGCATTGGAGACAAACAAAAGATATCAACAGACTATAGAGATCATGAGCTATCGAACGGTACCACAAGATTGTCACTTTCAGCTATATGAACGGTTCTGACTCCTGATCTAATTGTAGAACGACCATGTCAAACAGCAAAGCCCAACTCAGTCAATACTGACCCGAATCAGGTAGCTCATAATCCAGCAGAATTATTGGACTCACAGAAATATTTCTTCTCATACAAACTAGTCCCCAATTTCTCCGCGTGGTCGTCTGACACACCATCTTTTGCCCAGTAAGCTGCCAAGATTGGGTGATGAGACTGCCCCAATCAAGAAGAGGAGGAGTAAACCCCAGTAGAGGGGCTTGTATCAGATATCAGACTAGAACGTCACCTGAGTCTTTTCAAGTCTCACCTGAGCTTTCTACCAACAATCAACAGTTCTACCCCCATCATCCAATTCGGGACATGTCAATGAACTGCATGCAGACCAGCAGAACATGAAACTATCCATATTGGTTCAAACGAGAGTTGACAATGGGACAGGGAGTTCACCAAATGCTTTCAACTGGCAATTGCTGTTGATTTCTCAAGTCCGAAGTTCGTCATTCGCCCTCAAATCAGCCCTATAGCTACAGTATAAGTACCCCCCTCTGGTCCCTCTACAGTCTCCATCAAACACAACCACCACACTCCTTTATCATCACCACCACTACTACTACTACAATGGCTATCGAACGAAAATACGGCACCGACTCTTACCGAGTCAACTCCAACGTGACCATCGTTGGCGGCTACCGAACTTACCAGCCCTCTTCTTGTGTCATTGCTTGACCGGTATATTATCAATTGATTGGTATTTGTATGACTGTATTTGTGCGTGTAGCTCTACAAATGAAGACTTGACCTCTGAAGAGTCCATAGCCTAAGTGATCTTGTTTGAGGAGAAGGTACAAAAGAGACCACAACAAGTACACCTTAACAAGATTCTGTAAGTAGCTTCAAGTATTGTAAAGTTGGGGCTGCGAAATTGAGGACATGGCTGTACAAGTACAGATTAACCATTAAGACGGCAACCAGACTAAGCCCGAGGTAATACATATCACTGTTAGTCCATCTACATGTATCTGCTGTGTGCAGAAAGGAGCTTGGGTTCTAAGACATATCTTAGAGCGACTTGGGTAGCTATTGGTTGTAAGAAAACAGCGAAGAAACGATACAAACGCTACTATCAACCTATCTACTTTGATAAAACATGAAACAAGAGATGTTGAACAAACGGGCTGGTCTCCCACGGCTTCTGGAACCACAGAAAGTCATCCTTTCTCGTACACATCTTCAACAGTCACATGAGATCAGTGGGCCTCCATGCCTAAACTGAAGCACACTGACAGCCCCAACCAAAAAGAACCGTCCTTCTTAAAGCCTCACAGTCGAAACAGGCACAAAAAAAGACAGCTGCAATCACTAATTAGATGAGCAAAAAGATATGGACGACACCGGAATCGAACCGGGGACCTCGCGCATGCTAAGCGCATGTGATAACCAACTACACCAGACGCCCAAAATGTAATTTCAGAGCTTTTTTTGGCATGCGGGATGTGAGTTATGGGCTAGGGTTCACTTCCTATTTGGGTAGTCATAATCTATGAAGAGCCGAATTGAAAGTGGATATTTCTGAATTTGAGCAAATGTGGGGTATTATTTGGAGTGTATTTAGGAAGGATTCAGTGTTACCTTAGTCTTAGGTAGGCTTTAAGTAGCATTTATGGCTTCGTCCAGTTTGTGATTAAGTAAGCACAAATCAGAAATATGGATCGAACGTGTTTGAAGACTTCAAAGAGCTTCCGGACGTGGTCCTAAGCTCATCGCCAGTCATCTACTATCCATTCAGTCACCGTCTCCCCATATCTCCCTCTCACACAAGTCTTAACGTCGTAATCAATAATCTATATACATCTTTTAGTAGCTCTTGGGTTGAGTATAACACCCCAGTGAGCTTCTAGACTTCATGTCTGGCCTCTTTGGCCCTAACCAGAAGTCACCTCATCTTCAATGCGTCTACTTCAGCTTCTGAATCTCCCGTTCTCTGAGATGACGTCTCCAGAGAATCTCGGCGGGATCCTGTTCGGGCTCAACCCACTCAAATCCTTCTCCACTTTCGGCCCAGTACATCTGCATCATCTTCTCGTCGTGGGTAGTCACTGGGGTCATCTTTCTGTCGATCAGGGCGTCCAGAACCTCCTCGCTGACCTCTCCCTGGTTTTCGGGCATTAGACGGTTAATCTCGACGATTCGGGCCACCATTTTCATTTCGTCAGCATGGGTGAAGTAATGAGAGTAAAAGGTACCCTGCATCCACTTGACAACCTCTCCGTTGCCGCAGAAACGGCCTGCTGTGGAAATGACGGAAAAGATGGACACATTGGCAAAGTAGGCCCACCAAAGGATATGGAAGGTTGCCGGGGCAACTCCAAACAACAGATCGGCCGCCATGAGACCCTGGCCAGCTCCAGAAACACTCAGACCAAACAAACCCCAGATTCCAAGGTACTTGAGCATCTTCTGTTTGATAGACGTGATGTGTTGAGGAGACCCTGCTGACAGATCGACGACCTTGAAAGCAGCTGGGAAATCGGTTTCCCAAAGAGCCTTACGAAGCGGACCCATGGCCACAATTCGAGGAATGGGAACCTCGGGGTTCTTCTGTTGCCAAACCTCCATAGCTCTGGTTCCAAACCAAGGAGAGTAATACTTGGAAGTACACACGGTTTTTTGCAGCATGTCCAACGAGGGCTTTTCGGGCACGTCCAGCACATTGTCAATGAGTTCTCTCACCTCGTGAACCTGAGTCGTCAGTCCACTAGAGGCATAAGTGTGTTCCAGTTCGTTGGCAGCATGAAGAGCCGAAACCACGTCTTCAGTCGAAGAAGAAGGCGTGAGCTTGGACGAGTAGTCTTTGATGGCTCCAATGTCGAGAGGACCCGAAAATGGGACCCGTAGAGCCGCCGTGGTCGAAAATAAACGTCGAGAAAGCATGTGATCTGGTGTTGAGGAGAAGTGAGCTGTGTTCAGGTGGTTAGTTGCCGTGAAAAGAGCGAGGTTCACGTGATCAGATTATTCAGCAAGTCGAATACTTCAGATTAGTAACAAGATTGACTCTGTTTGTTGCTGTGGACGCCAAGTAGCCGTAGTTTTCTGTTTCACCGTCAAGACACAGTTGAAGATACCAATACTGCACATTTTGGCTTTGGAGATTTTATCTGCTTAGTCAGCTAAAACTGGGGTTGGGGCGGGAACTAGTTTAACCGTTATGATAGTAGTATCGGGGAGGTCTATATAGACTCAATAGTACACCTGTTGCTTTCTTGTATCTCTACCGCGTGTACCTCCCATGTTACAGCCACCTGCTGTTGCAAAACTAGAAGTCGACGTGGAGCTCGTTAGAAGCTTTAAAACGATGTAAGAGCACTTTCAGTGCCTTCTTCTGAGGCCCTTGTTACCCCACATTCACTTTATTTTTCATCACCACCTCTCATTGTCTCGAAAATCGCACTTCAAAATTCCCCTCACGTGACTTATTTGGCCTAGTGTATTGGTCCAACGCTTTTTACCGCCAGTTGTGGCCATATCCTGGTGAAAATACGGCTTCCCGTCCGATCAGCCATAGTCAAGCACCAGAGAGCCTAGTTAGTATTGTAGTGGGAGACCATACGAGAATCCTAGGTGCTGCAATTCTTTTACCTTTTTCATTTCCATGAGAGCAATAGTGAATGGGCTACTTGTAGATTTTTTGGACCCAGAGGAGAAAAGTACAGAAGATTACAACGATATTAGTTGCCCTCAATCCATCTTCTGGTCGACAAGGCTTTCTACTGTATCACGTTTTGCAAAACACTACCCCCTGTCGTGCGGCTCGGAAATGATTGGAAATGAGGTCCACCTTAAATCAGAAGTTGCTGAAGAAGTTTGATATCTCTGGACGCCGAGATCAAATAGGTCTGGAATTAGCTCCATCAAAAAGCTATTCTCTTTCTGATCACTTTGATACTACTTTTGGCTGAATTCAGCTGGTCTGAAGATGTGTCCCTCGAATAGGGGTGCTAAGAGAACCCCCCATGAACCCCTACCCTTGTACTAGCCAGTAACTAATGATTATAGCGCTTGTGGTACTCCCTGGCTAGCTTACACCCTGAATCACTTTTGAATGCCATTTGTCCTCACTCCTCTCTCTCTGCTCAGAATACACCCTCTTCCTATCTCCACGGTTCTCCACGGTTATTTCGGAGAAGAATAATATGTGAGTTTGAGACTGTTTCACGGCGCCAAAAACGGGTCTAGTGGTCAACAGACTGCTCGGGATCAAATACCAGCACTCAACATACGCTAAAAATGGCTGCAAGTCACTTTTCTCCGCCTCCTATAACAGTGTACACGGCACTCAACTAAGAGCACGGTCATAATCATAAAGTTTGTCATGTTCCAGATCAGAAAGTTTATGCTGTAGGTGAGAAGTTGAAGGGGGGTCAAAGTCCGTGTTTTCGATAGAGAGGTGGTGAATTTTTGCCGTTAAATCGAATTATCGTCACGTGATCATTCAGGATGTCTACTTTCTTCTTCTCCATCTTGCCCACCCTATCTCCTGTAATGCAGTCTCCTCCACCTTATCATATGCACACCTGTTGCACTCTCTGATCTCTCTCTTCCTCAACAGTGTACACTTCATCGACTCTCGACATGCCCAGATCGCTCATTATCGACACAGATCCCGGAGTGGACGACGCCCTGGCCATTTCGCTGGCTCTCAACTCGCCCGAATGCGACCTCAAGCTCATTTCTCTGTGTTTTGGCAACTGCGACACGACCGCCAGTTTGCGGAACGTCCAGACCCTGTTCAGCGTGTTTGAACGTGAACGAGTGTGGCGTGAACAGCAGGGTCTACCTGCCAAGCATCACGTGAACCAGAAACCCATTGTGGCTGTTGGTATGGACACTGCTCTGGATGGTACCCGTTTGGACGCTACCTATTTCCATGGAGACGACGGACTTGGAAATGTGCACACCAAGATGCCCGAATTCACAAGCACCGACAAGAATGGACCTGGGTACACGTTCTCCGAGAAACCCGCTTACGAAGTCATGCTCGATATCCTGCGATCTGAGCCAGATAAGACTGTAACCATTGCAGCCATTGGACCGCTCATGAACATTGCCAGAGCCGCCCAGATTGATCCTGAGACGTTCTCAAGAGTCAAGGAGATTGTCCATATGGGTGGAGCTCTCAAGGTTCCTGGAAACGTGACTCCTCGTGCAGAATTCAACTGTTATTCGGATCCCTTGGCTGCTGCTGTGGTGTACTCCTTTTCGGCCACTGAACAGCCCTGTGTGACTCTACCTCCTCAGAAGGAGTTCCACGTGACTCTCCCTCGACCTGTTCCCGTCACAATCTTCCCTCTGGACATTACCATGGAGTACAATCTCTACGAGAAGCGGTTCTTCACTGCTGTTTCTGATCGAGCAGCTGCAGGTTCTCCCCTGACCGTGTGGTCGTCCATCTGGCTCCAGGCCACTTTTGACACCTTCCGACGACTCAACGTGGACTGTTCAGACGTCCATATCAACATGCATGATCCTCTGGCCACTTGGTACGCTATTTGTGGAGATGACGATGGATCGTGGGAATCTCATGATCAGGATGTACGAGTGGAAACAGAAGGACAGTGGTCACGAGGAGTCACTATTGAAGATGATCGAGGTCGACAAAAGACAGACGCTGAAGCCGAAGATGATGGAAAGTGGCTGGGCCGAGGAGGCAACCATGTCAAGGTGGTGACAAAGGCACCAGTGGAGGTGGGAGAGTTGTTGGTGGAGAGGATCTACGTATAGTCAGTGAGCGGAGCGAGCTGGACTATATGTAGATGAACAGCTGCCTTGTCACGTGATCTGTGACAGTACGCAGAATCACTGACAGAAGCAGCCATTGGTATACCCACCTGTCACACTACTACAGGTTGATGAAACGTCGGTTTAGAGCTAGATATAGATAATAGAAGATTGAATATGGAGGAGGTGGAAGATACAGCTGTGATCTACACCTGTGTTGGAAGGGCGACGCTTATTCCAGATTGTGTCCTTATCAACAATGGCAACGGATCTCCCAGGTTTCCCAGACTTCAGAACTCCACACTCATAAAGACGTTAGTAGAGGATATCAGCCAGTTTCTCTTGTCTCCCTTTGTCCAATGATAGCACATACTGTAGAGTACTCTTACCTCGCACCCTTCGCTACTTGACTCAGTGCCCTTCTCCGAGTGGCGACCGTTGCCACTGCCCTGACTGATAGAGACTGGTGGCAACAAGGAGAGGTGGAGAGGTGTGAGTCATTCAAAGTGAGAATTTGTGCCCTCACTAAATTGTACTGCGACATTCAACTGTTGTATCCGTAGTTTTGTGTCATCCTGAGCAGATCATTCGGCACCGGAATTTCCTTGAGCAGTAGTTTAACCTCATCTACCATCCCAAGTATATAGCGCTGATACTCATCTTCATTGTTAGCTTCAGAAGCCTCTTTATTGGAAACCTTCTAGATCTGTCAATCAGTGTGTTCAACCAAACAACGTCTCCAATGCCACTAAAAGACCCACCCAATACCGCCGAGAACCTCCTTTGGTCACCTCTCTCCATATCACGTGATCTAGTGGCACACACCCACTCAAGAGTCATCTCCGATAGGTTTCCGAGGATGCCCTAACTTCAGCTTACTCAGCCATGACTTTCAGACAGGATGAGACATTCATAGGAGTACCACCATATCGTCACGTGACCTGGTTCCACTCACACTATGGTTTGATCACATGACCTCTAAGCGAGATCTGTTCTTGCTCCCTATCGCTCCCCATCTCACATAGTCTCTCTTTCATCTCCGAGCATGTACCGCCAATAGGCACACAGCTGTATGACTAACGAAGTGTGAAGTCGCAACTAAGAGGCTTAGTAAGGGAGGGGAAGTAACTAATAGCCTGGAATATCCCGTATATTCGTCACGTGACTACCATTGACAACACCACCTCCGTCCATCCGCCCCCATTCGCCACTTGCCACTCAGCCAATGAGTTCAAAGTTGACGCCTGCATGATTCGGGCGGCGGGTTTTGGCGAGACGGGTTTTAGAGGGTGAAGGAGGTGAGATAAAGATACGGAGGAAGACGGGATATATATAGTCGAGTCTGTGTAATTGATTAAAGTCGAAAAATCGACACCGTTTCATACAAATTAGTCGTCTTTGATGTACCTCTTCTCCCCAGGTTCTAGATAGTTCTGTGGTGCATGTAAACTCAAAGTGGGAGTAACTGAAAAATATATATTTACACTGGATCGGATTGCTTCACTTAGGAGAAAAGCCCGACACAAGACGACTTTCAGCACACTGACAATGCGAGTTTTCAAGCAGGCACGACCCCAGGTGGGTTTGCGGGCGCTTCGGGCGGCCTTTGGAGCCCCCAAAGCCCCGATTCAGCAGTCCCAGGCTCCACAGCAAGCGCGGTTTTTTCGACACTCGGCCCGGCTACTGATGCAGGACCCCTACAAGGCTCTAGGAGTGGAATCCAACGCCTCGGCCAAGGAGATCAAAAAGAGCTACTACCAGCTGGCGAAAAAGTACCATCCGGACGTGAACAAGGAGGACGACGCCAAGAAGAAGTTTGAGGAGGTGCAGAAGGCCTATGAGTTGCTTTCCAACGAGGAGGAGCGAAAGAAGTACGACACTTTTGGCCCTGCTGCCTTTGGAGAGGGAGGACAGCCCGGAGGCGGAGGATACGGAGGAAACCCCTTTGCCGGTGGAGGAAACCCCTTTGCTGGTTTTGGAGGAGCAGGATTTGGAGGAGGAGGAGGATTTGGAGCTCAGGGCATTAATCTCGATGATTTGTTTTCGGCAGCCTTTGGAGGAGGCCAGCCCGGTGGACGAGGCGGCTTTGGACGACAGCAGCCCTATGTTCAGGAGTTTGAGGGTAACGACATTCAGCTGAATGTGGAAATCTCGCTGGAAGATGTGGCTCGAGGAGTGACTCGAGACCTCAAGTACCAGGCCGTGACTTCCTGTAACACTTGTGAGGGTTCTGGAATGAAGAAGGACGCTAAGAAGACCACTTGTTCCGCTTGTGGTGGAACTGGAGCCCGAGTTCATGTTGTTAACGGTGGATTCCAAATGTCCACCACCTGTGAGGTTTGTCGAGGTTCTGGAGAACAGATCCCCAAGGACGGAGAGTGTGGTACTTGTCATGCTAACGGTGTGGTTCGAGAGACCCGAGAGACAGCTATCAACATTCCTCCTGGAGTTGATAACGGCACTATTCTGCGAGTTTCAGGTATGGGAGACGCTCCCGAGGCTCAGGCCGGTCCTACAGTCCGTCTTCACAATGGAGATCTGCTTGTTCGAATCCACGTCAAGCCTAGCAAGACGTTTGTTCGACAGCGGTCCGATCTGGTCTACAAGCAGGAGATTCCCATGACCACTGCTGCTCTGGGAGGTACAGTTCTGATCCCCACTCTTCTTGGAGGTAAGCTGCGAATCAAGGTGCCTGCTGGAACTCAGCCTGGTGCCCAGATTGCCATCCCCGAGCAGGGTCTGCCCCGGGGCCGAAACGGCTTTGGAGACCTCAAGGTCATTTACGATGTCAAGATTGCCGCTCCTACCGATAAGACCCAAACGGCTGTGCTGGAGACTCTGGCAGACCTCACACACGACGAGACTGCCCGTCGAAGCGACGGACACGTCAAGTCCGAGCCCGAGGCTCCGGCAGAGGACGAGAAGAAACACACACCGTTCTGAAGAAGCTGTTTAACCGCCTCAAACACCATAACGAGTAATGTATATAGTAATAGACGATCCGAGCGGACTCGTGAGCGGAGCGAGGAGTCTGAGAGAGACTCTGAGCAAAGCAAACGGGTCTGAACTAGACGGGTCTGAGATAATTGAAGATTCTAGAGCGGAGTGATGGGGTCCGGAACACGTAGAGCCAAGTAAAGACGTCTTAGTAGAATTGAGGTGGGCCGTATGGAGCGGTGTTGCCGAGTTGCAACATTAGAAGCGGCCAATTGACTTTGTCGGAGGTTCTGTAGTGCACGTTCTTTACTGTTAGTCTGTGCTACTTGTAGCTCTTGTGTCTATGACAAGGCCATTCATAAGATACTGTATACGCGTTGGCCTATAGCTTATGAAAGAGTCAACGGAGCATGTTAAGCCAGCGCAGATAAACTGGGGGCTGATTGGGTGCCTTATCATCGCTCTGGGAGGAATTCTGAGAGAGTGTATCAGTTTTATGTCTGCGTTTGTGTTCCTGGCAAGCGTTACTAACCATAGCCTACAGTTACCTTTGAATACAGTATTTAAAAGTCACCCCAATCAGAGAGCCGAAACACACGAGCAGTTTTATGTGAGACCTCACGAAATCTGACTTCTGCCAAGTAATCGTTCTTCTGCAGCTGTGGAAGCACCCTGGTACGAGCAGCCATGTCCAGGTTCGTAGTGGGAGCTGTCCTCTGTGAAGGATACAGAAAGCTATCTTCACTGAGTCTGCCCATAACCAGGGCTGAAGTCGAATATATTATATCACGTGAGCTTAAGAGTCCCACAACTCCTGACCACTTGATTCCTGTTCTGGATACCTCCCATGACTAACTCCCTCTTCAGTAACAGCTCATAATACCGTTCTCTCTTCTCAGAACACTTCTGAGCTGACAGTTGAGGACAGATCACGATCTATATAATACACGCTCGATAATACCACTTTAACTGCTCGCAAATGACCCCAGAAACCTGATAATCTCAACCACCGGGTCTTATTCCTCTTCCGTATAATCTGCTCAACCTCAATTATCGCTCTGGTCTTTGTACCCAGAGTATTATCTGTATTATCAATGTAACATGAAATATCAGCAGTACGAGTACAAAAACAGAGTAACCCTGTGAAGGTGACCCTGTCTACAGTCGATTGTCTACACCCTCTGTGCTCCACCTGTTTCGTCCTTGAACGTCACATCTCATCCCCTGCCAAGCGTCTTTAGTTCCCCTTGGCTGTTTTTGAAACAGGAGATGGTGAACGCGGTTACCAGGGACTACACGTGCCGGTATTGTACTGCGACATCGCTCCACTGTATCGTTCCACTGTGAATAATTAATATGAGAAGTTGTGTCGGTGTTCAGATGTTTCAAGGGTGCATTGAACGAGCATATAGGAGTGTGTACAAGTAAAGCCAGTGGAAGGAATTGATTGGCCATACTTTACTATGGTGACCTGTAAAAAAAGACATACAGCTGTACTCTCCACTCTCTGCTGACTCGAATGGTACCATAAAGCCCACCTCTGTCAGTACAAATATTCGCAGATATACCGACTTTTATACATCTACAGCTTCACAGTCAATATACCGTGTATAGTTGCATTAATATGCCCGATACGTATATGGAAAGGAGTACAGTGTGTGCGTGGGTGCGTTTTATCACGTGACCGGTTATGAGCGAGGTGTTTTCTACTATATTCACTACTCAGACCCCTTTATTGTTGTCTACCAATTAGTTGAACTCCTACTTGATCCTTTTGTGAAGGTTTTGGGTGTCATAATATGGGACACAGATAGGGGGTGTATACCACCGAGACAAGGTGAAGAATATCCCAAGACTGTGTTGATTAATATTGGCACTGTTTACATGCATCTCCCGACTCGTGCACAGACGCACAAAGGACATGACACATGTTTATATTGGGCGTGTGAAATTCCAGAATCGGCCAATGCCAAGTCATTCCAAGATTGCAACAATGGACAAAGGTGAAACATACGACAGAAAACAAACACGGTGGAGCCGGAAGAGGACAGAAGGGGGATAACACAGGGGGTAGGATCGGTGGAGACAAGCGGATGAAACGTGGGCAGACTGTAGTTGTCTTGGCGGTAAGTGGAATTAATACAGATGGGTTGATAGTATTATTGATCGGATCACAGTGTGACTGGACGTTCATGAGATGGTAAATCGATGACAATAGTTGACGTTACTTGTCAACATCGATCGATCCAACAAGTACCCGTGAACCTACTTGACTTTGACTTCTCTTTAGTTGACTCCCACTGTTGATATGCTTAAGTACCACCAACTAACCGATTACGCCGCTTAACGACGCGCTCCTATCGCTGCCTACGATAACACACGCTGTAGCCCATGCCGTAGCTCCCACGCTGTAGCTCCAACCCGTGCCGTAGCTCCGACTCCGCTAAACGCGTCGGACCCTCGCAGACCCACCCACTTGTCCCATGTGTCTTCACCGCCTAAACGTGCCTGACAGCTGTGAGGTTTACCCCTGGGTTGAAAAGTGCCTTGTGGAGGTACGAGAGCTGTACATAGTTGCAACGTGTATCGACGCGAAAACAAGGGCTCTGAACGTCTTGTCCGATCAAATGAAATGGACGCTTCAAGGGTAGTAAGCGAGGTCCTGGTTGTTGTACAGTGCGTGGTTGTATTAATCAGCCATCTTGGCACCTCGTATTAAAACCCGCCCACGATCACGTCAGGGGTTGTGGAGAGACCTCGTACATACCGTTATTTCTCCCATTCTAGAACCGTTAGCGCTTGTATTGGATCGGCGCGAAAGAGCCGTAGTACGAGGATTCGGTACGAGCACTAAAACTCCGGCTATTGTGGTCCGATTACGCGGTTTAGTCTGTCGCTACAGTAGCTTGGCCTGTCCTACCGTTTAGACCGTTTAGACTGTTCCAACTGTTCTACAGAAGCCCTTCTAATGCGATCTAACTCGCTGAAACTCGCTGGAACTCGTCGATACGCGATTTTGCGACTTTCTCGGCTTACCAATTGTGCGTCTGATTATCCAGCTCGTATCGTCGGCCTCTCTCCAAACTCCGTTTACTCCGTCTGCATCTTTGTTGGTGATGTACATTCTCCAGTTTGTACTTACATGGATACATTCCCGAGCTTGTCCAGAGAAAGACGGCGGACTATCTATCGGCCAAAAATGCACATCCAGTGCATGGATCGATGCAGAGAAGGTCCTGCAAAAACGAGCTACCTGGGTAAAATCGATTTGCAGCTCTTGCAGCTCTTGCAGCTTACTGATTATTGCTATTGCTGCAGTTCGTATGGTGGGCTGGTTGTAGATAAGTAATCAAGGCTATACGATAGCCACTTGAACAATAAGCAGCCATCAGCAAGCAAGTGAAGCAACATTGAAAGGTGTCAGTCTACGACATTGGTCTTGGATGTCTCGACGACATTTGACGACATTGACATATTGGCAGTTGCCCGAAACAGATCCATGTTGCTGTTGGCAACTACAACTATTGTGCCTTACAGAACCGGTCCAAAGGTGCACACCCGCCAGGGACAGCATGTACAAGTGCGGGTAAAACAGGTACCACCTTCCACCGCCAATTGCACTATCACCACTCTCGTTAAGATATCCCTCCTCCACATGCAAACGGACGTAGCCGCAGAATAAAGCCCGACCCGAACGCTTGTCTGTCTTGGAGCCATCGCCCAGGTTGCTTGTCTGCTGTCTCAGCCAGCCTTCCTTTTTCGACTATTGTACGAGCGACCAGGGAAGACCAAAAGACGAAGAGTGCCAATGTGGTTTAAACTGTAGGCTCAGAGTTTCCGCCTGTGGGGCTATCCATAGTTTGGCTGGAGGGTTCAGAGTAGCGGGTTATTTGGTCCTTTACTTTTTGGCGCGCGAGAACTCACACTCACTGTGGCCCTATCAATAGTGACACTACAAAGTGCAAAAGTGCAAAGTGCAAAGTGCTACATTGTACAGCACAATTATATCTCCAAGACCCACAGCACAGGCTTGGCAGAAGCATGTTTATCTTTCGGGCACCCCTTGACACACAATAGAAAGCGGACAAAGTCAATTTGGGCTTTTTAACGTCAACTAGCTTCGACTCCCAAACAGGGATACGCTATTCCCAAAGAGGCAGGAGGGAGTAACATACTTGCTGGGTTGAGGGGGGTTTCCGTGGGTGAAAGTCACGTGAAACACGTTAGATGAGTATTTCTTGACCCCGGAAACGGCCCCGTGACCTCGCTAGCTCGCCAGCTCAATCCGCTTGCCTCATCTGCCTCGGCTTCCGTCTCGCGTTGACCTCATCTAACAAGATTAGAGTTACAGTGGGCTTGCATACAATGGCCAAAAATAGGAGTTTCTGGTACGGTGGTGAACTTGTTCAGTTTTTGGTGGGTGGCAATGAGGGTGGATATGGTGGTATATCTTGGTGTAAAGAATATATTTGCAACTTTTCACACCGATACACATGCTACACCACCACCCACCCCCCTTCTATCGTCCTGCAGAGGTCCATTCTTGATTCCCCCTTTTAATTAAGCTTCTAGATTTGGGAGTGCCCTTTTGGGACAAGGGAATGTGTGGTCCTATTCGGCCGCGCAACTC
>ULGS01000006.1:3410922-3495511 GCA_900519055.1 Yarrowia galli | reverse complement strand
CTTATTTTGAATGGAGAGAGTCGTCGGATGAAAAAGCTCACTGGGGGGTGGGGTTCTCGCTACCAACTCCACCTCGCTGATGCCGAGTGACATACTCGGTATTGGCATGGAAGTACTTTCGCACGTCTCTGTTGACAAAGGCGTTCCAAACCGGCGAAAAGATGCACATGAAGATGGCCAGAGGGATCTGGAGCAGCGAGAAGCTTCGGGGTGACGACGAGAGTGCGATGGACTGCAGAATCCAGCCAATCAGGTCGGTAGTGATCATCTGACCACCTTTTTCCATCTGTGCAAACACGATTTTCGCACATTCTTCCGCCGAGATGGCCTGTGAGGGACCCTCAATCTGTCGAGTGATTTCGGGCTTGGTTTTGTTCTCTTCTTCGAATCCTTCCGACTGGAAGTTACCGGGGAACACGCCCACCACTCTGATGTTAAATGGCAGGGCTTCCACTCTCAGGGAGTCAATCAGCGACCGCACAGCTGCCTTGGAGGCGCAGTACTGGCCGTAGCCCAGAAGCGGGTAGAATGCGAGCACAGACGAGAAGATGGCCACGTACCGAGGGTTCTTCGGGCTGATGGGCTCCTTGGCCATTCGGGTGGTTCCGGCATGCACAAAGAAGAGGGCTGACAGGTAGTTTGTGGAGAAGGCGCTGGCCAGTTGCGAGGCCTTGAAGTCGAGAATGAAGCCCGTTTCGGCAGCTCCAGCACACGAGAAAATCACGTCTGGAGCCGCAGGCATGGTTTCTTCCGAAAAGACCCGAATGGCCTCTTCTTCCTTTGTCAGATCCGCGGCAATGTACCGAATCGTTTGGCCCTCAAATACAGGCTCATGCTTGGTGACAATCTTCTGGACCTGGGCCTCCAGTTTGGACACTGTTCGAGACACAATGACCACATTGGCTCCCTTTGTGTAACACAGCTCTGCCAGAGCCGCTCCTGCTCCCTGCGAGCCTCCACTGATAACCACCTTCTTGCCCTTGATGTCGAGGACACGTCTTTTCGGCGTGGCCAGAATCACTGCGATTCGAGCCACCACAAAGAAGCCCAGAACCGTCGACCAGAAGGCCGTGTGTGACATGTTTTGCAGCGCGCTGACGCCCTCCAGAATACTGTGCGTCACCTTGTCGGGAATCTCCGATATCGGGAAGATCATTTGAGAGTGTGTGTTTTCCAGGGTGGGTCTGTGTTGTTGGTGTCAGAGCGAAAAACAGCGATGTTGGCAGCCTACCTTGTTATGCGTGTATGCTTAGCGTGTGTGCGTATATCTCGGTTAAACTTGCCCTATGTTGTGTTGGGGTTGAAAATTAGGGGGGGGAGGGTCGAAAATAGTGGAAATGTGTTGAGGGGGCTAGGGGTTGAAGTTTGGGAGGCTAGATGACTTGGGAAAGACACATATATCTACTGCGTCACGTGAACAGCGTGTTTTTCCCATCTCTGCTTTTGTTTATGAGTATAAGCCACTTTTTCGGATTTGGCGCGATTTGTACGGCATCTGCGCTTTTGCCTCTGGGCCTGCATCCAATATAGATGGGAGAGAGTGGACCTAGAATGGCTAATAGCTAGTGGATTGGAATGTTAGTGGTACCATTCGATTTGTCTGAGTGAGGGGACTCTAGATCTGTCCTTACCATTCCGATCAGACCACCATAATGTCATCTAAAACCGACCTCGTCCTAAAGCTCAAGCTCAAGGCTGAAATAGATTACCGTTTTGGAATGCCGGAGGAAGTCAGATGAACGAGCAGGGTTCAATCAGATGAGAGGGTGAGCTGAGCAAGCCAACGGCAAAGGCTGGTTTGGGGAATGCCAAGACAGAGACAAGACAAAGACAAGACTGCCAAGCCTCGTATTTGTGCAAGATGATTACTTGTCGTGGAACACCTTGCATATGTTCTCTCTATAGGGAGTCATAGATCACAGCAGAACCCATACGAGCTTAGTAGCGGACACTTATCAAGGTATAAGCGTGCGGGAGTATGTGAGATCTATTGGTGGTGAGGTGGGGTCATGTGATATGTCACGTGACCAGTATGGAGGAGCGGGGATCATATACATGCTGTCGTCATCATGAGATGCACCGAGGCACCAATCGTTCGGTACTCACTGATCTCACAATACACACACACACTCAACCTCGGCAAACATTCCTTCACTCAAACAAACTTGTCTGATCGCTCCTCGAAAGCCAAAGTGGTGTGTACATTATCCCCGGCTAAAGTCCGATCGGAGATAGAGAACAGAGCTATGAGGTACTGTACATGACGTCAGACACCTCCCTCCACAAGCCCGTTCAAAGACGATCAAACCATCGATTGCTACTTGGACGTCTCAACCCCATGACCCAGTTTATACTTACAGTATAGCTATCACGTTATTCGAATTGTCACTTTGAGTCTGGGTGATACTTCCGACCTTGAGCATGATCTCAGAAGCCGGTGGGAAGGGATGCCTGCATGATTTGACTGTGAGTAAGAGTTGGTCACACGATGTCATGTTTGAGTCTGATTCATGAAGATGTTAGGCACCTTTGAGGAACGTCATTGAAGGCTTGTCTTTGGTACCTGGTACAGAGATTTACAGTGGTACGAAGACCTTTGACGATACCTCTTCAACTGCAGCCACAGTAACCGAATCTGATCATAGAGATACGATGGTGTCCTCCAGAAGAACCACTTATTATCCCTCAGTTCATGATATGGAGAAAGTCAGATCACCTGATCACGTGACATCAATAACCATAGACCCCGTCAGACCAGCTGACAATCCAGGTCATCCCCCACAAACCCCCACGTACCCCCACGTCTCGAGACCTTTGGACACAACACCCAATGCCCAGCCGTGCGGCTCTGAAATGTTTTGAGTTCTGTCATGAAGTCGGGTTGAACCACGCTGAAATACCACCCAAGACCAAGTCAGAGTTTCGCTTATACTGATATTTCAGCGGTGTTAACTTGGCTGAAATTGATCCGGTCTAGCTGAAATTGAAGCTGGAGATTCTTAACGGTCACGTGACCACATAGTTCAATTTTCTAAGCGCCACCGTAAATACATCGCCTTCCTGAGCACATTCAAGTTTCCTCTGATCCAACTTAATCAGACGGTGTAGAGCTGAAGGGGAGTGATAGTGTATGCAGTTATCAACTGATCTACGGTGATCCGGACATGTATCACGTGACTTGTACCATTCCATTACTAATCAACCGTTCCCCACAAGCATATTACTAATCACCGACCTCCCCCATCTTTGTCAACCACTGTCGATACATGCACTCGGCTCCCTCCCTGCATGAACCTTGGATGTGCCCCTTGATCCCAGTATGGTCACGTGAATGAGGCAGTTTGGCAGCAATTGAAAAGGTGAGATAATGGGCAAGTAAGCGAGGGTCACGTGATTTGATAACTGCAAGGCCGTCTTCTTCCTCCACCACCAACATATTCACCTCCTCTCCATCAACCCCTACCCAGATCTACACGTAGCAACTTTATTAGTTAACACGTCTAAAGACAGTTGTGCTGTGGAACTGTGACTGCCACTGTTCTAACCACCGTCATCACACACACACACACACACAATGAAAACGACGTTAGTAACGCTGCTGTTGCTGGCTCTGTTTGTGGCCAGCTGCGAGGCGGTCACGCGAGGAGCGTTCAAGACGTGCGACCAAAACTCCTTCTGCAAGCGAAATCGACACTACGCCGACCAGGTCGCCCATCTCAAGAGCTTTTCCAACCCCTACGAGGTCAAGAAGGTGTCAATTGGCAAGGGCGAGGCTTCTGTGTCTGTTGTCAAGGCCGTGCCCAAGTCCAAGGACGTACCTTTGTCTCTCAAGCTCTCTGTGCTGGCTTCTGGAGGAGTTCGAGTGACTCTGGATGAGCCCAACCGAGCCAAGATCAACGATGTGGTTTCCAGCAAACGATACGATGCCTCTTACTGGGCCTTCAACGGCGAGCCTGCTATCGAAACCAACGCCAAGATCACCGATTACGAGCACTCCATCGAGGCTGTCTACGGAGCCAACACCAAGGCCGTTCTCGACAAGAAGACTCTCCAGCTGGATGTGTACAGAAACGACAAACTGGAGGTGTCCGTTAACAAGCGACATTTGCTGAACATGGAGCATCTTCGATCCGAATCTGATAACGACAAACATCTCAGCTCTTACGAGATCGCCGACGGTATGTTCAAGGAGGAGTTTGGAGGCCATCCCGATTCCAAGCCCAAGGGCCCCGAGTCTGTGGCTCTGGATTTCGCATTTCCCGGTTACAATCACGTCTACGGAATCCCCGAGCATGCTGATCGACTGTCTTTGAGATCTACTCGAGGCAAGAGCGCAGGAGATCACTCTGAGCCCTACCGACTCTACAACGTCGATATCCTCGAGTATGAGACCGACTCGCCCATGCCCATGTACGGAGCTATCCCCTTTTTACAGGCCCGAAAGCAGGGCTCTTCCGCTGGTGTCTTTTGGGTCAATGCTGCTGACACTTACATCGACATCCAGAAGGAGGCTTCTCACACTGATACTCACTGGATCTCTGAGTCTGGTACTCTCGACTTCATTGTCTTTGTCGGAAACACTCCCGAGGACATTGTGACTCAGTACGGAAGTATCACTGGCTTCACCACCCTGCCTCCCATCTCTGCTACTGCCTACCATCAGTGCCGATGGAACTACAACACCCAGGACGATGTTCTGGAGGTGCACGCCAACTTTGACAAGTACGACATTCCCTACGACACCATCTGGCTCGATGTCGAGTACACTCAGGCCAAGAAGTACTTCACCTGGAACCGAGACGTGTTCCCCGACCCTGGATACATGCTTGGCCAGCTCGACAAGACCTGTCGAAAGCTGACTGTCATTATCGATCCTCATATCAAGCTCGAGGAGGGTTACAAGGTCTACGATGCTCTCAAACAGAAGGGTCTGTACATTCAATCCAACTCTGGAGATGCCTATGAGGGAGACTGTTGGCCCGGAAAGTCTGTGTGGATCGATACCACCAACCCTGCTGCTGCCGAGTTCTGGAAGTCCATGCATGCCAAGGAACCTCAGGGAATTGCTGCCGAGGCCGATAACATGTTCTTCTGGAACGATATGAACGAGCCTTCTGTTTTCAACGGTCCTGAGACTTCTATTCTTCGAGATACCGTCCACTACGGCGGATACGAGAACCGAGATGTTCACAACGCCTTTGGAATGTCCATGATCAACGCCACCTTTGCTGCTCTGACTGCCCGAAACCCCGCTGTTCGACCCTTCATTCTCACCCGATCCTTCTTCTCTGGAACTCAGCGAACCGCCGCCATGTGGACTGGAGACAATGAGGCCTCCTGGGAGTACCTGCAGATTGCCACTCCCATGGTTCTGACGCAAAATGTAGCTGGTATGCCTTTTGCTGGAGCTGATGTTGGTGGTTTCTTTGGAAACCCTGCTCCTGAGCTTCTCACTCGATGGTACCAGGCTGGATGCTTCTACCCCTTCTTCCGAGCCCATGCCCATATCGATACTAAGCGACGAGAGCCTTGGCTGGCCGAGGAAGAGCACATTGATCATCTCCGAAACGCCATTCGACTGAGATACCAGCTGTTGCCCTCTATCTACACTGCCTTCCGACAGGCCTCTGTGTCTGGAGCTCCCATTCTGAAGCCTCTGTTCTACGTTGCTCCTAACAACCCCGACGCTTACGCTCGAGACGACTCTTTCTTCGTTGGAAACACTGGTCTTCTTGTTCACCCTGTTGTTCATGAGGGAGCTACTTCCGTCAACATGTTCATTCCTGATGAAGAGGTGTACTATGATTTCCACTCTTCTCAGCTGGTCCACAAGAAGAACGATAAGGGCTACGAGCTCGAATACAAGGCCAACATTGACACCATTCCCATTCTTCAGCGAGGAGGTCACATTTACGCTCGACGAGACCGAATCCGACGATCCTCTGAGCTCATGACCATGGACCCCGTTACTCTGGTGGTCAACGCCAACTCCATGTGGGATGCCGAGGGAGAGCTGTACCTTGATGATGGAAAGGGATACGGCTACAAGAACGGGGACTACATTCACATGAAGTTCAACTTTGACGGCCAGGTGCTCAAGTCGACATCTCTGAACCCCGAGCCCAAGTCGATCGACTTTGTTCACACAGCTATCGATATCCCCATTGAGAAGATCATCATCAACTCGCCAGAGATGCTGACTGTGGGATGCACTGTGCGACAGGGAGGACGGGACTGGAACCCCAAGTACGAGACCAAGCAGATTGGCGGTACTCACCAGACCATCATTCACAAGCCTGGTCTGGCTGTTGGTCTTCCTTGGGCCATGTCCCTCTCTTAAGTTATTGAGTGTGGGAAAAAGCATTTGAGCTGAGCGATGATGCGTATAAAAGAATAGAAATTGATGTATGAATACGTATGGTGAGAAGATAGATCACGCTCTACAAGTGTACAGTAGCAAGTAAAAAAAGCTCAGCCGCTGTTTAGTGACGGAAAAAAGAGAGGATGACAGGACTCGAACCCGCAGCCTTTGGAGGACGTCGTTCTATAAGAACCGAAATCCAATGCGCTACCATTACGCCACATCCTCGCGGCAGATAGAGTCAAAAAAGCGTTAAAACAATATGTACCACACTTTGGGCTAACTCGTCCGCTTTTGCATTTATCGACTTGCTAGTGATATAAGGTGATTCTCCACAGTAACATTACCCCTGAGACTGAGTTTCAAATCTTCACCTCCCAGACTCGTGCCTGCAGGCGGCTCCAAAAGTTGCATTTTTACAAGGCAGACATGTCTCAAGTGTTAATACATGGATAAGAGATGATGTATGACTTATAAAAAGATCCAAGATGATCCTGATCCGCTAAGGATGAATTCGAACACCTTCAAAAATGAAAATCGCACAAATACGGTCTCTTTACCTTCCCCTTCTCTCAGCACTGGAGCGATAGCTGGAATCATCGTGGGAATAGTCATTTTCTGCCTTGCTATAACAGCTCTATTACTATTCTACTCAGCTCGCAACCGTCGAATAGAAGAAAAGCAACGTCAAGATCTCGAAAACGACGCTGCGCTCTTCTCACACCATTTCTTTCAGGAAGAACCTGAACCACCGAAACATCCCCCACCAGTCTACGTGAGTGATATTTCTCCGCCCAGATATTCTGTTTGATTAATTGATGAATTACGTTGCTCTCTCAATGGCTTGCTATAGGCACGGTAGCTCTTTGCTATATATACGGTAACTCTTGATTATTTATATGACATTTTGTTGAAATTCCCTCTGTATGTACTCTCTCCCACCACCTATCTCTTCGGCCTGAATAGCCTTGTTACTTTGGTCATGAACTTACGGTCTTCGTCCACAGTTCGCAAAGATCCACACTCTGATCTTCTCGTCGTAATGTTCCTCACAAAGATCTCCATCTCTGAAATCTCAGAGGGACCATCATCAGGTTCATAGGGAGTAACAGCTGTGCAAGTGTTGATATCAGTGGAAGAGAAGTTAGAGTCGACAGGAGACGCTGCCAGAAAGTCGTTCATTGAAATGTCTCCGCTACTAGCGTTCTTCATGGAGATGTCTGAGGCCGTCTTGTCTTCTTTAGTGGGAGCCAAGGGCGGAGTTCTGGGATTGGAAAACAGAAGAGCACTGGAGATGTTGGAGTCACGTGGTCTGATAGCTGTTGACACGGCTGGAGAGTAAAGAGGGTCTTCGAATCTGTGTTGAGACTCAGTGGAAGCCAAGGACTGGAACGATCCATGCTGTTCAGACGGATAGTGTCGAAAAGTACCTCCCGAGGCCCCAGAGACGTCACTGAAACGAGATTGAAGGGTCGTATTGGGGTCTGGCAAAGCTGTAGGGGTGGTCATACCCTCCAGCTGTTGAAGGAAAAACACCAGGTTGTTCTGGATCAACTCCAGAAGCTGTTGCTGGTACATTTTCATTTCCATGACAAGTTCTCCTCTCAAGATCTGTGTTTCAGAAGCCACATTCTGAACAGAGTGCATGATTTGTGAGAGCATGAGCGCCGCAGTTGACTGTCCGTCTGGCGGGTTGTTTTCGTTGTTGTTGTTGTTGTTGTTGTTGTTGTTGTTACCGTAAGAGTACAATGTCTTGCCCTCCATCTGTTCACCTAGCACCTGTTGCTGTTCTCTCAGTAGAGCAGCTCCAAACGAATTCAGTTTATCGTGAAAGACCTGATCCAGCTTTGCCTGCTGTTTCTCAAACTGAGTCTCAACTGCTGATTGCACCATCTGTGCCAGCTTTGCTTCAAACTCGGCTTTCTCGGCCTCCTGCTGTTCTCGGAAGGAAACCATCAACTCCGTCTGTTTCTCGAGATACATCATGTTGGACGACAAGGCTGAAACTGCCACCATGTTGTCACCCTTGAGAGAATCCAGACCGTTGATCAGCAAATCCAGACGACTGTTGAGAGCTTCAATTTGAGCCTGCACTTTTCCATCTGTGCCTCCTCCACATTGTACTTTCAAAGTGACTGTGTTTGTGTGCTGAGTGTCATCGTAAAACTCCGAGGTCGCGGCCGTCGAAGGCGAATTGTTGGACATGACAGACATGTTTGATTCTAAGCTGTTTTTTCGAGCAAATGTAGCTGTGTGTGAAGATACTGTACTTTTTGGTAGGTAGAACATTTACACTATTCTTTTTTCTCACATAGACTGTTGTGTGTATCCGAGCCATCATCTTGACTAGTCATGTAAACAACATGTAGCCAATGGAGTGTGGAGGGGATAGGTGTGGGTGGCGGTGAGCCGATGTGTCGAGTACAGAGGAGAAGGAAGCTTTACAGCGTCTTTGGTACAGTACAAGTGTTGACATTGTTGGTAGAGGGAAAGGTGAACTTCTCAACAACTCCCAACTAGCTATATCCAACTAAACAATCCCTGAAAACAAGTGATGATCAAACTGGATCAATCGAAGGGGGGCCTTCATACATAGATCTTCGAGCTCATATCATCACACATTTCTATCATACATCACCAGAACTAGATGTATACCTTCCTCCACCTCTTTCCGAGAACCAATGTTACATCGACGTGCATACATCAGACATGCGAGATAATGCAGTAAGGAAGGGACTAATGAGAGAATTTGGGGCTGCAAGGGTGGTGAGTCACGTGACAGCATGATGTTATATCTCAGATGGATCTCAAAGAGACCAATAAACATCACCTTCGTGCACTATTGACTTGAATCAGTGAAATACAGTGATCACCCAAAGTTCCGATAAGGGCTTCGAGGAAGACAAGGTTGAGTTGAGTGATATAGGTGTATCGTAAGTACAAGACCGTTTTAGTCGATTGGAAGCAGCTAAATCAATCGAGAGCATCTATCTCACTATGCTAATAAGATCTCAGCTCTCCATACTGCCAATAAAGGGCTTCTATGTCACTCTAGAGACCGCTAACTGTCCTCTACAACCCTCCAAAAGACTAACCTTCACCTCCACCACCCTGAGCAGTGCCGTATGAACTATACTCGGATCAAGCTGCGGATCAGGATGTGGGTATATAGCCGGTCTTGTCTGCACATCTTATCAACCTGAACCTGAATCACCTCTCATCCAACCACATGATCTCGGCTCTGACCACTTTAACAGCACTATTGGCCCTGGCTAATGCCGCTCCAACTCGACCTGGAACGTTGAAACTCGATTTCACAAGATCCATCGAGAAGGTCGATTATAGCGACAGTCATATCGTCTCCAGATCTTCTCTGCCTCTGGCATCTGTCCAAAACACCATCATCGCCTACACTGCGGAAATCACTCTTGGAACTCCACCCCAAAAGTTCACAGTCACTCTCGATACGGGTTCTGCAGATCTATGGGTTGCTGCCGACGGATCCGATGGAGCTTTCAACACAAACAAGTCTTCCACTTATGAAGACTACAAGCCAGGATTCCTCCAATCTTACGGAGACGGATCCAAGGCTTCAGGAGACTGGGTCAAAGACACTATCGGTTTTGCTGGAGTGTCTATTCCTCAGTTTGTGTTTGGAGCTGCCTTTAAGGTGTCCTCCTCAAAACAAGTCTTTGGAATCGGATACAAGGGTAACGAAGCATCTGGGTTCCAACACACTCCTGATCAGGAAGTGTTCACTTACGACAATTTTCCTCTCAGGATGGCTTCCGATGGCTTTATCGATACTCCGGCTTACTCTCTGTACCTTGACAGTATTGATTCCCCTTCGGGATCTATTCTGTTTGGAGGAATAGACACTTCCAAGTTTGAGGGAGAACTAACTATACTTCAAACACTTAAGGACCAAGCGTTTGAAAAGACTCCTGCCGAGTTTCTTGTGACTCTCGATAGCGTGGACGTTTCTATTGACAGCAAACCAACCAATGCTCTAGATCAGACTAGACATGTGCTTCTGGACTGCGGATCTACGTTGACCTATGTTCCTCAAGTCACCTACAAGACTCTTTTGAACACTCTGGGGCTAGTTACGACCCCTCAGTATGGAGTTGCTGGCACTACAAAGAAACATATCGATGAGCTCATCAAGAACAAGGCTGCCATCACCTACACCTTTCAAGGTAAGAAGATTGAGGTTCCCATTGACCAACAGTTCATGTTGGGTAAAGACGGTAATGACAACCAGATCTATGTTGAAGAAGATGGCAAGCAAGTGGAGTTCTACGTCTTCTTGGTAGCTGCTGGAGATGATCAGGGAAACGAATTTGACCCTCCTACTCATGTCAAGTATATCTTCGGAGACTCGTTTCTACGATCGGCATATGTTGTCTACGATATCGGAAGTGACGTCATTGCCATTGGCCAAGCAGACTATTCGAAGAAAGAGGGAAGTATTGAGCCGATCAAGAAAGGTACCAGTGGTATTCCCTCAGCTACACTAGCTTCAGGAACCACTTGGTCCATCAATCATTCCATCACAACTACTGCTTCAGAGGCTCCTACGATTAGTGCCGGACTTAAGACCACTGCAACGGGTGCAAAGTAGAGTGGTGACCGTTGCTTTTTATCAAAAGACGTTCTTCTCCGCATTCTTGATCTATAGTCATTCTTCCACAACTCAAGTAAACCATAATCCCATTTAGTTAATAGGTTCAAGTAAATCACTAGTCCTTAGGTGCATCCCACCAGCCGCAATTTTGGGGCTGTCGCTTCAAAATTCGAACGCAACCTCTCACGCTCTATTAATAGCTACCTGGTAATTTCTCTTGCATTTCTGAGCTCTCCACCACTACTTAGACACGTCCTTCCCCAATTTCACCCCTTCAGAGCAGGGGCTAGAATTAAGGTTCTCACACACTCACGTGAAGATAATAACAGTGTGCATGAAACTTGCAGGTTGATCTGAAACATGGAATATCCTTGATGAAACAAGTATGACACATGTTATGATTCACTCAATTCTCGTACGATGTAAACAACACAGGCTAATTACAAGTATGATGAAATGCTTTTATTAATGAAGTCGCAAATTGCGTGACGCCCTCTCTTTTTCTTCTCTTCTCTTTGTTCTCTTTCTCTGGCGCAATAAATAGTTAGTAATCTGTCCTAAACCGTCTCTCTCAGACTGACTCCAAAGGCAACATCCTTGAGACAGTTATGCAGCGCCTCGATCTGAATGAAATGCGACACTCCGGCGTCGTCCATGGCGCGTTGGCGTTTATCGAGAGCGTTTTTGAGCGCGTCCCGGGCCGCGTCAGACCACTCCAGAGGAGCGTATCGTTCCATGACTGTCTCTGAAGGAGATAACATGGGTGTTTTGAGGTTGCCTCGGGGTGCTCGTTTTTGGGTGGTGGCTGCAACTGGCAGTTTAGCAGCCGCTTTGGCCGGTTTCAGGGCCTGGACGGTGAATTCCGAAGACTGAGACTTTGGCGAGTCTGGAATAGGTAGACCTGCGTACTTTGGAAGACACTGGCATCCCTCCACGTCTGTATCCGAATCACAGATGCTGTTTGCCTCGTAGTCACTCTCACTCTCGTCGTCTGAGTCTGACCAGGCAGACACCGGGTGGGCCGCCGGAGTCTTGCTTGTGTTGGTCGTTGTCTTCACAGCAGCAATCGCCTTGTTGACTCTCAGAGGCTGCACTTTAAGCGGTTGCACTTTCATGGCAGGCATGAGTCTCGATCGTCGCTTGGCGGTTGTTGTGGAGCTGACCATGTCGGAGCATTCCAGAGGCTTGAAGGCGTAGTCGAAGTCCTCCCCTACCTGCTGATGAACACTGGACAGCGAACTGCGCCACGAGTCTCTCCAAGAGTCCCTCGAGCTGGACGTCTCAAAGCTGGACTGGGGTTCAAATGGAGAGGCCAACATGACCGTTGTTGTGAGGGGTTGGCAACATAGAACGAGGCCCCCAAATGCTGGGGGACCTACCCTCCTATATAAGCCCAGCCCAAGCCCCCAACACACGTGAATAGTGTGAGGCTGAGGTGCTACTCTGGAACGTTGGAGCTGCGTCTGTTATGCATTCTAAAGAACAAGGGGTAAGCGCAAGCGGTATAAACAGTTGCTGATCGGAGGAGAGGGTTCGTACAAGGTAGTGAGTGAAGGGTTGGATCGTCACCAGAGGAGCGCAGACGGGCTTGGCTAAGGTCACAGACGCAGGTTACAGATATTCCATATTCATATCCAAAAGGGGATCATCTGATCATCGTATGATATCATTTCGCCTATGTGCTCCGCCATTCCTCCGCCCGTGTCTCTCACCGGGACGCAGATTACTGTATGTACTGTAAGATGAAGACTATGAAGCCCCTGAAACCCCCTGTCAATTTTACACTACCGGTTCCCGATAGCCTTCCAGACCGACCGCTTTCGAGCGCCCCTGCGGTAGCTATAAAAGAGCTCGTATCATCCCGCAAAAAAAACATCCACGGCAGTCGGCAGTCGGACAAGCTGACAAAAGTCTCCTGTCAACTTTGTCCTTGTCTGTCCTTGTCACCGTCCCTCTTTGTATACACACTAATAACAATTATAGCCATCTGTTTAGATCAAAACACGCCAAAGTGGTGTGATCGGATGCTCTAGTGGTACAAGCATTTGTTTGGTAGTCCGCACCAGTAGCTCTTAGGTCGGCTCAATCGGACAGCAAATCGTTTCGTTGCACATTCCACCCCCGGCATCTGCCCTCGTGAAGCTTGCACGTCACCAATGCACTCCCCCCTTGCTAATGCCGAAGCGAAAATTATCGATTCGATTTGAGAGTGAGACAGTCAAACACCAGACACGTGCAAGAATGAGGTGGGAAACGAGAAATATTATTTGTCTAGTGCCTCGGCCACAATGCTTTGTACCGGTACTTGTATGTACACAGCTTCTTCTATCCAGTTCATACAAATGTGGAATGTGGGCATTGTAGCATTGAGCTGTGGGAGCATCTTGAAGCGACTGTCCCAAGTCAATCCTGAAACACTTCACATCGTATGGTACTCGTACATAGATACAAACACAAACAGTTGATCGCAAAATGTCAATCGAACCATTGTCACTCGTACCATGTCACTGTCTTTGCCTCTGACGTCAACACGCTCACTTCAGTCTGTCAAACTAACGCACTTCCCTCCGCCTCCAGAAAAGGTATAGCTTCCAGGGATCGTCATTGGTATCACTCCGCGATGCAGACCCCTACAGAAACTACGCGTACCTCCACCATGTGAATTGTGCATTGATGCAGTGCCATGACGATGGACGAAATGCAGGGCGTGTGGTAAATACGTGTTGGAGCGTGTCGGTCACGTTTGCTAGACGTGAATCGTCTGCTTTAGTCACGTCTCTCCTGATCAAAACAAAGACAACATCCATAGGACACAGACTATGAGTTACGCCCAACCCCTAATGTGGGGAGAAGTGATAAATGATCATTTGAGACGGTTCCAGAGGTGCTAGACGGAATCGGGAAAAAGATCTAGACTCTCCGTGCTCTGGGCTATAACAATAATCTGTTTTTGTCAAAAAAAATTGCCTCTCTGACTCGATTGAGAGAGTCCCCAAGATGTGTTCGTCATCACCTCCTCGCTTAGCTCACCTTAATCCGGACAGGGTTTTTGACACTTCATGATAACGGGCGTGTGTGCCCCTCCTGAACACCCTCTGACAATCATTGTCCTGGATGACTCTATTGGCCCATAATCTTCTGAGGCTCTACTTGGTGTTCACCTGACTATTGTATCAAAACCCCAACTCCTTAGCTCCTCTACAACACGACCTGACGCCTTATCTTTATGTCAACAACCCCTCCAACTGTAAATCTACAAACGTTCAAGTATTAGCTTAACCAAAGCTCTATCCTCACAACCACCTTATCTACTGTACAACATGCCAAGTAAAGGTCAATTAATGTATAAATAATGTACAGTGCAAATAAATACCTGATCGAGATTGTGTCTCTTATCAGGGCTCAACAAGAGCTGGGTTAAAATGTCGGGTGGGCACCTGGTCCTCATTGGGACTCACGTGAATATTGTCAATGTCGTTGTTGTTAGTATTGTTGTCGTCGTTAGGAGGAGTGTTGACGGGTGTACCCATGGCAGGATACTGAAAGGTGCGTTCGGGAGACCGTACAGTCACATAGGCGGTGTCTCCAGATACTCCTGAGGAGCCGGTGTTGGGCCGATTGAACTGGAGCTGAGGAGGTAAGAATCTCATGATGGTGGCTCGTACTTTGTCTTCTTCATAGACATACGCGTTAGGCTTGTATGTCACGTGGTTAGAAGTGGTCTGGGACACTGTATGAGATGCGGCTTGGTGTAGGGTGTTTTCAGTGCTTGTAGAGCTCTCAGAAACAGCCTTGCCACCTCCAGTTACGTATCCTAGTCCGTTGAAGGTCTGATTCTCTTCAGGGAACACTCTTCGGCCCAGAATCGCTCCTTCCTCTTCCTCAGTCGCCTGCTCGTCGATTCGGTCCATCCACATCCACAGAAGAACCACACAGGCCGACTCGGCAGCCACCCGGACATACCACATCCATCGTGTATCGTCTGGAAGAGCGAGATCTGTAATGAAGGCAGCAAAGGGAACGAGAGAAAGAGCATGCACAAGAATACCGAGCGGAAGAGTGACAGACGAGTAAGCAGTAGTCACATGACCTACTCCAAAGGCAAACAAAGCACATGCGAAAAGCACAGACACTGCTGTCTCAAAAAGATAGGCAGCCACTGTGACTGAAGTCAG
Organism: Yarrowia galli; assembly: GCA_900519055.1. Classification (NCBI taxonomy): domain Eukaryota; kingdom Fungi; phylum Ascomycota; class Dipodascomycetes; order Dipodascales; genus Yarrowia; species Yarrowia galli. The sequence goes on along the minus strand of ULGS01000006.1, from coordinate 3,480,348 downwards.
CGCCTCATTGTCCTGAACACTATCAACAGGCACAAACACGTAGATGGCCCAAAGAGTCTTTGCTCCTACCGCTAGACCTGTTCCTCCCCACATGGCGACTCTTCGTTCGTTGATTCTGTCGGAAAATGCTCTCAGCAGACATTCCAGTTCAGCCGCGTAAATAATGACTCCAGACAGGTAATGAACGATAGCCACGGCCATAGAGCCTCTTCCAATGATATCGTCGCTTCCTGTGATTCCCGAAAGAGCGTCAACCACTCCTCCTGCGTCCAATATCCCCCTGTAAAAGTCCTTTCTTGTCGCTGATACCATGATACCAAACGCCACGGTGAGAGTAGCTGCTGCCGCTGTGATGGAGATAAGCATGATCCACGACCGCACGTGCATTTGGGACCATGCAACGAGTGTCAGAATCCACACGACAGCCACGCAACTGGCTGCTACCAGTGAGATTATCACCACGCTCTGTTCAAAGGGTTCTTGCCAGGGGGCTGGTCCTTGATGTGTGATCCATCTGGGCATATGTGTGCTTGGATCCAGACTCTGCAGCGCGTCTGTGTCTCCGTCCTCTCCTTCCTCTGTTTCAAACCTGTGTCTGGGGTCTGGGCCAGGGTCTCTGTTTGCCAGCACCTCGGCGTCCAGAAACAATGCAAAAATGTAAGGTGCTCGCTGTTTGCGGAACTGGGTGAGATCCAGCATCGGGGCGCCGTCCACACACCATGGCGTGTACAGCATGAGTCCCGAAACGTGCTTCTCACCTGTGTCCAGCTCCAGTGGAAATTCTCCCTGAGATATGTGTCCTTCAATAAGCCAGGGTCGACACTCAGGAAAGTGCACCTGTGGCGGGGCTGCTCGAAAGTGTTTATTTGCGTCTGCTCCCGATAAGCACAGGAGCAGAGCCGCAATGGGCCAGAATATCATGTTGACCTAGCCGTGTCGGGTTAGGTGCTATGCCCTTGGGTGTTGTGTTGCAAACTAAGGTGTTGAAGGTGTGTGAGATAATGTGGCAGCGCCAAGACGCCAAGAAACGGGCCAAATTATGCTTACCCTTTTGCCCTAACCCACTGCGTTAATAGGTCGTGGAGGGGATTTGGGGTGGTTATGGGATCGTTTTATCGAGGGAAAGCAGCCTGGAATTTGATTCGTGGCTTTTCCGCTCTTTTTCTACCACTTTTGACCGACTTTGAACCTCCTTCTGGACTCTTCATTTTACTCGCGCAATGCACAGACTACGTTTCAGATGCACTCAAGCGAAGTGTGGAGTATTGGGTAAAAATATGAGGCTGCCAGAATGAGACAATGTTTGCCGGAAGAGGAATCCAAGTGGAAAGAGACGAAGACGCGGACAAAAAGAAAGATGACGGCTGCTTCCACGTCTGCCAAATGTTACGTTACGTCGGAGGCAAATACACATTACCAAAGTGTACGTTGAGACAGAACAAAGGACGAGGAAAAACACGAGCCAAAAAGACTGCTGGCTGGCAGGAGATGATTTATATACAGCAATAAGATGGTGAGTTATAATGCCGGGAAATTATAGGTGGTGTCAAACCGGGTTCTCAGTTGCTCTGAAACACGTTGCCGACTCACAGTTATATAAAGGCCTTGCCTCCCCCCATTTGTTAGCTCACAAGTCCCGCCCACTAGTGGTTGCTTGGTCTTCCAGCCTCATGTCTGGGCACTGCATCCAGGGTCCTCTGTATGCGGACAGCAGAACAAAGCACCAGTCCAATGGAACAGTACTAGGCCTTGGGTAGGGTAACTCTGTTGGGTGGAGACATAAAACCATGGAGAGTGGAGGAGGCAAGAAAAAGTGTGATAACTGCGATAACCCTGTATACTGCCGCTGAATCCGCCACATGTCAAACGTCCTGTCAGATCTGAACGGAGTTATCCGGTGTCATTGAACCGCTATCAAACGGATGTCACTCTGATAGCTTTTAGTCAGCTTTCCAAAGTGTAGTTTTGCAGCCATAAATAATTCTGTCCACATAATTTTGTCCACATCAAACTCAGTCTGAAAAGTGTGGAGACCTGGAGAGTGTCGTATTTCGACGAGTTTTGGCGCTAGGAAAAATTGAAAGGTACAGTCGAGACAGTCACGTGACTGTGACCACTATCCAACCCTCCAATTACGTCACTCGTATCCATGACGTGTTTTGATGTGGTACATTCTGACACTCTCATTCTGACAGCTTCTCAACATCAACAACAACAACGTGACGTGATGAATAATCATCTGCAGTGGGAGTTACAGTAGATACGAGTTTTTTGAATGTATGAAACAACCGTGTTTGGACGTCACGTGATTAGCGTATTCCATGTGAGATAACACGTGCCACAACTTTCGTATCACGTGACTGTAACCGTGCTCAGTCCATTCCACCTTCCTGATCCACTATAGCTCCCTCTGTCCATCCCAATGTGGCTGTTTTGTATGGTGTTTCACGCCACGTATATTTTGCTTCCAACTGTTAGAGTTCCGAGGGGATGAAAGGTGGAAAAAGGCTGAAACAACGTGTTATAGTGGGCGCAGAGATTAGATCTTTGAACTGTGTAATCTTGAAGCTGTTTTAATCATTCTGTCAAAATTCCAGTCTAATCGGAGCACTTTCAGGTACTTCTGTAGACATCCATTACTTGGATCAACACAACTCTATTCTGAAAACGCTGACATCAACTGAAAATCACGTTTGATCTGGAAGTGGATGATTTCATGTCAGGTGTGGAAAAGTGATTTTTGATTGCTTTAGTCGCTTCATCAGCCGCATCTCTCTCTTATCTCATACATCAGCTCTTCTTCCTGTATTACTAATCAATCACATGACCCACCCCCATGTGAAAAGCGAGACACCCTGTTGCGCTGGTGCTGGTGCTGCTATTGCTGCTGCTGCTGTTTGTGTTGGAGTTGTTGGAAGAGGCAGTGCATACGCGACTACGTTTTTCTCGTACCTGTAATTTAGTGGGAGGTGGGATAAATGCAATTATATGACGTGTAACAACGTGTACTAGTGGATGTGTGTAGTGTTGGTGATTACACTAGACATGTTGCGTGGGGACGTTACAGATGAACATATAAGGCCGTTATTTCCCCCCTCTCCCCTCCTCTCCCACTCAGCAGTCGTCTCACACCTCCCACCACCACCCACAGCAGTATACATACTCATCCCGCTTGTCTCTTCTGCTCCACCAAACACCACTTGGCGTTAAAGTTTGGCTCCAGTGACGTGGGATGCACTCTTGGTCAAGTCTAGAATCTCCATCCATACTGACACAGAAACCCTACCAGTACAGCACCCCATGGTAGACGACAAGTACATTGGATTGGCGCTGGCCATCTCGTCGTCGCTGGCCATCGGCACGTCGTTCATCATCACCAAAAAGGGTCTCATGGACGCCTCTTCCAGACACTCTTCCGATGCCGGCGATTCCTTTGCCTATCTGAAAAACCCCATCTGGTGGGCCGGTATGATCACCATGGCGGTTGGCGAGATTGCCAACTTTGCGGCCTACACGTTTGCGCCGGCGATTCTCGTCACGCCGCTCGGAGCTCTTTCCGTCATCATTGGAGCCGTTCTGGCGTCCTTCTTCCTCAAGGAAAAACTCGGCATCTTGGGCTCCTTGGGCTGTGCCATTTGTCTGATCGGCTCAGTCATCATCGTGCTCCACGCACCAGCCGATAAAGACGTGCAGACCGTGGACGAGATTCTCAACTACGCCGTCCAGCCCGGGTTTCTCATGTACATTTGCGCGGTCGCAGCATTCGCGGGATTCATGATCTACAAGGTGGCACCACGGCTGGGACGAGTCAACCCCATGATCTACATTTCCATCTGCTCGTCGGTGGGCTCCATCTCGGTCATGAGTATAAAGGCGTTTGGAATCGCTCTCAAGCTGTCTCTGGGAGGCAACAACCAGTTCACCCACCCTTCCACCTACGTCTTTCTCATTGTCGTGGCCGTCTGTATCGTCACCCAGATGAACTACTTCAACAAGGCTCTGGACCAGTTTGACACCAACATTGTCAACCCTCTGTACTACGTCACCTTCACGACATGCACTCTGGCAGCCTCGTTCATTCTGTTCCAGGGCTTCAACACCTCTTCCGCCGTGGACGTGATTTCGCTCATCTGTGGCTTCCTCATCATCTTCACCGGTGTCTATCTGTTGAACATCTCCAAGACAGATCCCGATGGATCCAACCTTATGCCTGGCCGGGCTCTGGATGGTATCCCCATGGACAATGGTGTGGCTTCGCTACAGACTCGACGATCTGCCCAGTTTGCCCGAAACTCGCTGCATCGACGGTCCGAGTCACTCAGACAGCATGAGGTGCGGCTCGTCAACGACTACGACGAGGAGCAGTCGCTGGGCATGACCAGACTGGACGGTCTGGACGACGAGGACGATGGGTTCGATATTTCCGATGAGAGGGAGTTGTTGAGACGACACTAGGTTGTCAGTCTGAGCGAGAAGGCATAAGGCGGCCAGTGGGCCGGGCAACTGAGCCGGAAGCAAGGCCATGGTGAAGTGCAGACACAGAGTGTTCTGCGCCTCGACGGATGGCAAAAAAACGGATTCTTTCCTGAACTGTTCATATAACATTAGGACCTCATTGGGCCGTGAAAACGCCCCACACATTTATATATATATTTACCTGATAAGATGGGTGTCAGTGGATGCGCTGGCTATAGTGTGATACATGTATGGGTGGTGGAGTGGTTCTTGTATAGAGCTCTTCAGATCATTCAAATAGTGTTAGAGCATGGAGTAAAGTGTGGGACATACCAGAGAGTGGGAGACGTACTAAACAGGTTGTATAGAGGTTTAAATAATGTGGAAAACTGCCCACAATTCACATCACGGCGAGTTGTGTATATTTGTGGCTTTTCCGAACTGTTACCGTCCTCAAATCGTCCTCAAACACGAACCCTTCTTGTGTGGCGACTACACACTAAAGACAGATCAGGTAAGAGTGATGTCTGAGATTGAAGTGTTATGAGTATATGCTTCCGAGTCTCATGCGATCACGTGACCAAAACATGACAAAGATGTTCGGTCACATGCCTAATTATCACCTACTTCGAGAACATTCTCCTGGATTCCCTTTCACAGCAACACTGATTACCAATCTTCATCAGTCTCCATCCCCTCACATCTGAGTTTATGCACTGTCCTGCAACCGCCACTCATTATCGTGTTGATCTGGAACACACTAAACACAACCCACAACTCAACACTACACTCTAGCTACTTATAACCGCATCACCTACTGAAGTCACCCACTTTTTGCCACCCGAATCAATCACCCACCAACATGCAAATTTTCGTCACTACACCCAACGAGAATGTCTTTGGACTCGAAGTCGCCCCTGATATGGCCTATGAGGACTTGCTGGCGTTTGTGGAGATGGAGGCGTCCGTGCCCTCCAAGGACATCATTCTGAGTCTCAACGGCAACCCCATTGTCGACACAGATCCCAAGGCCACGATTGGATCGCTTGGAGTGGTCGATAACTCCATGCTTCTTCTCACCACCAAACGAGTCGCCCCTAATCCTTCCACTACAGCTGCTCCTGCTCAGCCTGCCGTTCCTACACTCGATTTCTCGTCGATCCAGATTCCTGGTATGCCCGCGGCTCCCCGAGTTGATCCCAGAGCCGAGCAGATCCGAACACAGATTCTAGAGCGAGCAGACTCGCTGGATCAGCTGAAGATGAGCAACCCCGAGCTGGCTGAACACGTGCACGACTCGCAGAAGTTCTCCGACGCCTTCACCAAGCTTCAGAACGAGCTGCGGGCCAAGGAGGTGGAGCGGAAACGAGAACTGCAGCGATTGTACGCAGACCCCGACAATGAAGACAATCAAAAGCGAATCATGGAGATTATCAGACAGGAGAATGTGGAGGAGTCGTACCAGAACGCCATGGAGCATCACCCAGAGATGTTTGTGAGAACGGATATGCTTTACATCAACTGTCGTATCAACGGACACGACGTCAAGGCCTTTGTGGACACTGGAGCTCAAATGACGATTCTGTCGGAGGAGTTTTGCGAAAAGGTTGGCTTGACACACATGCTGGACGTCAAGTTTGCCGGTGTTGCTCGAGGAGTCGGCTCGGGCAAGATTCTCGGCCGAGTACACTCTGTGCCTCTTCAAATTGGCTCTTCTTTCTTCCCTGCCTCTGTTTCCGTTATTGAGGGCGACCAGCTCAAGTTCATTCTGGGACTGGATATGCTCAAGCGGTTCAAGGCCAATGTTAACCTACGAACCAACCAGCTGGAGATTGGAGAGGAGAAGGCTCCTTTCTTGGATGAGAAGGACCTCCCTGATGAGTTTGGCCAGTTGGGCAAGGAGAAGGAGACGAAACCTGAGGGTGCTGCTTCTGGTGCTGCTGGGGGCTCGTCTACAGCCGCTGGATCTGGAGCCGCATTCAAGGATGAAGATATTGTCAACCTCATGTCTCTGGGCCACTCCAGAGAGAAGGTTGTGATTGCCCTTCAGCAGACCGAGGGAGATGTGGAGTTGGCTGCCTCTCTGTTGTTTTCCCAATGATGCTAGAAGAGAGTACGATGATGAACACTACGCATAGATGAGAGGAGGAGTTTTGACGGAATCATGTCTCTCAAACACGTGGACCAACGTGATACTTGCATGCACCTCAATAATTAGACAGACTACTCATAATATTATAGATATTAGTTAAGAACTTTAGTTAGCGAAATGCAGGGCGTTAGTTTAAGTTACGCTCTGGATACGACGTCGACAACATACGTACATACGTTACAGCAGTTTTATCTACAATACCATTCTAGCATCTTCACCATTCGTCTCAGAACTGAACGGACTACACCAGCATGTTCAGTGTCGTTCAAAGTGCCTACAAACCGAAAATCTCGTTTCCAGACAAATCATTGCCCTAGAACAACAGCCTCAAACCCTCTCCTAGCCTTGTACTCATGCGACCGACGATAGTGAGACCTGATCTGGGGGAGATCAACGACCGGTTCGATGCGGGCATCGATGGAGCCTCCAGTGGCCCCGGTGACAGACCGTCTCCTCAAAGGACACGTGTCCTGAAACGCCTGGTATTGACGACATATCAACAACTGATGGACATGACCAACGACAACATCACCCATTCGGACTGGGCATGGAGCATGCGAGTGGTGGTTGAAACGAGTCTACGCGACATTATGCAACTGGGCATCATACGATACATCTTTGATCTTGTTTATTCGCTGTTTTGTGGCTGTGTGGGTGCTCCTGTTCCATCTGCGCGTCTCGACAAGTACTCTCCTCAGTATGGCAGCTATCAGACCACATTCAAGGACGCTTATGGGATTGTGTGTGGCTATTTCAAGCTGTTTAAACACGATGAAAAGAAGCTGAAGAAGTTTTGTGCCCAGCATGACCAGGATACAGCACTTCAGATCGTGTTGGATGATCTGGAGAAGGAAAAACCGCCATTGGAAGACGAGGAGGCCCTGGAAACGGTCAGACAGCTTCGAAACAACTTTTGGAAGGACACCAAAGCGGTATATTATCAGCTGAAGAACGAGGGACGCGAAACGTTCGACTTTGACGTTGTTTTCGACAACGAAGAGCCTCCGTTTCCAGATCACGTGTTCATGAGTATAGCTGGCTGGTTTTTCACGGCACATGGATGGTTGCCTGTCGGCGACAACGTGGGACTGTTCAAAGACGAGCGTATGTCACATGAGGTGGCCAAACCGAATCCTCCTCTTATGGCACGTCTACAAGCCGCGTTCACGTACCTTGGAAACCCTCCTAATCAATGGCAAGACTGGTGGAATGGTCTTGATGAGGAGGCTCAGATTCTGGTCCATGACACCATGTACATGACTGAACCTGGAATTCTCAGTCTGGCTGCTCACAGGTCTCCCGCGAAAGTGGAAGAGCAGCTGATTGAGATGTTCCCCGAGGCCAAAACACTGACCTCGGGTGTTCGCAAGTTTGTGGCGCTCCATTTCCATGTGGCCAACACTCTTGTGCCCAATCTGATGCTGCATCTCCGTGACTATCATTCTTGTTCTGAGGGTTATAGATTTAATAATTATAATCTCAAGGATCCTCGTGGGGGAGACATCAGGCTTGATTTGCACACTTGTTTTGGTGAAATGATGATAAAGAAGTTTGGCATGGGCGTTTTCGTCAAGGACGGCAAGCTCGGAGACGTTACTGATCCAACCAGCTCGGGCAAAGTGGTAGGACTACCATTTCAGTCACTAGTCAGCCAGATTCATAGAGCAAGCACGTTTTGTTTCCTGAGAGAACTGCTGACAAACTACAACCCCACACATGTCAACAAGGGCATCTTCTTCCAGGCTTGTGTGGATTATGCCAACAAACACGATCCTATTGAATGGCATGACGAAGATGATGATTGGGTTCTTTGGCTGGCTACAACTATAGACCATCCGTTGATCATCAATGATAAGAGACTATTCATGAGCCCGTTGCCTCTAGACAAGAAAGAGGTCAGGATCATGGGACGGGTCTACCAAGTGACTGAGAAGGGAACTATCTGTTATGCCTACAACCGCAAAGGTCAGGGCATCTATTCTGCGGCATACTACTGCAAACAGACAGAGGTGAATCTTCTCAATGAAAATGCCTTTTTGCGGCTATTGGGCTCTGTGAAACGAGACTACGACACTTCTCTGCTTGAGTTGCCCCGTTTGAAGGCTGAAGAGACATTGGAAGGACTGGAGAAGGTGTCCTGGAGAGGTTATGAGCTCAAAAGGGTTGATCTGACGTACTGGCATAAACAGCTCGGTCACGTGAGCAGGAGGACGTTGAAAAGGTATCAGAAGGTGATCAACGGTATTCCTCCCTACTTTTGGTCGGAGAAGGTTGATTGTGAGTGTTTGTAGCGTATAGAGCGCTGGCACTGTGTATTATATATTTATTAGACGTAATTGATTACGATACAGACTACAGTACAAGTATACCTCTTCTTCACTCTCTCATCAAGATAAATATTAGTTAGAAATACAATGGGCTCATTGGAGCCTGTGGTGGTTATCCCTCACCCACACCGCGTTAGTCGTCCTCCACGACATATCTGTAATCAGCTGAACCAGTCTGCAGCTCCCCACTCCACCTACATGTTCGTGTTAAAAAACATGGAGATATCGTTCATGGGCTGCTGCTGCTGCTGAGGCTGCTGCTGTTGCTGTTGAGGCGGTCCTCCCATCATGTTCATTCCTCCAATCGACGGCATTCGGAACCGCTGCTGTTGCTGTTGCTGCTGCTGCTGCTGGTTGTTGGACATCATCATCGGGTTCATGCCCATATCGGGTCCTTGTCCCTGACCCTGGCCCTGTCCTCCCTGGTTCTGTTGGCCCTGACCCTGGCCCAGCATCTGGTTCATCATGGGAGGCGAGTGCTGGGGCATTCCTTGCTGCTGAGGGCCACCCTGACCCTGGGGTTGTTGCTGCTGGGGCTGCTGCTGCTGTTGTCGCACTTGGGGTTGTCCTCCTGGACCCATACCCTGTTGTCCCTGTTGGCCCTGTTGACCCTGCTGCTGTTGCATCTGGCCCTGTTGCATCTGCGGCTTTTGTTCCGGGAAGAGCTGCTTGAGGCGCTGGTAAAGCTGTCCTAGAAAGGGAGCACAGTCCGGAGCGGTCATGAGCACGGGCGCCGGCAGACCCAGATCCAGATTGAGGTTCGGAGCCTTGCTGAGACGCTCCACCGACGAAGCCATGTAGATCAGGTTGCATTGCAGACGTTGTAGAACGGACCGGAACGCATCGGAGTCCGGGTTGGGCTGCTGACCCTGGGCAATGGGCGGATGGAATGTCGAGGCACCAATAGCACACTTGATCAGCTCCTTGTTGATCTCGGACATGATGTGGAACCGCTGTCTGGCAATCTGGTGCATTCGTACCGTTTGTTGGGGGTTGAGAGTAGGAGGAGGTCGCTGCTGCTGCTGCTGTTGTTGTTGTTGTTGAACTTGGGCTTGCGCTTGTGCCATAATACCGCTCATCTGTTGCTGAGGCTGCTGGGGCTGTCCCTGTTGACCTGGCTGCTGACCCGGCTGCTGCTGACCCGGTTGACCCGGTTGCTGGCCCGGTTGACCCTGACCCATGTGGAAGTTCATCTGTGGAGACATACCCATCTGACCCTGTTGACCCATACCCTGGGGCTGTTGCTGGCCGGGCTGCTGTTGACCAGGCTGCTGCTGGCCGGGATTCATCATCTGCCCTTGCCCGTATCCCTGACCCTGGTTGCCGGGCTGCTGCTGCTGGTACCCAATGTTCATGTTCATGGCGTTGAGGTCAATGCCGCTGCTCATCAAGAGTTGTGACGGAGACGACTCAAAGTCTAAGAGGTCCATTTTGCGAAAAACAAATGTCGGCGGTCACGTGATGCGGGGTCTTGAGGAGGCGAAGCCGGACGGGGGGAAACCGTGCAAAACGTGCACAGATGGGTGAGGAAACTAGGTGCCTTTTCATTAGTCTCATTTATTAGTTTCTGCTCATAACCTGTGTGTCATGTATGTTTCTGTTTTAGTGGTGATTTTGGGAAGGTGGGGGGAAGGGATGTAATGAGGGAACCAATGAACGTGATAATGTGAGGGTTAGGGTGTCCAATCAGATGGGAAGTATGAACAGAGCCGACAGGTTTTTTCCCCGATATTTTCACCCGAACCCGGACTTTTCATTGTATTTCTACCACACCTGTAGCGCTCATTTTCGGAATCCGAATGTATGGGGAGAGGTTAGGGTTTCGGGTTTCAGGGGGTGAGAACAGGTGGGTGACCGGTGATCAGCGGTGTTTGTGAGTTTCGGATTGTGTTGGTGGCTTACTAAGCAGATGTTCGTTGAACGAAGGTGTTCCTCGACGATTATATCAATAGACTGTATTGTCGCCCACAATTAACAAGGTGGATCTCGATGCGGCAAAATAGACTGGATTTGGGAGATGTAGACTTGTGCCTGGAGTATAGCTGAAAGGTGCCTGACTATAAATAGATCTCTATATGGAGTAGGGGAGTGGACAGAGTAAAAGCTGAGTAGATGTGACTGGGTCAATGTGGTGCTTTGGAGACTGCTTAGCATTGATTGTAACACCTCTTCTGGTGAATGGTTGCGGGTCATGTCGCCTCAAGGTGACGTCGTGATGTATGGCTCGCACGACCAATATGACATTTTGTTAAAACGTGTCGAGGAAGTGCCAGGACATAAGAGGTGGTACAAGTACAAGTAAACAGTGTTCAAGAGATTCGGATGAAGTGAATTGTGCGAGGGCACTCCGATTCGAGGCGAATTGAAGAGATCAGACTCTCTCTTTCTTTCTCATCCGACATGATATGCACCCTCGATCTTGGACTCTTAACAAGAGGTGGTGGTTGGGTCTGAGGTCGGCCTCTCAAAGGTCATTCACACAGGTCATTTCTCATTGAGAAGTCGATCAATCGGTCAGATGATCAGACTAATTCCTCAGTACACTTGCAAGGAGGAAACGGGACCAACTGTTCACTTGTTTTACTTGTTTTACTTGAACTGCTCGGGAGCCACCAACTAGTCTACTTGTAGTCCTGGTTATTGCATCAGGGCTGTCTCCATTGTTACGTTCGTATAGCTATAAAGTCTTGTCATTAAACTGGAGAATACAACACCAAGTACAAGTACTGTAGCTAACACACAGCCAATATATAGAAACTCCTGCTGTGCATTCACGTCCTCCAACATGTCACACACTCCCCATCCCACCTATACGATGCTTGACAAGCTCTGCACAGTGAGACATCTACGGCTTTCAAACAACGAGAGGCACCTGAATGTGTTGCAATGGAACACTCATACAATGGTCGTATGGACTCTTACACACCCGTCGGTAACATTCTTTCAATTAAATGCCCTCAGAGGCAGCATGACATCAACTGTGTAAGTGTAAACAACAGGGAATGGGTTTTTTGGTGTAAGATCGAGTGGCACACGTCGCTTTTGTTAGTATGAGTAATAGCTCATTACAACATCGCGAATACCTCTCTCTCTTCCGCTCACTCACTTCCAGCGTCTCTACACTCTACATTTCTCTACAGCCCCACGATCCGTCGATTCACCTCGTTCATCAACGGTCGTGTTCTCTCGTGTGAAATCATGATATTCGTCAAAACTCTTACATAAGAACGACAGAGCCAAACTTCTCGTTGTAGCCGGGAACGGACCATCGTCCCTTCTTGACCATCTCCTCGATCTTCTTCTCGAGATCGGGTCGGGCCTTGAAGACGTCGTCGACAGAGAGCTGGTCGAAAGGTCGAGCAGACTCAATGTTCTCAAGGGTCTTCTGCAGGTCACCAATCTCCTGGTTGACCTTACCCTCGGTAGCCTTGGCGTCCTCGAGAGCCTTGGCCTCGAAAGCGTCAATGGTCTTGAGCTGCTTGGACACGTCGTAAGTCACGGGCTTGAAGGACTTGAAGTGCTGCTCAATCTCGTCAACAACCTTCTGGTTCTTGAGCACCTTTCGGTAGTGAGCAAAGTCCACGGTGGTGGGCTGGTTCTGCAGCTCGTAGGCGTTCTTCTTGGCCTCCTCGTGTCGCTTTCGGAAAGCCTGGAGAGAAGACACGGTGGCACCGGTGAGACCGAGGGAGGAAACAATCTTTCCCCAGTCAACCTTGACGGCAGAGGATCGCTGAGTTAGTATGAGAATAAGGAGTTTACGGAGGCTTGTTCATTGGTCGTAAATCGGAGCAATTGAAACTTGAGTGTTGTTCGTGTGATTGAAATTGTGTCGTGACAAATAAGGTCGTCGTATCGCTTGTGTCGCAAATCTGACTGGTCGTCGATAGGTCGTTGTCAAGGGTCGTCGCCGCACACCACACCATCCTTCTGTGTCCTTAACCAGTCTACCACCCTGAACACGTCATCGAACAGTGTGCAATTGACACACAACATGAACCCCCCCTTCACAGCCCACACCATCCACCTTCCCCTCAATTCCAATTGTGTCGCATTGATTCTCTGTTTGTGTCGCTTCTCAAATGTCGTTTGTCGTTGTATCCAAATGTGTCGTGTTGTCGTCTCTAGTTTCTTTGCTCCGAGATTTAACCCATAACCACTCCAGTGTCATATTTCCGAGGACTCCGATTTTTCCGCCAAACAATTCGACGTGTATAACGCCCTCATCCCTCTCCATCTTCTCTTTCGTCAGTACTTACGGCAGCAGCAACAGACATGGTGATTGTGGTTGTGTGTTGTGTGTATCACGTAGTGAGAGAATTGGAAGTGGATTTTTCTGTGAAACGTAGTGGTGGGCCAATCAGAGACGGGGGCCGATTGGGAAGTTGGGGTTAGGGTGTGGGTTAGGGTTGACCCGGTTGGCGAGCGGACAGCGCCAGAGCCCCGAGGGTTAGGGCAGTTGGGAGAAATGAAAAATGTGGCCCAAACTGGAAGGTCCGGGTTAGGGCTGACCCGGGGTTTAAAATGAGGAGGAGTGTGTGGCACGGGCACGGCATGTGGAGCTGCAGCCAGTATCGGGTAATAATTAAACGGTTGGGTTGATGTCAAAGTTAGAACGGGTGGTCTAAACAGGGCATATTTGTAAGGTAGGGTATGGGTATTTTTGCAAAAATCTCTTCTACAGGCACTAATATATAGATATCCGTCTTTAAATGCTCAAATATAGACCTCGTACACGCCTTTTGAACGACTCTATCCTCGTACCCTTTTCCTTTGTTAGGCGAAGGTTAAGCTAAAGTCTGGCAGTATCGGGTTGTAAGTTTGAGGTGATGTTTTTTTAGAGCCATTCAAACTACTTCGGAATCTCGAATTTATGACTGGAAAAGCGTCGAAAGCCGCGGACAAGGACAAACGGGCCAGCTCGGCGTGTGAACGGTGTCGCAAGCGGCATGCTCGATGTTCCGGAGGCGATCCATGCGTCACCTGTGAGAAGTTGAACGCCCAGTGTGTCTATCCTGAAGCGGAGAAGAAGATTGTGGTGTCTTTGAAGTACTGGAAAAAGTTGCAAGATGAGATTCAACAGCTCAAGGACGAGAAGATGGCAAGGGAGGGAGGTATGGGAGGGTTAGGAGCAGCAGCGTCTGCAGGACACGTTCATCATCTTCCTGGAGGGCCAGGGTATGAGGAGGTTGCAGGAGGACCTGCAGCAGGAGTCAAGAGAGCCAGGATAGACCACAACAACAGTCCAGCAGGGACCATCTCGTCTGTTGACTCGCCAGCAGCAGGGTCAGGGTCCGGAACAGGGCCAGGGTCGTCGCCAATCAACAAGGTGACGGTCTCTTCTCTTTGTTCTGATGGGGATCATCTCATCAACCCCATTCGAGATCAGAAAAGTGAGCTTACCAGCACTCGAAACGGCCAACAGCTTTTCTCGGGATCTTCCTCAACCTCTCGGTTTGGCCAGGAACTCGCCTGCATGTTGCGAGACACAAAAACAGGCGCTAACGAGAGCCTGGATATGGGTCTATTCACCTACCGAGGTATTCGGCTGACTAAGAAGGGACCTTTGACTCTGATGCTCAAATGCACAGAATGCAACAACAGTGATTACAGAGACGATATTGTGATCACCATGCCTGCTCGAGATGACGCTCTTCGGTTTCTGACGCAGTTCCAGACCCATCTGGGTCACTGTTACTACTTTTGCAACGAACTTTGGACTCGAAACAAAATCTACGAGATTTATGCGTTCCTTGATACCCTTCAGAACCACCAGGTGACCACTCTGTCGCGTCATGAAGCCTCGTGGTACTGTCAGATTCTCCTCATTTCAGCGATTGGAGAAATGTACGGAGCTCCTCGAGAAGAACGTCAAAACATGGCCGATGATCCCCCTGGAGGTGAGAATTTCCGAAACGGAGCCAACGCACTGTCGTTATTATACGGCAAGGAACTTATGGGTGATTCTTGTACAAAACTGATCGAGTTGTTACTATGTTACTCCTTCTACTTGCAGGTTCTCGACTTCTCCACATCTTCAGCTGTCTACATTGGTATGGCTATGAGAACTGCAGTTCTGTGTGGATTACATGTCGATGCAAGCAAAGATTCTCTATCACGCGAAGAATTGGAACATCGAAGACGACTTTGGTGGACTACTTACATTCTGGAGCTTTACTCGTGTTCTAAACAGGGTATTCCTCCTTCGTTGAACCTCGAATCGGTGGCTACAGGACTTCCAGAGTCGTTGCCTGAGTTCTACGACGCACTCTACATCAACTCGTTCATCGAGGTAGCTCGTTTGGGCTGCTTGGTGCTAGACTCTTTGTACCATCATCATAACGACAACAAGAACATTCTACCTGCTCTCAATGCAGTGATTGAAAAGCTGTTTGAGTGGAGAAACAACATTCCCGACCGTCTCAAGGTGGACTATTCACAATCACCTCTCATAGTCTCCAGACCTGTGGTTAACATCCATTCGGAGTACTTTCAATGCATCAACCTATCGGTACGACCTCTTTTGATCCATTTCGTTCAAAGGCGAATCTCTTCTCTTTCTTCAGAGGGCAAGTTGATTGAACTGTCTCTTTCCAAGTTTTCGCCCTCAATTCGACGACTTTTGAACGCTTCTTTCCAGGCCTCTGTCTGCTCCATTTCTGCCATCAGCTCTTTGTTAGATACAGGCTTTCTTGCTGTTCAAGGATACATGGATCGAGAGTACGTCTTTGTCTCTGCAGCCACTCTTGTTCTGTTCGGAGCAGCCTTTGGATCACATGACTCTATCGATACTCATATCGAGACGGCTATTCGAATCATGACAGCTATGCACAATGCCGGTAACAAGCCAGCTTCTCTACGATTGGAACAGTTGATCTCTCTAAGAGACGCAATGAGATTGGAGTGTCGAACTCCTCCTAACCAGACCCCTTTATCTGCCCCGGCTGCCCAGATACATCACCAGTACCAAGATGAGTTTGTACAGTACACCAGCTCAATGTATGACAACAATCTGTTTACACAGTCGGACATTCCCGAGCTGTCGGCCGACAATGCTCTTGACAGAGAACTGTTTGATGAGCTCAGTCAGCATCCTGTTTGGATGGGAGAATGGGTTGTTAGTTAACCAGCCCCCAAGTAACATGTACATCACCTATTTATATTAATCGACCAATACTAATCCTAACACTGTAGCTGAAGCTTCGTTCTGTCAGTTCTAAAATGCATTAAATATCCTATTACAAAATCCTCTCCACCTTCTAGCTAAACCACCTCCTTCTGTCTTAAGAGATACTGGGGGAAATCCTGGTTGGTCCAGGACAACAGCTTCTGTCTGTCCTTGAACGTGACAGCATATCTGGCAGCAGTGGCCTGGGACCATCTGGCCATCTCTCCATCTAGAATCTCGTTCCATGCAAGTCCTCCATGTCGCAACACCAGCATCATAGAGCCGTCTCCAGTCTTCTGGATGGCCCACACAAGTCTCATGACACTCTCCTTGATGTGTTTAGACACTGTGGGAGAAGCACACGCACTCATGAGCTGCTCGAGGAAGTTGCTCTTGAGCAAAAGACGCACATCCTCTGTGGTCTTCACACCGTTGATGAAAGTCGACAGACCCCAAGACAGCTTTCGGAAGAAGTCTCTATCGGTTTCCGTGAACAGCCGTGTGGCAATAGGAATCATACCTGCAAAGATCTTGGGACCAGCAAGAATGATACCCACAATATTGTCGTACATGACGTTACCAGCTGCAGCCACTCCTCGAATAATGTAGGCCAGCTGAATAGCAACAATGCAAGGCAATCGCTCAAACGACTCCTCAGCCATCAAAAAGAGACACTTTCGCACCATGATCTTCACCAGACCCTTGAAGGGAGCCTTGTTCTCAGGCAGATCACAGCAGTACGAAATAGCTTCAAGTAGAGACTTGCAGTAGTTGATAGTAGAGGCGGAGTATGAGCTCATGGAAGCAATAATGAAACCAAGGTAATGGTTCTCAACCAGAGCTCTGATATCCAATCGACCGTCCTTTCTGATTCGCTGAGCAGTGACTCCCATAAGGAATGAAGAGTCATACACAGCCTCGGTCTTTTCAACGCGGTACTCATGCTGTTGTCGAGCACTCATCTTGTTCCACTGATCGACATTCTGCTGGAAGCTCTTTTCGCTGGGGTTGAAGTTGTTGATTGATGTCATGATGATAGGTGCAGCAAGTGTCACCTCAATATCGTTTCCAATAATGTTGAACACTCGAGTGTCTCTAACATCACCAATAGTGGCCCAAGAGAAGACAAACTGGGTCCAATTGTATGTACCAGACGACTCCATGCTCTGGAGAACAGAAAGGAGGATCTGATCAGGAAGAGTGTTGAGAGCCTCGTAGAGACGTAGAACACCGTTCACAACGGAAGCGTTGGAGTTCTTTCGGTCAAACAGATACAGTTTCTGAACAATAGTAGCGGTAAGAACCTGAGAAGTGAAGTCAGCAGACTGTCTGTTCAACAGAACATTGCCCTCGCTGTTAAGGACCATCTGAAGCAACTTTGAGTACTCAATCTGCTTGGTGGCACAGCTGGCCAAAGAGTGGACCAACTGAATGCAGACAGGGTCATGGAACCACCGTGAAACAAGCGCCTCAAGAAGAGCATTGATAGACTTGGACGAAACCTGAGCCCAGAAATCAATCTCCTTGGAAACGGCAATCTCATCCAGACACTTGGCAACCTCCAGAGCACTGGCGTAAATCACAGACTCAGTGGTCTCCATCAGATGCTTAGTCAGGTTGATGATACCCTTCGAAAGGTACTTGGTGAGCTCTTCTCCAGGGCCCAGCTTGGCAACGAGCTTTCCAACGTTCTGGGTGTATCCGTGAGTCTTGGGTGCAGAAGTCAGAGCCTTGACAATAGCAACAGCATCGTCAGAAGAGACAGTGGAAGAACACAGAACGAGGACTCGAGCAAAGATGTCCACATTGTCGAGGTTCTTGGACGTGGTCAAGTACTTGGTCACAGTCTTGGCAATGTACTCCACCTCTCCTTCATCTTCGGGAACACCGACCAGAAGAACCAGTTGAGCAAGATGCTCAGGCTCAAACTTCTTGAGACCCTTGGAAACGTACTTGGCAAGAGTCTCCTTGGCCTGGGGAATCTTCACCAGAGCAGTAACAACAGGAAGGAGCTCGGGGACCTTGTAAGAAGACTTGAGAATGCTATCAATCTTATCCTGGTCCAATTTCTCCAAAGCTGACGAGTTCTCCAACAGAATCTTCTCCAGGGTCTTGGAGTTTTGAGGACACTGCTTTCGAACATACTTTTCGAGCTCCACAAGCTCATCAGTAGACAGAGAGCCGCCAGAGACGCCAGCAAGCACCTCCAGGCCACCAGAAATGTCCTTCTTCTTCTTCATCAGGAGCTTGACGTACTCAAGAGCCTGTCCAGCAGTAAACGTCCATGCGAGATGTTGAAGGAAGACATTCTTGTAGGCTGAGTCGAGCTGCAGCAGGTCAGCAATGTATCCAGAGAAGGCAGTCTGGAAATCAGACTTGATGACGGGGACTTCCTCATAGACACTCTTGATCAGATGCGAGTAAAAGGGGATCAGAGAGTCGTCAAAGTTGTCGGTGAAGAACTCAGGAGAAGCAAGATAGCTTCGAAGAGTAGGAGTGACCATGGCGGCCATCTTCAGCTTGATACCGTAGCTGGCCATGTCGCTTTTCTTGAAGCTCTTGGATCGATAAGTCAAAGCCGCCACATCCAGTTGAGTCTCGGGCAAAGCGGAAGATTCGGCAAGAACCTGCTTGTCTTCGATGGCCAAAGCCAGGTCGAAATAAGACAGGTTTCGCTTCTCCAGCTCCTTGGACGACTCATCCTTCCAGAAGAGTTTGTTGGACTTGTCGGTGAGAGGCTTGGTAGGGCTGAGAAGAGAAGCATCGAGCTCAAACTGCTCACACAGACCCTCCATGACCTTCCACGACTCTCCAGCAATGCAAGCGTCTCTGAAAATCTTCTGGAGCCAGATCTTGGCCATATCTCGCTTGTCTTCAGGCACAAACTTGACCTGTTCGGCGAGAACAGTGATGAAAGGAGAAATGATGGCAGTGTTGGGGTCCAGCTTCTGCTTCTTGCACACCTCGGAGATGAGATCGAGGTACTTGAAAGGCTGCGTCATGAATCGACCCACACAGTTGTCAATGAGGTTGAGAACTGCATCCACATTGGCCTGGTCATCTCGAACCAGATCCATAGAGTTGACCAGCACGTCCAGCGTCGAAATAGACAACTGGTTCTGGAACAACATGGTGGGGAGAGTGGTCTCAGTGAGAGAAGAAGCCACAGACTGTCGCACAGTCTTCACATCCGTGGTACACAGCTTGAGAAGTGTGGAGAAAAGAGTATGCCCTGAAGCAGTCTTCTTCCACCACAGTCCTGTCATGGACAGCTTTCCTTCGAGGTTCATGGTATGCTGGAACTCGGCAATAGACAGTCCAGATGCAGTAATGTTTTCCAGAAGGCTAGCAGGCAAGGTAGCCTTGGGTAGCACCTCAGGAAACATGTCTCCAAACTGAGAACACAGGAAAACGAGGTTGTATCGCAGTAGACCGGCTTCCTTCTCTGTGTTCAGAGCTGTGAACAGTGCTTGAACGTTCACGAATCGAGTGAGGAACTCCTCTCGGAACTGAGAGGCACCAGTTTCCCAGCCAGGCTGCTTGTTGAGGAACTGCTGTACCTGCTGGTACTTTTTCAGAACGAGATTCAGAATCTGGGCTGTAAATTGTCGAATCAGAGGTGTTTCCGATGCCAGACCCTTGGTGAGATTGTTAGTAGCCAGAGAAGAAGGCAAAACACTCTCCATGATTGTGTTTACAGGAGGACAGTCTCGATCCTTGGCTCTTCTCACAACAATAGAAGGAATAGGGAGCTGGAGGAACTTGGAGAAAAAGGCCACCAGACCCACCCAGTTGGTGGTCAACTTGGGGTCAAACGAGATCCAGTGTTCGTTCTTCATCACCTGTTCGACGATCTCAGGTGCATTCTCCAGATACCTCAGAGCGATTTTCTGGCAATGCATGTTATCCCATGCCTTGATGTTGGCTTTCAGCACCATCAGCAACGCACTGTTTCGGTAGTCCAGCTCGTTGACCTTGAATTTTCGCATGTCTTCTTCGGAAATGTGCAGACCGGCCTTGGACACGTTTTCTCTGAGACCGTGCTTCTCCTCTCGAAGCACATCCACCCACCAGGCATCACAGGGATACAGAATTCCCTTTTCCGCGTCAGATCCGAGCTGCAGAAGGAACTCTTCAGCCACAGCTGCAGACCCGTCAGATCGATACAGTCTCTGAGAGATCAACCCCATAGACCATTCGTTGAAGAGCATTCGCTTTGAGGTCTTGGACACTTCCTCATCGTTCAAAATGTGTTGCTTGAGCATGTCCAGCTGGTATGACAGAAACTTGCACGAATCTGTGTTCATGTGTCGGAACCATTGGACTCTCAGACGTCTTCGGTTCACCATAATGTCGGTTTTGGTAAGTGCAGAGGCGTTGGAGATCCATGTGCACAGAAACTTGATCATAGCTTCTCTGACAGATCTGTTTTTGGCGTCCTTGCCCTTTGGCGGTTCCAGGGCAGGGTACTTGTGAGGTTCAGCGGAAGGGTACTCGCTGAGAAGATCAGTAGAGAAGTAACCTCTCTGGAACCCCACAATGGCCGTGAGCATCTTGATCATTCCCATGGCGACAGCCTTGTCGTGAGAAGATGACGCCTTGACCACGTAACTGATGTGGTTGTCCATAATGATCTTGACAAACTCCAGACCCTTGACTGCAAACACCGGGTTGTCCAGAGCCTCGATCAGGTCTGCGATAGCTGCCGACGCAGCGGCAAACTTGGGTCGTTCTTCACGCACTCCAATCTGTGTTAGCTCGTGTCATGTCTCTCTGTGTCACTTGTGATACTCACCACATTGGCCCAGTAATGCAGCACCTGGTTGTGGAAGCCCTTTCGCACAAACTCCTCCAGAGACGAAGAATCGCCGGTCTCCAGATAGTTCTCCAGCACCGTGGCCAGAATGTCCACCAGGTTGTTGTCCCGTCCCACGTCTTCTTTCACCGTCGGTCGTTTACTCATGGTGGTGTTTTTTGCAGGTTGGTGTAACAGGTGTATCTGTGTTGTTCTGCACAATTTTCATGGTTTGGATTTTTTGGGATTAGCTTTCACTAATAGAGTTCATGCATGCTAAACCACCATCACCAACTGCAGTGAATCACAAGTACACAGTAACTAGCTGATGGGACATTACACCACATCGGAAGCCTAACGACAACACAACAAATGGACCGACTGAAATACTTGCACACATGCCTGGAGGCTGAAAAGGCTGCCGACGTGGCAAGCATGAGCTCGCTCACCTCTACACTTACACCCAAACAACTCGCATCAAGAGGCCTGGCAATCGTCAATCTCACTTTGGCATCACTACGGACTGGGTTTGGAGGCAAACTGGTGGCCACGCTGGAACCTGACGTCTCAATCTCGCCAGATATGACCGGTGGAAACGATATTCGAACTGGCGACCTCATCAAGATCATCAAGGGCAAAGCAACTAAGGAGGATAAGAACGTGGAAGCCGTTGTGCTCAAATCGACCAAGTCCAAGATTGAAGTCGCTCTGGACGAGAGCTTTGACGCTACAGATAGTTTGGATGGAGTACGACTACATGTGGTCAAACTGGCCAACAACGCCACGTATCGAAGAATGGAGTTTGCTCTGAATGACATGATGAGAATGAAGGAACAAGAACTGTCTGATCTCATGCGTGTTTGTGTTGACAAAGAGACGATTTCCGACCACAAAGATGATCCCAACCTCCAGCTGTTCAATACTGCCCTCAACCCTTCTCAGGTGGAAGCTGTGCAACATAGTATTGGATCAGCTCAGGTGACAGTTGTTCATGGACCTCCTGGAACTGGAAAGACACATACACTGGTGGAAATCATTCGACAGCTGGTTCAGAAGAAGGGACAGAGAGTGTTGGTCTGTGGCCCGTCTAATATCTCCGTGGACACTCTTTTGGAGCGGCTCCATCCTCATTTCAACGGCAATCAACTGCTTCGAATCGGTCATCCTGCTCGTCTGTTGGAAGCCAACCTGCAGCACTCACTGGACATTGTATCAAAGACGTGCGATAGTGGTCAGATTGTGAAGGATGTTCAGGTTAGCATCGATCAGCAGCTGAGAAAGATCTCGAAGACAAAATCGGGACGGGAAAAGTACGCCATGTACAAGGAGATTGGAATGTTGCGAAAGGAGTTCAAGGAGCGACAGAAGAAGGTGGTTGCTGACCTACTGCTACAGGCCAAGGTCGTCTGTGCAACCCTGCATGGTACAGGAGACTCATGTCTCAAGGATGTTCAATTTGACACTATCATTATTGATGAGATCTCTCAGTCTCTAGAACCCCAATGTTGGATTCCCATCTCTCGTTATCCTTCGGCGCAGAAGCTCATTATTGCTGGTGACAACCAACAGCTTCCTCCTACAGTGAAGTGTGAGCAGTCGAAGATCAAGAAACAACTGGAGTTGACGCTGTTCGACCATCTGGTGGGAAATTACGACAATATCAGACGGCTGCTCAAGGTGCAATACCGAATGCATGATGCGATTATGCAGTTTCCGTCTCAAGAATTGTATGGAGGACAGCTTACGGCTCATTCTTCGGTGGCCCAACACACTCTAGCTGACTTGCCACATGTCACAGAGGAGTATGAGACCACTACACCCGTGATGTGGATTGATACACAAGGAGACGACTTTTACGAACAAGAAGATGATTCTGGAAAGCTGAATCCTTCTCGATTGAACGACTCAGAGGCTTACCTGGTTCGTAGACATGTGGGCAAGTTGCTTGATCTGGGTGTCTTGGAGTCGGAGATTGGTGTTATCACTCCATACTCCGCTCAGGCGTCTCTCATTCGGTCTTTAATCCACCCCACCAATCCCGGAGTTGAGGTAGCTACTGTCGATTCGTTCCAGGGTCGAGAAAAGGAGGCTATCATTCTGTCTCTTGTGCGATCCAACGAGAACCACGAGATTGGTTTCTTGGGCGAGTATCGACGTCTGAATGTTGCCATGACCCGTCCCAGAAGACATCTTTGCGTGGTAGGTAACATGGAGACACTTTCTCGAGGCAGTGAGTTCACACGAGCCTGGGCCAAGCATGGAGAAGACAATGATGATGTGGAGTTCCCTAGTCTCGACGAGGTTATTGAATTACAGCAGGAGTGACCCGAGCGGTGTATATAAAGGCTTGCATTTATAGAATGATAAAACTAGACGGTCAGTATTTGCCGGGGTAACAATGGACTGTTCGTACAGTACATACAGGCCTTTGTAAGATTGACTTTGACCACCACTAGCTGTGCTGACCTCCGTCATGCACGGATAAGGCGAGGGGTAAGCCCCATATGATTCACCCCATCTGACGTGCTTCATCTTAATCTCAGAGGATGGTAGAAATCCGTCTCTACGGAAAATAGGTTCGGTGAACAGGTACATGTGATGGGGGAGATATGGGTATATATATAGATGAGGGTGGAGCGAAGGGAGGTGGCGACCCAACCACAAACACAGACACAAACACAGACACAGACACAAAGAACGCGACCATGGCCAGAGAAACTCGAAACCATCTCCTCGAGTCCAGCAGAGACTTGAAGGGAGCTGTGGGTGACAAGTCGAGCGCCAAACCAAGCGCCAAACCAAGCGCCAAACCAAGCGCCAAGAGTGATGTCTGTGACACAGAAGCTGATACCAACGGTGCTGATGTTGCTGACACAAAGACTAAGGACGGCGATATTGCCGCTGGTGTCACAAAGCCTGAGGGTGGCGATGTTGCCGCTGGTGACACAAAGCCAGAGGCAGACGACAAAGCAGATGTCAAAGGTGGCAATGCTACTGAAGGTGAGTTGTTGTGTGATATGATTGTGGTTACACATTTAAGGCTAACACAGATTCGGATAAGACTGAGGAAGAGGACCTTGATGTTAAGGTCAAGGTTGAGGTGACTGTTGTTGATGGAGTCGAGAATGGTGGTTCTGACGTTGGTGAATCCGGTGACGCCGTTGGTGACGCCGTTGAGGTCGTTGATACCTCTCAGACTGAGGACTCAGTCGAGTGTGTCAGCGTTGAGTCATCTGAGCCCCAGAAAACCGAATCCGAGGAACCCTCCACACCCGTCAAAGCCGTAACCTCATGCGAGTCACCCAAGGCCTTCTCCCCAGACCTTCGTGAACATGAAGTCGAGGAGGAGTGTTGCGATGGTGATAAGGATTCACCTTCAGAGCAGGCTTCTGAGCAGACTACTGAGTCCGCCTCCGGACCCGCTGCTGACGATGTTGCCGAGCCGGCTTCTGTTCCGGTCTCCGAGACTGCTGAGACTGTTCCAGAGTCTGCTGAGCCTGAACCCGTTGATGCCACTGAGCCTGAAACAAACAAACTCGATGACCCTGCTCCTGAACCTACCAAGGATGTTCAGCCTGAGTCTGACGAGACTGCTGAGTCTACTGAGACTGCTGAGACTGTTGAGCTCTCTGAGCCCGTGGAAGATGCTGTCACCTGTGAGCCAGTCGCCAAAGCTGAGCCAGTCCTTGCAACTGAGCCTGACGAGGTCACTGGCAAGACAGCACCTCCCCAGGCGGCCGCCCCTGAAGACGTCTCTTCCACCACATCTGTCGAATGTGGCAATTCTGCTATCGACGAGTCGGCCATCTGTTCCAGTGAGTCCGACAATGAGTCTTTCCACGACGCGTCCGACGAGCACGTTCTGCTCCACAACAGACCTCTCGAGGAGTCTGAGGAGATCAGCGTCAAGACTGAGTCGCCCGATCTGGGTTTCATCAAAATGGAAGACGATACGCCCATGACTACTCCTGGAGATATCCTGTATCAGGAGATCAGGCCACCTTACTCGCTCAAGCGGTCTCTTAGTCTGCCCAGTTCTTACGGCAGCAGAAAGAGAGCCCGGCTGGGTGATAGCCAGCTCCCTGCCAGAGACCTCGTTCTGGCCATGAAGGAGAAGATGGCTTGGAGACGGCGAGCCAGTGCCTTCTCCAAGGATGATCCGCGACTCCCTACCAAAGAGCTGGTTCTGGTCACCAAGGAGAAGCTGGCTCGAGGTAGAGAGTGAGGGTTTGGTGAAATAGCTACAGCGATTGAATTGAATAAATGAGTAGGAAGTCACGACGGTGACAGCCTCCGGCATATGTACGAATCTATTAGTGTTATTGGTTTGATCAGATCTACTTGGAAATGGTGGAGATGGAACCGTCGGCGTTTCCAAAGTAGGCAAAGTCGGCGTTGGTGAAAAGTCCGGTCTCGACAACACCCAGCAGCAGCTTGATCTTGATGTGCAGGTCCTTGACGGTATCGGGCTGGATTTCGCCAAAGTAGGCATCGACAATGAAGTTGCCGTTGTCGGTGATGATGGGACCGGCCTTTCCGGGCGATCCGGGTCGCAGAACAGCAGACTGGGCGCCCATCTTCTTCAGATCAGCAATCACCTTGTTGTAGGCGTCGGGAACAACCTCAATGGGGATACCCTGGATCCACACGGTTCCCAGAGCCTTGGACTGTTTTCTGTAGTCGGCCACAATGACAAACTTTCGGGCACACTCGGCCACAATCTTCTCCTGGAACAGACAGGCTCCTCCACCCTTGATACAGTTGAGCTGGGGGTCGGTCTCGTCGGCTCCATCAAAGGCCACATCCAGATCACCAGCAGAGTACTGGTCGATACATCCGAGTCGCAGACCAGCGTTCTGGATCAGCTGTTTGCTCTGGAAGCCCGTGGAGATGAACACGGTGTCCTTGGTGAGCTCCTTGGGCAGCGAGGCAATCTTCTCGGCCACGTAGACGACGGTGGAGCCGGATCCAATACCCACGACCTTGGCGTCCTTGGGGTAGTGTTGCTCCACGGCCTGGTGGGCGGCAATTCGCTTGGCCTGCTCGAGAGGAGGCAGTTCGGAAGACATGTTGTGTAGTTTGGCGCTGCGTAGAGCTGGTTGTGAAAAGTTGAGTCGGTGGAGTCGAGTAAACGGTCGAAGAAGAACCCGGGAAAACACTTTGAAATTTGAACAACAGGGTGCAC
Source organism: Yarrowia galli (assembly GCA_900519055.1). Classification (NCBI taxonomy): domain Eukaryota; kingdom Fungi; phylum Ascomycota; class Dipodascomycetes; order Dipodascales; genus Yarrowia; species Yarrowia galli. Next base: position 3,454,269 of record ULGS01000006.1, on the reverse strand, counting down.
ACACGCTGTGGTAATGGGCGGAACTTGTATGCAGGTTGGCTGGGAAGGTTTGTCTTTGCAGCTAAGACGATAGAAAGGGACCTCTTCCACAATGGTGTAATTAGTCCTTCGGGATTAGGTAATCAGACAACCGTATAGAAGATTGAATTCAGACCCTGGCCGGATCCGTTTGTGGCGTTGCATCTTATATCTCTCACTTGCTGGATGACTAAGGAGGTGGTACAAGGTATTACTAAGACGACTGGGAAAATCCGGAGTACAGCTGCGCACGGCTGCACGGAAAAAATAGGAGCAACATGCATGGCAAATTTTCGGATGGACTCGGATCACGGAAATGGGTGGCCACGGAAATGCACGGAAATGAGTGGCCGAAGGTCACGAATGGACAGCGACATGTTAGTCATTCATGGATTAAGATCCACCCTGTTTTAGACGCTCAGAGCGATCTCCTAGAGCTCTGTACGACCACACACAACAATGTAACACCTATCTCCACCAATAATGGGTCAATTGGAATTCTGACCAGGCCAGTGGAAAACTCTCCATCAGACGAATCCAATGGTGTATCTATCTTCTTTCCAGGACATATATTCGACCACCGCTTATACTTACCCAGTCGTTCTGTCCACATCCTCACTAAACCTCACCCAGTGCTGTAATAACGCAACCACACTTATTTCAACGCAACCAGTCGATCCGTTGTGATAATCCTTGACTCCTCAAATTTTCAACTCGCTCGCATAATTATTCGACGTTTGTCTCACTTCTCTTTATCTCGCCAAAATGATCCACTTTGTTGAGTCTAATGTGGGGTATGTATGGAGTACGCAATCATGGGCTATCAGGGGCAATGTACAGGACTGCAGTAGCGAGTATAAGACTCTGTGCCAGTACAGTAGCAGTCTGACTGACCTTGATAACCCACTTCACTTGTGTTTGTGTCACTTGTACCTGTTCTTATAGACACTGTCTCTCAAGTTAGAACTAACTGTCTTGAGTTCTTTCCTGGAGCTCGAGCTACATTCAGAAGTCTACGTCTCTCTCCATATCAAGGTGTAACATAGCAACAGCTCCAATCGCCTCCTCTGGTCACGTGACTTTACCACTCGTCCCTGTCAGCACCACTTCTACACCTGTGCTACAAGTACCGTAGCGCTATCTCATCGTATCGGAGGTTGCAATAATTATGGCTCGTGAAAACCCGCATGAGAGGTGTTCGGAGAAGCGAAACCCAGTCCACCACTTGTTTCATCACAATATTGTATGGCGAGGGCAAATGGAATTAAGGTTCAGCGTACCTCAGCGTTTTTGTCCTATGTGGAAAGGCCGTTGTAGGTGACTGGTTTAGTTGTACTGTTGACAGTGTATTTTCTATAGCCAAATGAGTGTTCATATCAGCTCCCGAAGCCACAGCTTCGATATTGACCGATTTAGATACACTTCTATCTGCATTGAGCTCTACTTTAGAGCCCAACTAATGTCCCAACTATTCGTGAGGTTGTTTACGTCTGATAAGCCCGGATGTGCTTCCACAGCGTCAAAAACTGACCGGTTTTCAATTTTGAAGCTGCAGTCTTCTACATCAGATCATTCTCCTTTGCTTCGTACCATTTTGATTCCACATACCACCTCTCCATCTCCATCTAAACTCACCTTCCCTCTCGTCTCCATGGCAACCCGCACGTCTCAGAATAGAGTTGAGTGGAAAAATCAAAGACACCAATTCCAATATTTTGATCCAAGCGCCAAATCAGATAACCCTCCCTCAACACGTCAGTTCAAATGTCCGCGGAAGACCTCAAAAACCAAGGCAACAAGGCCCTACTCTCGGGCCACTACAACGACGCCGTGGATCTGTACACCCAGGCCATCGAGCTGAACCCCGAGTCGGCCGTGTACTTTGCCAACCGAGCCCAGGCCCATATCAAGAACGAGGCCTATGGTCTTGCTATTGAGGACTCTTCCAAGGCCATCGAGCTGGATCCCACCTACATCAAGGCGTATTTCCGACGAGCCGTTTCCAACACTGCTATCATCAAGCATAAGGACGCTCTGGTGGACTTCAAGAAGGTGGTTCAACTGGCTCCTTCCGATAATGCTGCCAAGCTACGACTCAACGAGTGTCAGAAGCTCGTTCGAAAGGCCGCATTTGCTCTCGCCATTGCCGTGGAGGAGGGTCCGGCTCTGTCCGAGCAAATCGATCTGGATATCGTCAAGATCGACGACAACTACGACGGAGTGAAGATTGACGACGGATACGACGAGAACGATAAGCCTGTCTTCAAGGTGACCCAGGAGTTCATTGATGATCTTGTTGAACGGTTCCGAAACGGCAAGCTGCTGCATCTGAGATACGTCTACGCCATTGTTGTGGGAGCTATCAAGCTGTTCAAGGAAGAACCTACAATGGTCGAGACTCCCGTTCCTGAGGGAACTACAACTACCGTCTGTGGAGATACCCATGGTCAATTCTTTGATCTGCTGGAGATTTTCAAGCTCAACGGCTGGCCCTCCTCTACCCACAGATATGTGTTTAACGGAGACTTTGTCGATCGAGGTTCTTGGTCGGCTGAAATCGCCATTCTGCTGTACTCTCTCAAGCTGCTGAACCCCGAGAGCATCTACATGAACCGAGGTAACCACGAGACCGACGACATGAACGCCGTCTACGGCTTTGAGGGCGAAATCAAGCATAAATACAACGAGCGAACCTTCAAGCTCTTCTCCGAGTCCTTCTCCGCCCTCCCCCTGGCACATCTCATTGGAGGAGCCTACTTTGTTGTGCATGGCGGTCTCTTCTCCAAGGACGGAGTCACTCTGGACGACATTCGAGAGTACTCGCGATTCTCGAGAAAACAGCCTGGAAACTCGGGTCTCATGATGGAAATGCTGTGGACAGATCCCCAGCCCGAGAACGGAAGATCGCCGTCGCAGCGAGGAGTGGGTATCCGATTCGGCCCCGATGTCACCGAGGCCTTCTGCAAGGAGAACGGTCTCAAGGGAGTTCTGCGGTCTCATGAGGTCCGAATGGGTGGATACGAAGTGGAACATAACGGAAAGCTTGTCACCGTCTTCTCTGCACCCAACTACTGTGATTCCCAGGGTAACAAGGGAGCTTACATCAACATCAAGTCTGATCTGGAGATGCAGTTCAACGTTTTTGATGCCCAGCCTCATCCTGATGTCAAGCCCATGGCTTATAGCAACAGACTGATGGGTTAGACGACTGACTGACTGATGGGTGCGCGTCCTCTTAGCCCACTCATGAAATAAAATATATGTATTTGTAGATAGACATGCTGTAGGAGACTGTAGACACTAACTACTTCGTACACTTTTAATAATACCCCCAATTCATTACTATAAATAAGTGCTTCCCACGTTGCTTTCGGTCGATTGGCAGGTGTTTCACGTTTGTGTTTTGTTTTTCGTTACTATCTCGGCGACCTAGACCGGTGTCTAAGATCCCTCGAACTCCTCCGTTCAGAATCTCGAGACCTGTCCCGAGACCTTCTTTCCGAGTCTCTCCTTTCAGAGTCCCTGAACCTATCTCCACTTCGTCTTCTTTCAGATCCTCTTCTATCAGAACTCCTTCTAGACCTCTCACTTCCTCGGGAATCCCTTCTCGACCTCCTTTCTTCCCTTTCGCTCTCCTCATCACTACTATCGTCTCTCTTGACATCAAACCGTCGTCTTTTCTTCCTCCTCTTAGTCAAAGATTGCTTATCGTAGTCCTCCTCTTCATCGTATCCCATTCCAACCTGTTCAGCTCCAGAGAGTCCAGAAATGGGTAAACCGGATACAGTCTGTTTCTGTGGCTCGTTGTAGATGGACGTCAGGGCGTAGATTTTGTTGCGAGCCTCCGCCTGTTCCTTGTGATGTCGTACAATCTTGTCCACAACCGAAGAAAATTTGACGTTATGTGTAGAAGAGGTACTTGGTTGTATCTCCTGCAACTTTTCCGGTTTTTTGTCGAAACGAGTCACACGACTGGCAGCCGTGCTCGTACTTGAAACACTGCCCGCCCGCGAGCTCCGTGTGTCCCCTCTGTGTCTGTCGTATGAGTCGTTCTGGTTATCCATATTCCTATCATTGTTCTCATCTCTTTCCAGCTCCTCCTTAATGAACCTGTCGAGGATATCAAACTTCCTGCTGGCTCTCTCGCGCTCCTGTCGTTTCAAATGACCGTTGTGTGAGTCAACGCCGGCCACGACACGGCTCAGGAAATGGTGGTTGGGTCTGTTTCGGGGTCCGTTGGTGGTTGTGGTTGTGGTTGTGGTCATTGTAGGGGAGGCTCTGTTGAGAGAATACCGAGGACTCGGCCGAGTGGGCCGGTTGGCTTCCCTCAAGAGAGCCTGTCGAATCTCTTGGTCGCTCATTTGTCTTTGTGTAACGGGGATATCTAGACATCAAGTCCTGGTGGCGGGAAAAAGGGTACAAGCTCGACACGGACTGTGGTGGTGTGAACCTGCTGCAAAGAAATGCAGAGACGGCCCTTCTTAATAACAGAGATACCAACTCTATCTCGACAATGGGTGGGGACGTAATTGTGAGCGGTGATAGTGGAGGAGTGAGAAGTGGTCGGATTTTGATTTTGAAAGATGGAATAAGTACAGCAAGTCTTTCTCTATAGCGCTGAGTCAACTCACTTCTATTCCTGACCCCCCAGAAGAAATTCTACACACCACCTCCAACACCCTCAAACCTCTGACCCATAAACTCAAACCAACTCAAACCATATGGCCCGCCCATAATTTCATTTCAACCGCATGAACTAATAAACAGCAAGGTACAAGTATAAAGAGTGGAAGATGTTGCGAGGTGAGGATTAGTCAGAAATCTCAGCTCACATTTTTTCCCACGGCTTACTAATGAACTACTTCGCTCTCTTGTCCATCTACATCCTTGTTTTCTACTCCATCCTGCTCATGATAATTTATCGGCGTTGTGACCAGGAGATTGTCCAGGCAGGAGGAGATAATACTTGCAGGGATTCTTGCAGGGATTCTTGCAGCTCCCAAACGTCAGTGGGTCGACGGAGAATCTTGTACAAGTGTTAGTAGACTTTGTTGGTGACATAGTGACAGGCTGGTAAAGGCCTCAGTAAATAGTTGACTGTAAGGTGTACAGTCCTTCCATGTGAATATACCCATTTGATTTTGTACTATCCCAGTATTGTCACAGGTTATGACTGTAGCCGGTGAGCCTGTGATAAGTGTGTTGTTGAGCTTAGCACCTGTGGCTATGGATCCTCAGTTCTCTATCTCTTCCCATCTCTATCCCTCAGTGGCATTACTAATCAGCCTATGAAAGCAATACAACCACACGTGTAACTTAGGGTAGTCCCAATGAGGACAAGGGCTGCATAGCCTCTTCATTTGACCGTTTTGGTTATAGTGTCGTCTCAAACCGGCCAAGATGACTAATCCAGGCTAGGAGGTCCACCTCCGGCCCTCGTATCCGCACTGTAGAGCCCCCTGTCAAATTGTGGATACGAGCTTTTAGGCTGGTTTCTGTGTGTCAACAGTGACAAACCAAAGGCTAGGAGATTTTGGTGTCGACTAACTCGTTTGTAATGAAGTCTATTTTGACGATGAGGATGATCGAAGGAGAAGGGGAAGGGCATTCGAATATGGTGTTATGGGGTCTTATTCGACTCGGAAAAGAACTCCGGTCATTAATTGAGTGCTTTTGAGTAGATCTACGTCTTCAAAATATGAAAATTGTCGTCCAAACCACCAATACACCACTAGTCCATCTACTGCCCCACCTCAGTCACTCAGGGCTGACTCTGCAGCTCAAACGCACCGTAATACTTGACACTGCACTCTTGCGCAACCATCGAGCTTAAAGCCCCGGTGGTTGTGTGTTCCTCTCGAGGCTTATATAACACCTCTTCTTCCCCCCCAAGACTAATTGTTACTCAACACAACACTAACAACCACAAGTCACCACAACAACAAGATCAAAAATGGCCCCCCGAATCGCAATCGTCTACTACTCCATGTACGGCCACATCCGACAGCTTGCTGTTGCTATGCAGCAGGCCATCATCGAGGCTGGAGGACACGCCGACCTCTTCCAGGTCCCCGAGACTCTGCCCGAGGAGGTTCTCGCCAAGATGGGAGCTCCCCCCAAGTCCACCGACCCCATTGCCTCCACCGCCACCCTGGAGGACTACGATGCCTTCCTGTTTGGTATCCCCACCCGATTCGGAAACTTCCCCGCCCAGTGGAAGGCCTTCTGGGACCGAACTGGAGGTCTCTGGGCCAAGGGCTCTCTGCAGGGCAAGTACGCCGGTGTCTTTGTGTCCACTGGAACCCCCGGTGGAGGACAGGAGGTCACCGCCCTCAACTCTCTGTCTACCCTGGCCCACCACGGAATCATCTACGTGCCCCTCGGTTACAAGAACACCTTTGCCCAGATCACCAACCTCGAGGAGGTCCACGGAGGCTCTCCCTGGGGAGCCGGAACCTTTGCCGGCCCCGATGGTTCTCGACAGCCCACTCCTCTGGAGCTCGAGGTTGCCCAGATCCAGGGACGAGAGTTCTTCCTCACCGTCAAGAAGGCTTTCCACTAAGAGAAGTGAGTCTGCTTTATGTACTGTAAGTAAATGATTTATTGCCGAGTTGATGGACTGGCCACACCGTGTGGTACAGCTTGTCACGAGGCGCTCAGAATGATTGAGAGATGTAGAGTCGAGTGTAGGCATGGTGTCATAGCTAGATTATTATACCGTTTTACCACAATTAGGATCATCAATGCGTTCCTGTGTGTAAATAGAGAGACAATGACTTTCAGAGCTCTTTGTGTAGTAGTCATGACTGAGGAAACAAGTGGGTCTAGTCTAGTCTCTTTGATCTGAACTATGCTTTGTCTACAATCCTATAGCCATAGGTAGCTATCGTGGAGAGTAGCCATTGTAGTGAGAGTGGTATTGACTAAGTACTGTAGCAACTACCAATTGAGTGAAGACGCGACTTCTTGACGCTACTCTGCTGAGTCTACAGCAACTCCATCGACGTTAAAAAGTTCTTGCCCTACAATACCTGTCTGATGAGACCAGATCACCGTTCAGACACATGTCTACGATCTACCTTATCAATGCATTGACAAGCATGACTCAGTAGGTCTAAACGGGTCTAAACGGAGAGTATGTTAAGGGCTCTTTGTACAATGCTATTCTCGTTGGTCCCAGGCGAGCTATATTTGTGCGACAATTGTGCTCTTATAGGTAATAGAGACCACTGTGTACTTTAAGGAACTGATGAGTGCTCCTGTATCCAGATATTCGTGGTCATAGCATAGGGCGCATAGAAGTACTCACACTGTCTCAAGTACGTGTACAACTATACAGCATCTACGTTGTTCTGCTCCACTCAATCAAGCCACAGAACTCACCTCCAGCCAACCCTCTTTTCCATCAGCCTGTTAGCTTCTTCTATCCTTTGTATATGTACGACCCTGCACCTTCAGCTCGTATTTCTTAGCTAGCTAGTCCGAGAAAATCCCTTGGCGAAAATACGAGCTGATGGATGGCGACACTAAACAGCAGCTATAATATTTCCTATAATGAGTCTGAGACGAAAAGAAGCTGAGTCACGTGATCACCAAAATCCACCAAAACCCCCGGACTTGTGACTCTCCCCCTCTTTCTTCAACAATGTAAGATTCTCCCCGGCCCGAATCTTGTCCTGCCCTGCCCTGTCTTGGGAAGTAAGTCAAACATCACTACTCTACAATAACTTCTTCTTGTCAGGAGAGAGCACACAATGTCAGTTGCATGCTACGTCTTTGCGATATTGGCGCCCATCTTTGTGCTTCTCAACGGCTTCTCGCTGCATGAAGCAGTGAGACATCCAACTTTTGGCGTCTACTCAGCTACAACCCCTCTGCTTCTTTCAGTTGCGTTATTTGCCACGCTTCCAGAACTCACAAGAACAGCTCAACCGACCTCGGCTCCGGTTTCCTCGGTACTGTTGCCGCTCTGCTACCTAGGACTGGCTCTCAATCTCGCAGCGACACTCACCTGGACCTACAGACACTACCAGCTGAGACAGATCATTGTGAGAAACCAATACGACGCGCATTACGACCAGGTGATTGAAAGATGTGGAACAAGTTCTGGACAAGTTGCATTTGTTCATAGCTGTGAAGACGGCATTGCCAAGATCAGATCACCCAGACTTTCGGTTCTCGGATGGCCTCACTTGACTCTGGTGGGCTATCTTGTCATTGGAGTCATTTATCTCTCCACATCTCACATGACTTCAGTTACTGCAAGTGGAATGGAGTAGTTGGGGTGGATGGGGTGTGTCACGGGATCAGGTTGAAACTATCACGTGACCAGGACGAATACGAGCGTGTTTCTACCCATTTGAGTCATTTTGGTAGATGGGTGGAAGGAGTCTTTGACTGAGGGATGCCAGAGTCGACGATCGCGAGTTGTATCACGTGACAACTCGAATCACGTGACCGAAAGAGCCCAGAAATAACAAATGCATACTAACAGATTGGCCGTATTCAGATAGCACTGCTCAGCACACTGTAGCCACTTTAAGACTTCATCCCTACACTCCCGTAATCCTGTGAAACGACAGACTCCCCTGAATCGCTTGAGCACACCCCACCTACTCTATATCATACTCTAATACATTAACTACTATGGTATGTACGGCCTCCTCGTCTATCTCCTATTAAATAAACCATTTCTCTCCTCTTCTTATGCAAAACCGGGTCAACCAAGACTGGGCTGGTGGTCACGTCAGCCGTCATTCCTTCCATTGTGTCGACTTGTAGCTGAACTGCAGTGTGCAAGCCCGTACTGTAGCCATCTCTGTTGAGACATTGTGGTTGTCTTGTTCTTCGTAACGCTGTGTGGTAGCGGTGAACAACGGCAGTAGCAGTCGGTATGACAACGTGTCCGCTCGACAAGTACCAATATGGCACCTCGCCACATTCACCAAAGCCTGCCGCGTTCTCGGACGAGCTCCGCTCTCTCGAATGCTCAAATCCTACTCACCACCACTTTGTATGGAAACGGACTGGTTTCAACCGTGGTGATTGGCGGAATGTGATCCTTGTTCCCGTTCACGTCAGCCGCCATGGCCATGAGAATGCTCTGCAGCTGTTGTTGGACCAGCCCCCGCATCTTTTCCGTCTCCACATCGCTTCGGCAGGTCACAGCCCGGATGCGCACTCTCCATTGTTCCCACAGCTTGTCGTCACTTTTGCCGAACCAGGTGGTCTTTTTCGTCCGTTTCTCGAAAAACTGTACCGTCATATCTGTCTCTCCAACCACCACTCCTGGCACTGTCCCCACAGACGCCACTTCTGTCTGCTTGGCTCTGGGCAGTTCTGCTAGAGATGGAGGGAGCTCCAAGTCCGGTCTTTCGCCGTTCTCCAACGACTTTGACAGCAACGATGCATTTTCGTCCAGCAACTGGGCCAGCTGCTGGTTTTCCTTGGCCGTACCGAGCAACGGATGTGGATATGTGATGTTGAGCAGTTCGCGAGAGTCTGGAGTCACAGACCCGAATAACCGGTGGAAAAGAATCGAGGAAAGAAGCGCTGTGTTAGTAAGGGCAAAGGGGGACGTTGCAAATGAGTACTCACCCTCAGCCAGCGGCTTGAGCAGCTTTTTGTCGGCCACTATCGAGTACTGGAATTCCATTCTGTGTATAGTGTGGCGTGGATGTACAGATGCATGTAAGATGCACAGTGTTAATATGGAGACTGGTGTAGCGTGGTGGGAGGAGAGAGCTGTATGTACGAGGGTGTGGATATGTGACGCGGATGACAGATATGGATCACGTGCCTACGTCAGATGAAACACGACGATAGTGGGCGCGGTTATTGTTCGTCACGTGGCTATCTGAATAGCTGACGTTTGACCGTTGTTGCTAAGCGTCTATATAGTAGGCTAGTCTGTCCACCCTCATGCTCACCACATATGTTGAGCTGGTTGGGTTACCTGTAATTAATACACTGCGATAGCGTGAATAATGTGGATTTATTCTATAAGTGGATTAATAAGCGATAGTGGATCTTGGTGATTGATGCAGGGTCGAAATAAATGGTCATGTTACCGGTGGGATTGGTGGTCACGTGATCTACTCGTATCACCATAGGGAGAGTCACTGGACCATGTCAATGTTACAAATACAACATTTGATTAGCACCATTAAGATGACCTAATGAGGTGAGCTAGAGTTTGTATGTGCGGGTTAGTACGGCCCTTGAAGTGGCTTGGAAGGAAAGGGGGGAGTGTTATAGGTATCTTTGGCGTCGTCTTTATCGATATATTAACTTATTAAAGCGGAATATGTCGATTTGAGGAGGTTAGACGTGATCCGAGGATTTTCAGAATTGCTAGTTAAAGCAGTCAAGTGTAACGTCAACTGGGAGTAAGTTGAGTCAAGTAATGATAAAGGTGGGTAGAATCAGACATTTTGAGCAGTTCTGAAACGGGAAAGAGCCACCCAACAGTGAAACACACTGTTATTCGCCTATTTTAACCTCCATTTCATTCCTACTACCACCTCATCAACATTTATCACCCCCCTCACATCTCTTCACTCACCTCACCTCGAAACTCTAATCCACCACCTTTGCATCTGCACAACACCATCGACATTTCGTTTGCAACACCCAAACAGCCAGATCTTTGGACATGAGCGAGAAAAAAGGCCGACGAGTGATTGTTGATTCGGACGAGGAGGAGGACGACGTGCCCGTGCCCCAGCCATCAACTCTTGAGGACGATGTGTTTGGAGATGACGACAACGCTGAAGAAAAGGCAACTGACGACAAGGAAGGAGGTGAAAACAACAACAACGACGACGATGATGATGATGAGGATGATAAGCCTGCCAAGACCGTGGCTGCTGATGATTCCGAGTCCGATCTGTCCGATATCGAGAACGACAACCTGTTTGGAGATGCTCCAGACACCCGATCTACAGCCGAGAGACTGGCAGACGAGAATGAGGATGATTTCGAGGAGATTGAGCAGCAGGAGCTGGAGATTGCGTTGCCGCGGTTCCCGCCGGCCATCAAGCCCAACGAGAAGCTGTTTCTGAGTCGAGTGCCTGCGTTTCTGCAGATTGATCCGCATCCATTCGACTCTTCGGAGTTTCTCAAGTCCGCCGAGGAAGGCAACAAGGACGCCGATACATCCAAGTCGTTGCGACTGAAGACGCAGGCCGAAAACACGCTGCGATGGAAGTACGGCAAGGGAGGTGATGGATCTACAGTCACCAAGGAGTCCAACGCTCGATTTGTCAAGTGGAGTGATGGTTCTCTGTCTCTACAGCTTGGAGAAGAGCTGTTTGACGTGATTCGAAAGCCCGTCGAGGACACATCGTTGGCTCTGTCACACCCCGAGCAGGAGGTGCTTCAGACCTCTGGAGTGTTGTCTGAGAACTTCTCTTACGTGCCTACTTCTACCAAGTCCCTTACTCACAAGCGTCTCACGGAGGAGCTGGCCAAGCGAACACTCAAGTCTGCTGCTGTGTCGTCCTGGGATACTACCGATGATCCCGACAAGGTGCAGCGAGAGGCTGAAAAGGCCGAGAACATGGCCAATGCTGCGCGTCGAAAGCTGGAGAGCAAACGACGGCAGGCCGAGGAGGATTTCGGCAAGACGGCTGCTGACGCCATGGCTGAGGATGAGGAGATGGAACAGAACTACGAGTCGCGAAACGCGTACGAGGAGGACGACTTTGTGGTAGATGACGACGAGGAGGAGGATGGTGAGGAAGAAGAGCGAGCCAAGCGTCTGCAAAAGCTGAAATCGGATGGCGCAAAGCTGTACAAGAACAGAAGGGATCTGGATGAAGACGATGATGACGACGAGGAGGAGGTTGGAGTGAAGAAGCGACGAGTGATTGATAGTGATGATGATGAGTAATGAGGGAGAGCAGAGCGAGTTGATCCGTTGAGTTTGACTGGGTTGTTCGACTCCCTATGTGGTAGCTCTTCACTGGCTGTTCAGCGGCTATCTAGCGGCTATTCGACATCTGTTCGGGTTGTCCCTACAACTGTCGCCTCGACTCGTTCAAACCTCAACTCAGACATGTTCTGGGTCCAACATAAACGGTAAACCCTCTGGATGGGTAGATGGATGTAAATTAATGATATTGTATGTATAGCAGAAGTGGGTGGGGTGGGGAGGAAGTCTGTGAGTGAAGTTTTCGGCCCCTGCTGGTACCACTGGTGGGTTAATTGGGTGGAGATGTATAACTTCGGACATAATCACCACTTGCCTGACCGTATTTGTCTCCGATGAAGAAACTCCACGCTACTTGTAGCGAATACGAGTACCCATGAGGTCCCTACATGTTGTTCAGGGCTGGAGAGAGTTACCTTGTTGTTACAGGGTCTACCTGTGGTTGTCGGGTGTTCTCGTGTGTGTTCTCGTGCCACGTGAAGCTGCTCTCTAAAATTATTCAGAGACATGTAATTACAAATGGCAGGGCTCCCATGTTGTAATATCCGTCACGGTAATATCCGTCACGGTCGTATTCGTACATCGGGGCTGGTCTTTGGTCGTCTGCTCCGTATCATCCCTAGACTCGTATAAATGTCCACCCTGTCCAGAGATCAACATTAGTCTGCCCACTCCCAGCCGTCACCTCAATTCATTATAGACCGTGAACGTTCTTGTAGTGTGGCTATACGATGGGATAACTTGAGTTGAGCATCGCCCACTTGAACGAGTAAATATCAAATGGCACATCAGACGGTAAATCCTTCCTCCTGATGCACCAATGTAACACGTTCTGTACAAGGGTTACAGATAGGAGGTGTAGATATGTGGATACGTCCGACAGGTGAGACAGAATATGTGCCCGAAGCGGTGTGCCTTAGTGGGAGGTTATACGAGGTGATGTGGTTGTCTTGGTCTTGGTCGTCTTGGTGACGTGTGACTATAATTAGGTGACGTCATATAAGCTGGGTGGATTAGTTATGGCTGCTGTAGCTAAGAACAGGCTGGTAAAGAACATCACAGAACGTTTTGGACAGTTGTAGATGTTTCCAGTAGGTGGCGAATGGCAAGTACTTCTTCAGAGCGTTTTTCATCGCCTCTAGAACCGCCACCATAGGCCACTTTCTGGCCACCATCTCTACTCGTTTCATCCCCAATCGCCAAGGTGAAACATTGGGTCCACATTTTTCATCGAATGCATGAAACGTGCAATCAACGGCTTTGTGTAACGAGCTGCTGAATCCGTTGCAAGCTGATACCGATTGTCTCCAACCTGAGCATCCAACGTGGGTCTCGTACGCCTGCCCAACTCTTGACTCGCTCAGCCTCCAATCTTTATCCAACTCTCCTTGATTATCGCACCTTATCCAACACTCTATCCAACGGTTTCTGGCATAGCCCACCCAAGAGTGCCCGAGTGGAGGACCGTTGAAAGAGGGCGATACAGTGTGATAGAGAAGATAAGGTCATCCAGTGGGAAAGGAGGGCAGTACCGTATGATGCCCAAACAGTGATGTTACATCGATTTCCGTTGTTAGCATTGCCACTCGGCTACTGTTACTCCGTGGGCATCAGTTAGTCCCTCCATTGCTCTCCTATTGCTCTTGCTCTTGTAGTTATGGACTTGCTTTTTCGACTCTTTTGATTTGATCCCGATCCCGCCGCTTCGATTTCTAATCCCGATGACCAACCTGAACAGAACGTCCAAGTGAAACACTCTCGGAGTTCGGCAACATGGTTTGGGCACACAAAAACACAAACATACACGGACTTCGGGTTTCGCACCTTCGCACGGGTGGCTGTCTTTCTCTGTGCTCAAACGACCCACCCACAGCTTTGTTCGGACTACTGATAAGAGTAAACATTATAGCACTTGGAAGGTAATCCATTGGAGTGAGTGGATTCAGCGGAAATGAAGCTGTCAGCCCAGGGATATGGTGATAGCTTACCTGTCTAAGATCTTTCACAAGCTGCGCTCCCTATTGTCTCAGAAAGTCACTAAAACACTCCCTTGTAGTCAGACCTGCCAAGAATGCACAATTTCTTTTCGCCACGTCTGTTTTATGAGACACTGCTCATTCCGAACATGGTCCGTGTGCGGATAAGACAAACACTGTGTCTGTCTTCTCTCTCTGTCTTTCTGGTGTCTCTGTGTCTTGGTGTCTCTCTTTTAGGAAAGCTGCAGCATCTGCAGGGACTGTTTCTGCAAGGGGTGGATGAGACATTATAACGGTTGGGGCCTGTGAAAAACTCCGGAACAATTGATGAGGGGAAATAGCGGGGCAATAGTGGAACGGCGAATTAGTTGGCGGCCACAAATCTATGGTCGAAATGCTCCACCCATTATCATCAAATACCCACCTTTTTCCCGGTTTATTTCCCCCTTTAGCTCCCTTTATACGCTCCCGCTGATATCATGCATTTGGCTATTATATTCCCAACACTGTTTACTGACAGTGACGTCAGACAGCTTTCTCGAGAGAGAGAGAGAGGAGGGACAGACGCTTTGCAAGCACCAGGAGGTGGCGTTTATGATGTGAGATAGCGGAAGAGCGAAGGAAGAAGGAAGATGAAAGATACGTGGCAGTGTGGGTGGTTGGATGCGCTCAGAATGAACGATTCCGTACTTGAAGAACAAGCAGAAGTCAGCAGAATGATGCACTTGTTTATCCACCTCGATCGCGGCTGCTCCCTCGCCCGCATTCGCCATCCCGATAACATCTAGGTTAGCAAAACCACCAACATCTCACCTCGAGACTGGTGGCGGACATTTCTGGCCCTTGTCACCATGTGCTTACGTTTGCTAAAGGTAAACCGTATGATTCGGCTATCAGATAACAGTAGACTGGGCCAAGGGGTGGAAGCGTGGCAAGAGAGGCGCAAAAGACGCTGCAACGGGCCAAAGGCGGCAGAGAGCGAGAAAAAAAGGCGACAGAGCCTTTTTCGAAGAAAGACCGGACGCCCACTTTTGTCCTGATACGGGGACTGGGTGGGTGTACGACCAGAACATGTAGAATCTGTCTGTGGAACCACAACAGAACCACCAAAACCTCCCCCTCGATCCATGGAACTCATCCCGCTAACTCATCTCCCGGATCAGAGACACTACTGGCTTGCTGCTTGACGGCAAAAAGCACATTAGTCCGATATGGTTGGTTTGAGGGACATAAATGACCGCCACCCTAGGATTGGGGACAAAAGTGTCCGCCCCCCTTCCACCAAACTCACGTCCAATATGCCTCTAATACTGCATCCTCAAACACTATACATTCTCGAATATGGGAATCATGACGTCACAAACCGTAGCCGGATTCGTGGCTCCCTCATGTTCCGCTCAGTATATAAACCCGGGCGAATCCTGTCCAAAATCCCCATCAAACAACCACTCCAGATCAAACACATACACAACATCACAATGACTTCTCTCGACTTTACCCTCAACAACGGCAAGACCATCCCTGCCATCGGTCTTGGTACCTGGAAGTCCACCACCGAGGAGGTGGCTGGAGCCGTCGAGTGCGCCCTCACCGAGGGAGGCTACCGACACATTGACACCGCCTTCAACTACCGAAACGAAGACGCTGTCGGCCTTGGTATCAAGCGAGCCATGGAGAAGGGTGTCAAGCGTGAGG
This sequence comes from Yarrowia galli, assembly GCA_900519055.1. Taxonomy (NCBI): domain Eukaryota; kingdom Fungi; phylum Ascomycota; class Dipodascomycetes; order Dipodascales; genus Yarrowia; species Yarrowia galli. The sequence continues at coordinate 3,438,648 of ULGS01000006.1, read as the reverse complement.
ACATCTTTGTCACCACCAAGATCTGGGTCACCTACCACGACCGTGTTGAGGAGAACCTCGACATGTCTCTGGAGCGACTTGGTCTGGACTACGTTGACATGCTCCTGATCCACTGGCCCGTTCCTCTTAACCCCAAGGGTAACGACCCCGTCTACCCTCTGCGACCCGACGGATCTCGAGACATTGACGAGTCCGGCTCTCAGCCCAAGACCTGGAAGCAGATGGAGGCTGTCCTCAAGACTGGCAAGACCAAGTCCATTGGTGTCTCCAACTTCTCCATTCCTTACCTTGAGGAGCTTCTCAAGGAGGCCGAGGTTGTCCCCGCCGTCAACCAGGTCGAGCTCCACCCTCTCCTGCCCCAGCTCGAGCTCATGGAGTTCTGCAAGAAGAACAACATTGTCATGACTGCCTTCTCTCCCTTTGGCTCTGTCGGTGGCCCTCTTCTCAAGAACGAGCTTGTCGTTTCTCTTGCCGACAAGTACAACACCTCTCCCGGTGGAATCCTCACCTCTTACCACATTGGTAACGGCACTGTTGTCATCCCCAAGTCCGTCACCAACTCTCGAATTGTCGAGAACGGAAAGTCTGCCGTCACCCTGTCCCAGGAGGACCTCAAGGCTCTGAACGACCTCCACAAGACCGAGGGTATCCACCGAACCTCCAAGCCCAAGTGGGGAGTTGATCTCGGATTCCCCGACTTTGACTTCTGCTAAACAGCTTGAGTTCACACCATATTTATAGACATAGACATAGAAAGAGATTGATTTAGATTAAATTTCCGGAGACGAGTAGAGGAGTATACAGGGGGAGATCAATGCGAGCATTTTGATACCAATCAGTGCCACGATCCGCCCACATCTGACACATTAGAAAGGAGTAATGAAAATTTTCAGTCCCCTATTCGTATTGGGGCACCGATAAGGATTAAGGTTTTGAGTAATCCATTTTTAGGCCGAAGCTCGAAGAAACTGGAAAAGTCCATGGACGATGTAATTTTGCTGGTCACGTGATACCAGTTTCACCACTTCATATCCACATCACGCTCCAGGAAATTTCGTCCAGAAGAACGCGATGTCATTCCCCAAGACTTTCTGTATTCTTCCCGTTGAGTGATCTGTCTCTCTCCCTTGTGCCCTTCACAATCCCAGCCTCGACAGTATCCATGTTGGTTGAGGGTTCTGTTGACGACTCCTCGAAAGACGCCATGATCAACAATGGTTCTGCAGTTGAGAGGAGGAGGAGGCCTTTTCTTGTAGATGTCAACGTGCTCAGTACCAATGTACTGCTTCTTCGGAACCCTCTCGTCAAACTTGCAGTCTTTCTCAAGGTACTTGAACTCACTTCCTGGCTTTCGCTTTTTCTCATTGTATCTTCGTGTCACATCCTTCACCTCCCCCTCCAGCCTCTCTCGCTCCTCCTGATTACCCCAGTGAGTCTCCCAGACAGGAACACCCTCTCGTATCTGCTTGTAATTCAACTGAGTCTCCTTTCCTGTCCTCATCTCGTCATGCAACTTTTTCACGACTTCACTTCTGAAGAAGGTAAATCTGACCGTGTTCGCAGCCAAGTAAGGGATGACCAGTTCGCCAAACCCGCGGCCCCAATTGAGGGCAAAGAAGGTCTCTCCAGTAGCCAGGTTGCCTACACACCTTCCTTGTGCATCAGTCACAGTGACCCACGGACCGTTCTGGCTGATACCATGGGTCACAATCCGCATTGTGTGTTGACAAAATGTTCCTATGGTTGGAACATTTCGATTCCACACGACAAGCGCGCGATCAGTGCCATATGTCATCAGATTTCTGTCTCCGAGACACAGATCCAGAGGAGCTTTGACACCTAGGTCGATCCAGAGACGAACAAAGCGGCCCTCAAAGTAGAAGAAGAAGTAGCCATGGTAACTAACAAAGAACTTTATGTCACAAGAACTATAGTAGTAGCAAGACTCTGAGCTCAGCCAGGGAACCGAAAACAGATAGACAAGAGGAAGACCTTCCTTGGGCTCCACGTAGGCGAGATACGACTCCTCGATGAGACCGTCACATTCCCGGGTGACCAAAGCTCCTCCTGAACCGGGCAAGAGATTTACCAGCCCTTGTTGTGTGTAGTCTCGACTGAAATAAGATGGTTTGTCTTTATTAGGAGTGACGACGATAGTGCCATCAGCGTCTTTTGCATGAGATTCTTTGTGAACAAGAATATGAGCGACAACATTAGAATTCCAGGAGAAATCCTCTGGCGCTCCCCAACGACTTCGCTTTTGTAGGTAAACACAAACCTGTAGAATATTATCATTCTCATCAATGACTTCAATGTAAGCTTCTAGCTCATGTTCCACCCGTACCTGGACTCCTGATGGGGCGGTGTCCCGATCTGTGGACTTTGAGAACTTCCTCTTTGGTCGTCCTGTTTCTGTCCTCTTTTTGACAAACATTGTCTTGAGATCCATCTCCATAGCTGATTTATCTTTGTTCCACACAACAGTAGTACCCTGAGTCTCGAAATCATGGTCGAGAGACGATTTGCACTTGATAGGTTCCTTGAATAGAGGAGTCATGGTTTTGCGAAACTCGTCCTTCTCGGTGATATCTTCCACTGGTTCCATCTTAGCATTGTTGTTGCTGAGATAGATGGGAACCTCCAGAGACCGGATCAGGTACTGATTGGGTTGAAACCTGTCGAGTGGACCATTTGATCGTTTCACCAAAACCAATGCACACTGGATCCAGTATTTGAACGTCCCTTCAAGCTTGAACCATGGAACTCGTTCCAGTACTTTTTGGCGCACTAAGGTTTCATCCAGAGCCATCCAGAGTAGTCGGTTTGCTCTACATGTTTCGCTGAGAGCCAGGCATGATTCTAGATCACAGAGACGGAATATCTGGAGAAGAATGTCATTGTTGAGCATCGCGCTGGTGATTTGTGGTTGTTTTGATGTTGTCTGTAATGAGTTTCGCGTACGCGTGTCAGGACAGAGTTGGGAGAGGTAGGTAAAATTATGCTTGGTAAATCAGAACAGTTCGGGTAGAATAGGAAGAGATGACAGGGACAGTGGATTTGATGAGGAGCTATCGTAAGTTTTGTCTCGATCTACTAGCTATTCGCTATTTTGAAAAATTTTGCAACGTCTAAGAAGCTCTGCAGAACATGTTCAATCATACGAAGCTTACGTAAACTGTCCATAGACATACAAAGGAACATCACAATGTGTCAAGCAAAAAGACCAGCCCACTCGCTACAAGGTACGATCATAAATCTGGGCAAAAAAGGATTGCAGCACCCAGGATTCTCGTATGGTCTCCCACTACAATACTAACTGGGCTCTCTGGTGCTGGACTATGGCTGATCGGACGGGAAGCCGTATTTTCACCAGGATATGGCCGCAACCAAATGAGTGCCTTCGACCAGATTTGAACTGATGATCTCAGCATTACTAGTGCTGCGCCTTACCACTTGGCCACGAAGGCATCTTCGTGAAAGGGAGAAAAACGTGGCCTCTACTATGTGAATAATGCGATTTTTCGCGAAATTTTGCGTGTTTAGTGACTGATCTGGGGTGTGGTCGTCATTCTCAGCATGAATAACTGTTCAGTAGAGTGGTTTGCACCTCCCTACACCCTCTGGATGACAGTAGATGTCGTCTAGTCACGTGAATAACCCCTCGGAGACGCGTTTTGCTGTTGAATATCACTGCAAAGGTGTATGACAGACGCGTCTCAGATGCATGCCAATGTTGAAAGTCGCGAGAGCTTATTTGCTATGAAAGGGAGGAAACCTATGTGGAAGCCATTTAGCAAGTGTAACCATGCAAAAGGGCTGGTAGGTGTGGTGGATAGTGTGAGGGCTTTGGCACAATGCTCGGGTCTTGAGGTCAAGTGACACGCGCACTTTTCCCGTAACTGCAATTCATGGTACAACACGTGTAGTTTTATGAGCCTCATCATCTCATTCGAGATTTGTAGGGATCCGTCAAGTAATGGTCAACGGGAGGCTCTAACTAATCTTCTCAATTTAACGGACCTGCCCAGGAGAAGTGCAAAAAGTGCGTAACATGGCAACAGCCCACTTGTACAGTAGATGTATATCTGGAAGGGCTTAAACGGATCAGACGAGGTGATTGAGCACTAAGACGGAAGTTGGTCACCAGAAGACAAACTGACTGTGACACACCAATAGACCCTATAGTTACCAGGCAGCAACCAATCAGACCAGAGGCTGTTGCAGTATTACAAGAAGCTGTTAAAGGGACACATCATTACGACTGCACTATCAACACTATAGTAACACGGTAAAGTTACTGTACACCCATCCACCGACTATAAGCCGCAATCACTTCAACTGGCACCCCCACCACATGCCCACTCAACTAATATACAATGAAACATGTTAGAAATCTATATCCATATCCTACTCGGACTCGTCATCCTGGTCCTCAGAGTCCTCCTCAGACTCGGGCTTTCCCTCAGACTCAGCCTCGGACTCATCAACAAACTCCTCGGAGTCAGACTCCTCCTCCTTCTTCTTCTTTTCGTCAGCAGTTCGCTTGATCTCCATCTGAGGCTCGTCGTCATCAGAGTCGTCACTGTCCTCATCATCATCATCGCTGTCCTCCTCTTCGTCCTCCTCATCGTCCTCCTCAACCTTGGCCTTCTTGGGAGCCTTTTCAAGGAACTCATCATCTTCCTGTTCACCCTTCACCTCCTCATCAGCACCAGCCTCTCGCTTCTTCTTGCTCTTCTTGGTGGTGGCAACCTGCTCGGCTCGGTCCAGATCCACGTCCAGCTCGCCGTTCTTGATCTTCTCGGCAAACTCTGCTCGGAACTTTTCTCGCTGCTTGGAAGACTCAGTAGTCTCATCCACAGCTCCATTGGGGTACAGAGAAATGTACTTGATGTCGTTGGGGAAATGGGTGGTGTAGGCGAGATCAGCCATGTACTTGGTGACGAGAGCCTCAGCGTCTGCCTTCTTAGCATCCGAATCAGCAGTCTCAACCAGCTTTCGAGCCTGCTTGACCTTTCTGGAAGCCTTTTGTCGCTCGAAGAACCGAATCATTCGGTACTTTTCGACGTTCTTCTTGTTTTTCCGGGCGTTAATCAGATCCTCAGCCTCCACCTTGTAAGCAGCCACGGCTCGCTCCAGCTCGATTCGCTTCTGCTCGTCCATGGGCACGGGTCGTTTGAGCACTCGTTCCAGGTCTCTGATTCGCTTGAGAGTCTTGGTGAGACCATCTCCGGTCTTGGCACCGCCGACCTCACGTGGTCCGCGACGTCTTTTGTTGTTTGTGGGTCGTCTTTGCGAAGGATGAGCCATGTTGTGTGATGCTTGATTGTTAGATATAGAGGTACCAAAAATATCATGTCGGTTCGCATGCAGCAAATATTTTAGAGTTTTGGGACCAATGGAGATAACGGACTTAGACATCCCTATCGGGACAGTGCTAAACACTCAGGCAGCTCATGTAGGGGAACACGAAATATGTGCCAGAGTAATCATACGTAATCATAAGCACATTATGGAAAAGCCTCGAAGACTCAGGGGTGCATTACCGAGGTGCACTTTTGGCTGTATAGCAATCAGCGAGATAATGATGGTGAAATGAGGTGGCGTCAAGAACCGTTAATAGCACTGTCATTGGTCACAAGACTGGACGTGCTAAGGCCCTGGTAACTACGGCAACCAACTACAAGGTCTTCTAATTACTGGACAGCCTCACCAATGGAATTCCCCAATTCAAACGTAGCCAAAGGAACTAAACTCAGACACCCTTAACCGTTGAATTAGACACGGTCTAGAGATAGAGGAGAGACATGTTGTAGCTACTTGTAGTGAGCGTGTCAGTGTATCAGTGTGTGTCAGGACCACCAGGATAGGGGCACTCACGTGACATATATAACTGCACCAGCCACGTGACAGATAATCTCCGTCACCCCTCCCTCCTCTCACTCATCACACCATAAACCCAATCCCATCATCCCTCTCCTATATGTATGTACAGCATGCGTTCTACCCCCCCCCCCAAGGTTACCCTACCGCTGGATCACGTACGTCCAAGTGTACATATCTGTACTGCTGCTCCTAACACGACATCTCTCATCTTATACCCTCTACAACCAACAACACAACACACACTAAACATGTCTTGGCAAGGTGAGTATCAAGGCGACAATTCGATCCAATTCACACCGCTCCATGGCTCTTACTAACCCAGCTTACGTTGACAACCTGGTTGGATCTGGCAAGGTCGATAAGGCCGCCATTTTCTCCCGAGCCGGTGACTCCGTCTGGTGCACCACCTCCGACTTCTCCGTGGCCCCCGCCGAGGTCCTGGAGCTGGCCAAGGGCTTCGATGACCCTTCTCCTCTGCAGGCCGGCGGTCTGCACATTGCTGGCCAGAAGTACTTTCTGTTGCGAGCTGATGACCGATCCATCTACGGAAAGCACGAGCAGAGCGGCATTATCGCCGTGCGAACCGGCCAGGCCATCATTGTGGGCCACTACCCCGACGGCATCCAGCCCGGAGAGGCCACCAAGGTCGTCGAGGCTCTTGGAGACTATCTCATCAAGGCTAACTATTAGTGAATGATATTGAATGATTGGAACATGAAGTGTGGGGTGGGGTGGGGAGGCGAGGCGAGGGGTGGCACAGAGGTGACATGGACAGACACGTGGCAATTGGACCAGGAGGTTGAGCAAGGAGGCATTCAATTGATGCTTCCTGGTGATCTTGCCCTTCTAATGCATGATATGTCCATTTCATGTCCCTGCCCATGTGCACCCCACATCACGTGTCCTTTGCTCTGTAGATGCTGACAACGCCACAGTTGTACAAAGCCTCAATTGTAGCTAGTAGAGTACTCGTACAGTACCACTCATTGTAATCACGTGACCACAGTCACCACCACTACACCTCCTCCCGATTGCCACCTGTAAGCGCAAGATTGTAATTAACTCAATTGGAGATGACGAGATCAGCAATGTTCAATATAGTCAATTATTACTGACCACAGAAAACAGGCCATAATAAGAGAAACACATACAGTATACAGCCGGGCACCCAATTTCAAGTTCGACAACAACTATCGGTATTACCGTAGCCGTGCGGGGTTATTACGGAGCGACTGCCCGTACACTCTCAGTCCCTCTCCCACATCACCATATCTATACATCTATGCAATTACATGAACCTGGTACCGGCATATGTGCTCGTACCACACCACCATCTCCATCACCAACGACGACTTAGACGGGAAGAATTCGCACTCCGGCAAGTCGGTCAATGACTGGGGCCACGGCAGGGTGTCTGAGAAGAGGCCCAATGACGGGCATGGACCGCAGAAACGCGACAATGACGGCAAAAAAGTCGCCAAACAGCGCCAGAATGCCCACCAGCTCGATGGCAAAGCCAATGAAGGGCCGCTTGATGAGAATCAGGAAAATGCCCAGAGCAAAGGCTATCGATCCACGCAGCTTCTGACGTCTAGCAAAGAAGGCCAGCGTTTTCTGGGGTCCGATCAGAAGAGTGATTCCGATGAGGAAGAGAATCTGTGTTAGAGGAGGGAAGAGGAGACAAAGTTGAGAGCACAGCGAGGGGCGTGTCTCTTGCGTCAACGTTAGAACAGACCCACCACAATACTCACGTTTCCAAAGGCCATTAGAGCCGAATCAAAGAAGGTCATGATTCCCAGAAAGATGAAGAAGACGCCTATGTTAGTGATGTTTGGGGGGTTGCGGGGATCACAAATGAAGCCCAGCATATGGATCAAATCGTGTCGTTTGTGTCATAGTCGTTTGTGCCTGATCGTGTCGTTATCGTCTCTGTCATTTGCAGCAAGTACTCTGTTGCTTGCTAACGTGTCTGTACCTCATAGATCTGCGACGTGTACCGATCTGTCGTGTTTGTGACGTGTCCTATCAATCTGTGTCGTGTTTGTGTTGAACCTCCGTCTGTATCAATCATCTGTGTCGTTCGTGTTTCCCCCCCAGTGAACGCGTCTCTTTCACTCACCTCCAGCCGTAAAGGCCGCGCCGTATTCTGTGTTAGTTGTGTCTGAATCGACTTGTCGGGTCCGTCTTGTGCTCCCTCTGACCAGTCCTTGGTCTCACTCACTTTGCATGTCGCTGAACATTTGTGTAGTATTTCTTTTCTCTGTCTGATGTGTATGATAAGATCACAAGTCGTGAATTCAAAAAGTTGGGTGGGAGTGCAGCACAATGTCGTCCGACCGAAAGAGAACAATGCAACGGCGTGATAATTAGGGGTCGATGTCAAATGGACTTCAGGAGTGGGAGACTGGGGAACAGCTATATATATACACGTGGCCGAAGATCAAGGTGACACAAGCAGAGTCATACAAACGCGCCAAGTGTAGATTCTGGTGGAAGGTATAAATAGCAACCCCCAGGCACAGCCTTACACTCCATTCACAAGCTACTGTGAGGTCCACGTCCCAGACGTCCCTCAAGCTTAAATCGCCTCTCAAAGTGGATCGTTAAAATCTTTACGTGTTGAGGAGGGAGAAGGGGTGGCAAAGAGAAATGAAAGTGAGTTAGACGCGTAAATAAATTCGGAAGAGATACGGGGAAAATTCGAATTGACAGCAGTGTGTCACAATCTAATTGCGTCCATTTCAGCAGATTTATTGCGCTTACGGGTAATCGTCTGGACCCTCCTGGCTAACGGCGTCAGGGATATCTGCAGGAGTCAATTGGTCGGTGTGAATTAGACGCGCATGTTCAACCAAGTTACTTGAGAGGGTCAACGAAATGAAGAGAAGCCCTAAAACTGCGTGTAAGAATCGGATCGGCTAGATATCTTACGACGGAGCTGCTTGGCATCTATTGAATCTAATAGGACTCTGGCAATTCTTCTAGCAGAACTGCCGCGTCCACACAACAGACTCATAGTCTCATCTGTGTGTATGCGCAGCTATGTGAAGTTACCATACACACACTCACACATTCACACCACCACAATGACGCTACCTATGAATCCAGACATGGACAAGATTCTCCTGTTTGGAGACTCAATCACTCAGTACTCGAGCGATCAGGGACTCTCATTTGCTCTCGCCCCGGCCCTTCAACATTTGTATCAGCGAAAACTCGACATTCTGGTCAGAGGGTACTCCGGCTACAACACTGATCAGGCAGTACAGTTCTTCGATCACATTCTGGAGCACGAAAAGGGAATCAAGCTGGTGGTGATCTTCTTTGGATCCAACGACAGTGCCACAAACGAACAACATGTTCCTCTCGACAGATACAAGACGAATTTGGAGAAGCTCGCCCAACAGGCTCTAGATAGAGGTCTGAAGGTGATCATCACAGGCCCAGCTCCTCATGACGAATTGGCACGAAGAGAAATGTTCAAGGATGAGCCGGGTGTCAATCCTCGATCGTCACAGCTACAAAGAGACTACTCTGACGCTGCCTGTGAAGTGGCTCTTAAGATGGGTCTTCCTTGTATTAATCTATGGCATGCCTTTGCCAAGGATGCTGGATGGGAGACAGGAATGCCATTACCTAGCACAGTTGCAGGAGAGGGCAAGGGCAACGAGACTTCTGTCACAAAGTATCTCAGTGATGGTTTGCATTTCGCCGGTCCAGGTTACAAGGTGTGGTTTGACGAGTTGGTCAAGGTGATTGCAGAGCGGTACCCTGAGCTGAAGGAGGAGAATCTCAAGACGGTGATGCCTTTGTGGAGGGAGTTTTACGAGAAGAAGTGAGGGCCATAAAGGGGATGAATATGTACCTGGTACTGCTTCTGGTATAGAGGACTGAGTAAGCTAGCACTTGGTCCACAAGGGAGTACATGTACCAAATATAGACGTTGACTGCGGTTGAGCGGTGGAGGCGTGACCAACCGCTCTACAAGACCAGCAATGGCGAATTTCCCTTCGCCGCTAGTATTTCATTAGATTTACTACCAAATGTTTCGAGTAACCACACAAAAACCCCCATTACTGTAATGCACATTAGCACCTCCACCTGATTGAGTTCGTGATGCATGGACATGCACTAAAGTGAAATACTGACGTGTCTCTACAACTCCACTCTGATACATCACAACACACACAATAATGCGATTAACGGTGATTCTGACATGTGCCGCCGCCGTCCAGGCACAAATGTTCGGCAACTTTTTCAACCAGATGCTCAAGAAGGAGTTTTCCGTGGAGGAGTCCTGGCATAACCAGGAATATCATAAAGGTGAGTGAACGAAGAGCGAAGAGAGGAAGGAGAGCAAGGATTGGAGCTACGAGTCAGGGAGGGATTTGACGAGTGGTATCAGATGGAGACAAGAGACTCATCGGTGAGACGGCTCAAGCGCTGTCTCAAGAGATGGCCTGGATCAACAGTTAACACTGGTTGATAAGACACACACTACTAAAGCTGTGTCATCAGTGAGCTGTCGTTCACACCAGATTGATCCACCAATCGTGTCCGCTCAGAACCTACGGTCCTTCGCTTCCGAGCTAACCCAGTATCATGTGACAACGGCCACGTCTGTCCAGACACCCTCACATGCGTCAAGACGCCACTGGACTGTCCCTGTCAATTCCCCGCATCGGAAATCAAGTGCGTGTACCCCGACAAGTCTGGCTACGTGTGCATTTCCAAGCCTGGCGACGGCTACGACGGATCAGACGCCTCTTCCAAGGCCGAGGATGGAGTCAGAGATTGTGCATGGGTCAACAAGGCCTTTAGAGGAGAGCTCTAGGGTATTATAGAATAGAATGTATTTATAGAGAGAATGTGTGGGGGTTGTAGATGTGTGACGATAACAGCTAGAGAGCCCCAGATAGTAGGAGTCACAGCAGAAAGAGCTGAACAACAAGTACGAACGAGCACTGCCAGTACGAGTACTACGTACAAGTATAGTCTTCGTGTCAGCCGCAGCAGTCTCTTTCGCCGGTTGATTATAGCAAGAGCTGGCTCAGTGATAGTCTGGTAGAGACGGACTACGTGTGATCCACCCGAACTGAACATTGACTTCAATGGTACCATGGTACGGGGCTTCGACATTCAGCGACTAGGATTAGTTGGTCTGGAGGTACACTCTATGATGCAATGTTATCATATGTACATGAATAAATATATGAGGGGGAGAGATATAATCCAGAAGTAACGCAAGTTATCACAGAAGACATGCTCTCGGCATGGGACTGTTGCTCCCTTGAGGTTGAGAGACTCTGAAGGAGATCGAGTCGACGCTATGCCGAAGACAGCCCACAGTTCTAATAGGGTGAGCAGGGCTTAGACAGTCTCAGTCAGAAGAAGACTCTTGGTGGTCAGACGCACGAGGAGAACTAGCTTGCTGTAGTCTTAGTCAGAAGAGTAACGACGTATGGTAGCCTTGATCAGAAGTGTGGTGCTCGATTTAAAGATAGCATCTCATTCCCTGCTCAGCTCTGACTAATAGAGAACTCACTCAATCCGTAAGGAAAGAACCTCAGGTTTCCTGGACGTCTCCTCACACTCCTCACTCACTGCTGACTCACTCGCTCACTCTGTTCGCCCGTTCGTACGCCGTTCGTTCGTAGTGTCCTTAGTCTCGATTCCTCGAAGGAATCCACCGTCTATACACCACCTCTCTCACTTTGAACCCCTTCAACACCTCCACCAGTTTGTCATCGTCAACCTCACCAACATCCTTGGGCGCGTCCACGAAACAAAAGACGGTCGTCTTCTTGACTCCTCCAATGACTCGACACAGATTGGACTGCCACCAAAAGTCTGGCATGGGGTCGTCCTTGGGCATCACCTTGATACAAAACTCGGCGTGAGTGAAAGGAGGACCCTTTTTGTAGAGCAGGAAGTCAGCTCCAAACTTGATACCCGATCGAACACACCATCCAAGAGATCGATAGTGATGGTAGACGGCGTAATAAGTCAGAAACTTGGGATCCTTCCGTGTAAACTCCTCAACCATAGCTTTCACATCCATATTTCCGACCTTCAATCCAAAGGCCATATGTAGAAACAAAGCCTCAACGTCCATGAGTTGAAGAAACTCGATATCCACCAGATTACCGTCTTTGTCAACAACCTCATCGTCTTCAGTCCGTCTTTCCATCTCATAAGACTTTGCCAAAAACGCGTCTCGATCAAATTCAGGACGAACAGGTTTGTCATCTTCATTCTTGTCGGCCACAGAAAGACCTCGATCGATATCTTGTCTTCTCTTCAATTCCTCCTCCTCAGCCTTGGCTCGCTCAGCCTTGAAGTGCTGTCGTTGTTCTCGTCGAAATTGAGTCACCTCTTCAGGAGCATACACTCCTTCCTCCACATGAAGACCCAGACGTCTCTTGGTTCGGATATCCCAAGAGGGCTCTGATCGAGACAAGATACCCTTGCCAAAAAAGCCCATCTTCCAAAGCCCCTCTCGAGCGTCTCCAACACACCTCACTACACCATCAACATACTCGGCGGTATACTCTGGGCTCGTATTGCCGGCAAAGATCCATCTACAGAGAAAATACAGCACCGAGATGGGATTGTGTATCACCGGTGGCACGACATCCACCACATACGGGTATGGATGGGGGTATAACGCGTTCAAGTTTTGTTTCTTCATTATAAGGCGATCAAAACACAAGTTGTCGAAGTGGGCTTTGGTTAGTAAGAGGTAAGGGTGCAAAAAGGGGCATTCCACAAAAATCAGATACCGTTGTAGTCTATAGAAATCACTCTCAGGAGTTCAAGAAAGGTTTTCGATATCATCATGTGAAGAGAGAACCGGCGTGGGTTCTCTGTTTCTGTCGCTGGATACTCACCAATTGGCTTTGTGGTTGTAAGAGAAAGTTGGGCCAAAGATTTTCAGCTTTATACTTGCATCGTCGGGTTACCCGGGGGTTGGGAGTTCTGAGATGTGTGTTCTAAGACTGATGTTTACTGTAGAGAGAGGAGGGGGGTGCAAAATACGAACCAGTAAGTAGTTTTGAACAGTTGAAGTCGCAATTGATAGAGAATCGCGAGGAGAGTTTTCTGTCAAAAAATTACGTCTATATCTTCCTGGGATCATACTTTTGATAGGTGCTCTTTCTTCACCCCTATTGACATGGTCATAACCTATCAAGCTGGACATGCCTGATGGAGAAGACACCAGGGTGGCCAAAAGAGATGGAGAGGATCCAAAAAAGATAGGTCGTACCCGGACTCGAACCGGGGTTACTGGAAATCAACTGTTTAGTAGTCAGAATCCAAGGTGATAACCACTACACTATACAACCGGAAGTTGAGGGTAAAGTTGGGTGGGAGACTTTTGAGGGTGAATATGGAAACTTGTTCCGCGATTTGTGGGCGATTGGGGGGAGGTAGAAATGTTTTGAGAGTGCGATTATGATGAGCAAAGCCTGAAGTATAGGATGAGACTTTCTCCGGTAAGATTTGAGCTCGTTTGAGACATTTGAGGTGAGTGTCGAATTGACGAGAAATTACTTGAGTTTTAAGAATTCAACCCAACTGGGAAGTGCAGAGCCAAGTAATGCTAAGTAATAGTCACTTGAATACACCGCTTGCAGTACATCCAGGACGTGGTTCTCTGCCGGAAAAAAATACAATTCTATTGTGGGTACTTCATAAAGTACATTCTGACGTCATTTGGTTCGATAACTACTCTCCAAGGCTAACAATGCAGGTACTGTACTCGTACTTGTAGCCGTTGTGACCAAGCTGGATCCGTTTAAGCATGTCCTCTTTAGGATCCGCACAGATGAGAGTATCAAGTCTGTCGATATTGTAGTTACAAAGAGCAAACCAGTACCATTTGGAATTCAGAAACGAGAGGAGTCTAATGGTGCAGGTCTCGTTTGTGTAACATCACGAGGGTGGGTTTTGTATGGTTCCTAGAGCTTGAGTGTTGAAACTCCGACTCTGTAAGACGATGATAGAGTGATTATGTATACATGCCACTGATGGTTGAAACGAAAGAGCCATTAGAATAAACAGAAGACGACGAATCGAATGATGTAGTTCATATATCTGTGTGGAATATAAATTGGCCGAGATAGGACTCAGTTTCCTTAAATAATGCACGATGACGTCATCCTTGTTAATTACTGGGTCACGGATTGACAAGCTGTTTTTTTTTTTTTTTTTTTTTTTTGGTTCACCCTGGTCATTTCTGAGAAAGGTCCCAAAAGTCCAAAAGTCGGAGGGTGACCCATGCACTTGAAACTTTGTTGGAGGATGAAACAACATTAGAGGCGAGGGGTAGATAAACAGATAGCACCATCGGAATCGCCTCATTCTGAAGTTTCATGTGGTACTACTTTTGTGGCTCTACTATCACTTTCAGAAAAATGCTTGATTAGTCAGCAGGTCTGAAACGGCCAATATGCCTGGGTAGGTGCCAGGCGAATTGGCCGATTCTGGACTTTTCGAAAAACGTCGCTTTTCAGTTTCAAAAAGCAGACTAGGAGATAACACCGATCTTGGCGAGTTCGCTAGTATGTCTCTTTTGCTTCTGAGATGAGAAATGGTGATGAGCTAGGGAGCTTCAGATTCGGTATAGGGGTTACCCGGCCTAGAGCACTTGGCGAAGGGTGTATATTACGCCGAGTAAGGGTCAGAGGGAGACGGGCAGTTGTTAGGATTGATATTTGAATCTGGGAGATCCCTCTGGTACAGTGACACGATGGTTTTTCTATGGGGGTGTGTCCCTTTAAGTCTCATCCTGTTTCTCTCATAGATAGAGAAGATGACTACTCGTACTTTACAGAACCTATCATTTTGATGGAACATAGCCAAAAGCTGCCAGATCTGACTGGGATTACACATGGATTGCGAAGCCTATCAAACCATCCAATTCTGACCACTTTCTCTCTACTAGTATAGATACACGTAGCTACCAATGCTGCTGCTACAAATATTTCATAGTGTGTTTCAGGGTTGTCCACATTGCACCCTCAATTGAATCACCGCAAGCCATTACAGGTGACTACAATACACATTCCACTTCATCTGAATCATCAATTAATTCATAAACTCACTAACTCGTGACTATCTCTCTTTTCCTAACTCAAGCTGGACTCGTAGAGCTTCAGCGAGTGGGAATAGTGGGACACAGCTACAAGGGAACATCGTACGGCTCACTCTTTTCGTCCAACTTGCTCACTTCATTCACAAGTTAGGCAGCACTGACCTTTGCAGTCTTGCTGACATCATCGTAGGTATCAAACCGTCGCTGAGTTCCAACGGGAATGTTCTGTCGGGCGGCAGCAAGCTCTTCGGGCTCAAGCTCAGCGTAGACAACGGTCTCGTCAACATCGGCCTCGGCAACGATCTTTCCAAGAGGATCGGACACAAGCGAGTGGCCAAAGGCGTGGTAACCAGAGTTGAGGTCCTGGGCAGGAGAACAGGCAATGACGTATAGCTGGTTGTCAACGGCTCGAGCTCGGGCCAACAGGTGCCAATGGAGAGGTCCGGTGGTGGTGTTGAAGGCTCCGGGGTAGATCATGGCAAAGGCGCCCTTTCGAGCAGCGGTGGCAGCCACTTCGGGGAATCGGATATCGTAACAGATACCCAGTCCAACCTTACCATATCCCTCCATATCAAACAGAGTGATCTTGTCGCCTCCAGTGAGAGTCTCGCTCTCCTTGAAGGTGATCTTGCCGGGCACATCAATGTCGAACAAGTGCAGCTTTCGGTGCTTGCTGATAATGTCTCCAGAGGGAGAGAAGGCCACAGAGGTGTTGTAGACCTTACCGGCGTCAGACTCGGGGTACGAGCCTCCAACAAGGAACAGGTTGTGTTTCTTGGCGAGATCGGACAGAGCAATGGTAGTTTCGCCACAGGGGATCTTCTCAGCGTACTTGGGGAAAGCTGAGACGGCATAGGGCGAGTTGAAGCATTCGGGCAGAACAACCAGCTTGGCTCCGTTCTTGGCTGCCTCGGCAACCTTTGTGGTCACCTTGGCAATGTTGGCGGCCTTATCGGCTCCAGCGGCGAATTGAATCAATGCGACTTTCAGAGACTGTTTGAGAGACATGTTGTGATGGGTGGTGTATGAGTTGAAGATGTGTGACTGACTATATAGCTTTCAAGTATGACTGAACTCATGTGAGATAAGGTGCGGAAGTGGTTAGGGTTGAACGGAAAGGCGGGAGAAGATGGATGGTGTAAATGTGTGTTGGAGTGGTCGGAAGCTGGTGGAAGAAGCGGTAAAGGGTTAGGGTAAACTAATTGAGTCTTTGTGTTCATTAGTTGAGCTCTCCTTTTGGTCGCCGGCGTGGTTGCATCACCCTACAATCTGGCAATAGACGGCTCGGTTCTCGAATTGTGTGGCTTGCATGATTGGGTGATTAAGGGCAAGGGCAGAGAGTGGGGGTGGGGTGGGGAGAGCGCCGTATGTGGGTGTTTGTTGAGATGGTGGTGGTAAAAAGTGGCTGTGGTTGTATGGGATGTTTTGGTGACTGTTTGGGGGTGTATGGTTGACTGCGGTCAATGTTCAATGTTTAAGGTGAAGTGTTAAGAGAGAGGTTTGGTTGTGTAGTTGGGAGGTGAGCAGAACAGTTGACTATTAGATGGGCTGTCCTGGCAACGTTAACAATTGTGGCAACTGGGAGGAGTGATTGAGGGCATGTGAGGTTAATGAGAAGCGCGGCCCCAACTAAAAGCTTTTGGAAACAGGTCTTTTATGGTATCAAAACGATCGCCTCACTCTGAATATCTCAATAATCACATTCCCACTTACAATCTGAGGAGAACTGGCCTCGTTAAACGCCTCTTACGAAAGGGTCATTTCTCGGGCATATGAATAGAGTTTTAAGTGGTTGGGAGGAATGGCGAAACCATTCTATTGTGGTGATAATCCCCCAAATGAGGCACAGTAATAGGCTTCAGAAGCACAAATGGGACACGAAGCAGTTCACCAAGCACCACCTCGAGGGAGATGAAAATTTCGGAGGAATGTGCTAAGCGCGTACCCTATGCTTGCGCACTTGACATATGCGCTTGTTGGAGGGATCTATTGACTGCCAAGTGAATTAGAGACATTGAGGAATACCGAATGGTACAATATGTTAGCTAATGAATGAGGGCTAGAGCTCGATAGAATCGAATGAGGAAGTGATGAAGTCAATTGATGATTACCCCAGTATACTAAAAGTGTCTCTGAACGCGACTTTCAACTCCACCTGCCCAATTGAGCCCTGACGGCTGTCAAATCCCTTACCTCACTTTGAACTACTTGCTGAGAATAGGGCATGCACCTTGAATAGGAAGGAAAGGGCAGAACGAGGGGGTAAATGTGGATAATTCCGTGCCGCTTTCTGAAAAATCGATTCTGCAGACCTCAATTATACGTATTTCGAAGTCCCCGCATTATTATCTCGTCTAAAAAAGAGGGCTGAAAACGGGGTGAAATCGGGAGTTTTTTTGCAAAAGTACGGCATGTTGAAACTCCTTCTTGCTGATCAGGTACTCCGTAGCCGAGGACCTTCTCAACCAATCACAGTAGAGAGCAACGTTGCATTTTAAGTCACAGCTGGTACATTCCAATGCGAAAAGGTGTCAGTGCTTAAAACGGCTTTGTCTCACAACATTAGACGCCAAAAAGGGGCTACACGCGACGCCTTTCTCTTCCGCAGAAATTATCCATTCGAAAAAAAAAGACCGAAAACACCATGATGACACGGGAGTCGACGCCTACGAGGTCCAACAAGGCTCGGAGAGCGTCTTCGAGACTGAAATCGCCTCTTACTCCTCAATTGCCTCCCAATCGGCCCAATCGGCCCAAGCGACCCAGAGATGAGCACCAATATGGACAGTTCCGACATCTCATTATGGGAAACGGAGAAGTTCAGGAAACATACGATCCAGACTCGTGTAAAGACCACATCCCACTACACGCTGCCAAAGCCCTTCTTCACGTCCACAGCCAGAGCCACCACGTCACCAAGGGACGAATGACTGTGGAGTTTGAGGTTGGAACTCCTGCTGAACCTCGCACCATGAAATACAAGTCTTCCAACAATGGTTGGGTGCCTTTCAAGTCGGGAGAAGCTAAGGCTGTTGTTCCTCATTGTCCTGTGATTCTCAACGTCAAAGCCACGCAGTGGTCAGACGTGTACAACACCATTCGAGACTGCAATGTCGAGGCGCTTCAGATGCAACACAAGGCCATGATTTCCAACGACATTGAGCAGTGCAAGTATGATCTGAAAAAGTGCCATAACGACCAGAAGCTTCTTGAAGCCCTCCAATGCTACTTTGGTCGAAGTCTGAACAGGTTTTACGAACTGATCCACCAGAAGCAAGCACTTCTGAAACAGGTTCCTCTGTTGAGAGAAAAGGCGGAAGATTGCAAAGCCAACCATTTGGAAAGGAAGGAGGAGCTCGCTCATTTGGACTGCGAACTTGCTAGACTTTCAGATATTGTTGAAGTTCACAAAGTCAACAAAGAAAGATTCTTGGAGCAGTTGACGCCTATCATTGATCAGCTTAATCAAGTCTTCTCTCAGCATCCTGAGGTGGTGGAATTCTTGGTCAGCACTATCAAGGGGGAGAGTGAGGAGTTTGCAATGCCCATTCCTTTCGATGACAGACAAGGACCTGAAAACAACCCAATGGCCTCTAGTGAGCCTCCCAGCTCTGACCTTTTTGTGTCGCCGAGTGTGCCGAGCTCCCAGGGTGATC
This sequence comes from Yarrowia galli, assembly GCA_900519055.1. Lineage (NCBI taxonomy): Eukaryota > Fungi > Ascomycota > Dipodascomycetes > Dipodascales > Yarrowia > Yarrowia galli. Next base: position 3,420,009 of record ULGS01000006.1, on the reverse strand, counting down.
AAGGCTCAGTTGCGGAGCCTGAATACGGATCTGAAATCGAGTCAGTCTTTAGCGTCCAGAGCCCTTTGGAGAAGGCCTTCAACATCCTACTGGATGAAGTGAAACGTGACAAATACATGTTGGAGAAATCCATCGAAGAAGAAAGTCGGGAAGTGGAGCGACGCACTGGGTCTTATGATGGTGCCTTCATTAGTCTCCGATACCTGGAGAAGGAGCTTGGTGGATACCACCGAATCTCAAACACGTGTCACGACCCTCTGCCTCAAGAAACATCATCGGTCACTAAAACTGAAAGGCTGGCACTGGCAGAGAGGCATGCGCATTTGGACAACTGTGCGGCTGAGGATGATATCACCAAATTGGACAAAAAGAAAGACATCAGTGTTGCCGAGTTTACCAAAGAGCACAGGGACAAGCGTGATCTGATTCAGGGAGATGGATTCATGAAATTCATGAAGCATGCGTTTCGAGATTCAACGAAGAAGATTGTTGGACCATTGCGTTCATACATACAGTTTTCCAAAGACGCCTCTGAGCAGCAGAAACACCTCATTCTGGCTTACCTGGAAGCCCATTTGACCACCTTTCTGGTGACGACGGACAGTCACAGGCACTACTTTGAAAACAGAAAGAAGCAGTACAACGCATTCGATGTGAACGTTGTTGTGTTCGAGAAGAGGGGTCTGAAATCCAGAGATTTTCAAGGAGACGGCAACACTAGCTCTATTCTTGAGCTGCTTCATTTCGACGACGACAGCGTGAAGGAGTATCTGATTTCCAAGTACTCCATTGACATTGTTGGTGTTTCTCATCTGAAATTTCTTCCGGAAAAGGGTCATTTTGTCGACCCCAAATCCAATCGCCAATTCACCGGAGAAGGTCACATTCGAAGTAAAACGCTTATTGTCACCAGCGATTACCGCTGTGACATTGCCAGTGCTGTGCCTTCCGCTGTGGATTTCGGAAAACGTTCCAAGTGGCTCAACTTGAGGCTACTCGAGGCCTTTGAACAAGTGTCCGATTTCAGGACCGGACTCCAAGGGCGTGTCGCTTCACTGAAAGACCAAATCGCGGCTCTCAAATCTGAGTGCGACAGGAAGAAAGGAGAGCTGGTAATTGCTCAACAAAAGCTCTGCGAGGCTCGTGAGCGTATCGACAAGATTGCTTGCACCATTCATGTGATCCCCACACTGAAAGATGACTGCGAGTCTCTTAGGAAGTCCTTAGAATCCGAGCAGACAAAACTTGTTCGAGCAGAAGGCGATCGAAGGGAAAAGTATGAGTCGAGACAAAGAATTAAAGAGCGTTTTGAAGCTTTGCGGACCCAGGCAGAAGCGGTCGTAAAGAACTATAAACACGAGAAAGCTGCTTTGACGAGATTAGAGGAAATGACGGAGTTGACTGAAGCCGATAAATTGTGCAAAGAATACCAAAACAAACTGGACGTGTTTAAGCTTGCTAACCCGGAGGTGATTCTCAGTAAAGAAGCCAAGAAGGAGTCTCAGGACAGTGTTGCAAAGAAATTGAAACACAACGCTTTCGCGATCAAGAGCCTACAGCTTCGACTGGAGAACTGCCGGAAGCAGCAAGGTGATTATGTTGTCATCGGCCCAAACACAATCATCGATTATGTGGCCAAGCTGGGTGTTGAGATAGACACTCAAAATTTCGACAGGACTGTGGCCACTGCTGCTATTTCGGCAGTTATCAACCAGATGAATTGTCCCACTGTTTTCGTCAACGGAGATATTGAAGTGAGCTCGGACAAGCAGTTGCTGATTGTGGGAGAGAGAACCGGGGATCTGATTGATCTTCAGTGATTGTGTAATTTTATGTACTTGTATTTGTGTAATGTTATTGTTAATGATGTGCTTGTACCAAGTCATAGACTAAGTAAACCCACCCCCTTGGAGCCAAATGTCCCAACTACTGTACTGTAACCTTATCGAGCAATACTGGACATTGTTCCCAAAGCTAATACTGCTTTCGTGCAATACTTAGCACACCTGCTCAATTCATGAACATGCCTCATCTCCTTCACCCAGTTCTGGGAGTCTCCAGAGGCTGCAGAGGAACTGGAGGATGATGACCCACCTCCAAGAGAGTAAGAACAAAACATGCTACTCATGGTCGGATAGTTCACATGGCATATGAGGAATGGGCATTTTGGGGCTTGCCACATGATAAGCTTTACCTAAGGCCACACTTCCCCATCATCCATTTGTTATGATAGCTTGTCTTGATTAAAGAGTGCATGAGTTACACAAGTAGACTCCACTGTCTATATAGAGGCCCCATACCCCCTTCTTCCTCTTCTCTTCTTCATCAGTTCGGCTCCCCGTGAGTACATCCCTGCTTCCCCCTCTCTGTCTGTGACCATGCCCCTCTTGTCAATGAGGTCCCTTCTAAAGGGTACCGTCAGCGCTCGCCATCATCCCGATGCTCTGGAGAGCCTGTGCTTCTTGATCGACTTTGTTCGACTGGAATGGTATTGTCTCTGACAGACCAATCTACACTACTACATTAACACAGGTCTCGTGACAAGCAGTTCATTCAGGTCTCTGTCATTTGAGAACGACGATATCATGGCGTCCCACATCTTAGCATTGTGTCATGGCGACTGTTCTTTTCAGGAAGCCGACAAGACTGTTGTCTCAGTCAAGAACAACCCGCACCCAAGCACTTCGGGCTCAGCTCTGGCCTTGAAAATGTTGTCGTCTCTGACACTAAAACCGTTTCTTGTTGTCGTCTTCTTTTCTAGTTATAATTAATTAATGATCCTTTGTGATGTTTGTACGCGAGCCTTGTGTAATGAACCTCCAGGTGACGGAAGCCATTCTATGTCCCTACTTCCTAAGGACCCCATCTCGTGAACTTGACTACATCATGTTCTAAGAAGACCTTCTTCAAGGCTCAGAACACCTATTCCTGACTAGACACAACCCATGCCACTCTTCTCACCACCATCTCTTCTCTCATCATCACGAATCATGAATGTTATTATAAAGGTTAGCAGGAGTCGACTTGTGGTTGACTCCACACTACAATACGATGTGCCTTTAACAAGGTCAGGGAGAAATGGCCCCAAGGGTGTGGCCCAGGGGGTGGGTTTACTTAATCCGATTCTGATGTCAACAGTGTGTGCCTTGGGAGATCCTCACTCATCTAAGCCTCAACTACAGCTCAACTAATTCCGGAAGAGATTATTTGACACCAGAGACCGAATCCGATCAGGGTAACGAAGCGGGCTACAGTAAGAAGTAATCAAATACCGAGAAAAAACCGGAAGCCCAAGTACTGTTAGAATAACCTGTACGACACAGTCAAGTACCCAGGTCGATACTGGCACCACTCTCTCTTATTAACAACCCTGACCAACCCTGGCAAGACTCGAAAACACATGAGGGACAATAACAAGGCACCAGTGGACGGGGGCAATCAACCGCAACAAAATCAAGTGCTGGGGCTTTCTTGAGATCACCTGGTGTCTATAGTGTCAACGAAAATGCCTCACTTCTAAGTAACTCTCTTCTTACTCCTTGAAGTGTCATGTTCGTGGGAGCAGCTAGTGTTAACTACGAATAGTTAAGCTGAGATAGACAGTTGACAAAACACCAACAATAGCTGCAGGTAACATAACTAGATTACATAGCTACCCGCCTCCTAGTTGAAGATTCTCAGGTCCCTCTTGATCAGTATCTCTTCAGAAACCGAATCTCAAAAAGGCAACTGGAGCATACAGAGTGACAACAGAAATCAACCAGAACATCAAGTGAATGTGAAATAGCCCAACCAATTCCAAACGTGAGCAAAGGGTCTAGTGAACCTGCTGGAGGATTACAACTACGTACACACACACCCATAATCAAAAGCATCCGAACAACACACACAGAATCCCCAATAATATGAAATGCTACTGTAACCAACTCACAGGTGACCCACAAGATACTCCCCCAAGCTGTCAGTTTGATATCGCCTGACATTTCACGTCACTCCTCCGCAGTTCACCAGGTTGCGAAGTGCTGCACGGCTTCATAGCCGAGTAATGATAGCTGACCAGGAGAGCTACTGCTATGAAACTACTTATCCCCACAGTATCCAGTTTAGCAATACCTGTAACCAGCTCCCATCGTTCATCAGCATTCACTTCCTTCACTTCAGGCTACCTGCCAAACCACTTGACCTTCCTAAAGCGGTAATCTAAGTGGCGACGCTTTTTCAGGCCAACTGCGCAAGGGTATTAAACTGTTCGCACTTCGAAACCACCTCTCTTTCTCTTAGCTACTCAACTAGGAATACTCAGCGTCCACAAAGTCTACCACAGCAGATGACCAAAAGCCCAGCCAACGACATCCAACTGGGGGAAGACACCAGGTTCCAGCCGGGCCATTTTATGTCCCTCAAACTGAACAAGACGTTGACCCACATTTACAACCCTCACAAAAATAAGATCCCCATGTGGGTGCATCGCATTTTCGAGACTCTGTTTGGAGAGACGGACGTGCCCGTCTTCCAAGGCAACTTCGACTATCAATACTCCGTGGAAGTAGCCGACAACGTCCCTGCGCTCAAGGGAATGAAACGGAATACGTTTTTCATCAATGGAGCAGCTGTCGATCGCAGCTCTGAAGGTTGGATACTCCATCCCTACCTGCTCACCATCATCAAGGTTGAGCCTTCTTCCTGGGACGAGTTCTTTGGTGCCGTGGAGTCCTGCCAAGTGCCTGAACTGGAAAACGACCACCATGACCGGGTCCAGTCTCAGCTTGGCCGTCTGAATGAAGTCACACGACAATGGGATGAGGTCAAGGCAGCGGTGGAAGAGAGGGTGACTGTCGAGGAGCTCAACAGAAGGCGAGTGGAGACAAAGGAGAACTCCAGGAGTCTCAAAAACACCAGACACGAGATCAAACAAACAAAGACTGAGATGAAAGAGATCTCCAGAACCATCAGCCTGATGAGGACGATCGCTGAAAATGATCCCCAAGGAGTCTGTCAGTTCCAGCACTTTTGCGACACCGGAAAACCTGAACAAGTCGATAGATCTCTGGATAGGGTCGTTTCCAGAACACAGGGAGCTCTTGACCTTGCCAGAGATGAAGAATTCAAGCTCTCTGAACAGGTGGCCACTTCCAGACTAGCCAAAGAGAAGGAGCTTGATCGCCACAAACGTGGAAAGCGAGATCTCGAGTTCAAAACTGCAATCTTGAACTTCAAGCTGGGACGGTACTCTCCTGGTGATGCGAAACTGCCACTGTATGTGATGAGGTTTGTGAAGTCGTACCCCCTCCCTCTGATTCCATATGAGCCGTCTCTGTTACAGCTTCTGGCGTGGAACGAACGTCGTAGAGGGTATTGTCCGGTTTCTGTCGTCCTTCAGCGGGTCACCATCAAGGGGAAAGCCACGACACTGCAACACCATCTTCTCGCCAACATTTTGTCGCAATTCTCACACACTATCCTCGTTAGGGATCAAAAGGACGAGAGGGCCATGAAAAGACGGCTGGAGAGTATTGGAGACCCTTGTCCCGTCGAAGTCATTGCTGTGGGAGCACTCTTATCAGCTAAAGGAGTCTCCCCAGTCCCACAGAAACACTCCATCCTGTCTTTGCTGAATGTTGAGGATGAACTTGTCTGGGCGTTTCTCGAGTCCAGGCAGTTCGGCAGGATCAGACTCCACCCGGAAACTTGGAGTCATTCTTCGATTGTGGACATTGTTGGCCGCACAGTCGTGTGCAGCGAAAACTCCAAGTTCTGTGAGGTGACCTGGAGCCCGACAAGTGAAGACTTCCAAGACGCCAAGACTCTCGATTGTACCCTCATTGACCACCTGATGTTGAGTGACGGTGACGAGCAGCGCTGTCTGGCTGTGTGGAGGGAGAAACTGGACCTCGAGAAGGCTCATCTGACTCACTTGAAAAACTATCTAGACGCTCTTAACAAGGACCTCACCAAGCACAGTGCTGAACACGGCAAGGTGATGCGCGCAGTGCCCGAGCTTGCCATCAAAGCAGATGTCCTAGAGAGGGTGTCACGTGATTTCAGAGCCACGAGAATCGAGAACCATCGAGAGATTGAAGAGAGGGAGCAGATGCTGAAGGAGAAGCTGGCAGAGCTGCGAAATATCAGAGGGCACCACAAGAGGCAGAGAAAGTGGCTCCGAAACAGGAAAGAAAGTCTTCTGGAGGTGAAAAGTGAGTTCCAACGGAATGCTCAATACGACGAGTTGAGCGAAGAAGAGTTGAAATCCATGCTAGACGAGTTGGAAAACGAAAAGAGCAACTTGGACGAGTGGAAAGAACACCACGACTCTGGCCAGGTTTTCAGAGACACCGTGTGTGACTTTCTTGCGCGCCACAAGGTGAGCATCAATCCCGAGATCCGGCTCAGAGAAGGCCTTGCACGAAGAGCAATGGTGGAGGTTGTCAAGGCAATGGAAGTATCGGTGGTGTTTGTGGACGCGGATTTTCCAGAAGTTGAGGGGAAGCAGATCATGGTGGTAGAGGAGTAGAGAAGCTTAGAGAAGAGTAGAAGAGGGTAAGTAGATGTTGGAGTTAATAGATGTTTGTGTGTGAAGATGGAAGAGGAGATGTGTACTCACGTGGATCGGGAAGGGTATCGCACAGCAGTCTGTTGTTGATCCATAAGTGGTATCTGACGCGTGAGGTAGGGTATCGTGGTTACACCTTATCTGTAGTGGACGTTTTACTCATCCCCAACACTCACAGTCAAGAGCTGGTAGATGTTGATAAGACGTGTTAACCCGCCGGGGGGTATTGTGTGCTCTCAGAAGATGGTGTCTGTGTCGTTTGTAACTGTGTCGCGTCATCATGGTATCAGTGTCAGTGAGCCAGTAACATCCCAATCTGTCTGTGGCATATGTGTCGCCAATCTGAGTCTATGTAACTCACACGTTGGCATCAGTGTTCTAGAGGAGCTGGGAGTCGGAGTGTCAGTGGTGTTGTGTCGTGCGTGAGTTGTCTGGTGAGGAGGCTCTAATGTTATGGTGCCAGCATATCGGGATGTCAACCAACTTTACTCGACAACTTCCAAAAGCTTACCTAATGCTACGGTTTTGCCAACTCCGTTACTTAGCATTTATAAAAGAGCCAGTGGAATCTGAATTTGTCCTCGATACACATAGTCAAAATCCTTCTATTCTCAAGTGTTATATATTAATGCCTTCCTATCTCCTCCCCTCATCCCCTTTACTCTCCCAAAGGCTCCAAAGCCTTGTACTCCTCCACGACTCCATTAACCACCTCTCGGGCCTCGTCAAACTCTCCCAGTCCGTCACTGAACATCTCCTCCTTTCTGTACTGGTCCAAGAACGCGTGTCTTCTGTACAGCTTGTCAAACTGGTCCATTGTTCGCTTAAACACCGATGTGATGGATGTGTGGTTGGCCAGAGACAGTCCTGACACTCGCGATTTCGATGTGGGAATGTATGGAGACCGTCTAGTGAGTGAGATCTGCAATGAAGCTGGAGTGGATGGAATGAAGGGTGCTAGATTTCGTTCTCTGATTCGTAGCAGAGCCTTGTGGACATCTGTAGGGTCAATATCCTCACCCTGAATAATATTCAGCAATGCCACGTATCGAGATTGTCGGGAAACAGATCCGGAGACCATTCTGTTCTTGGGCTGCAGAAGACGTCTCATGATATCGAGAACTGTGGTCTTTCGAACCGCAAATGAGCCTCCGGAAGGATTGGCGTCAAGAACGTCGGCGGAGAATGGAGTGTATGCTGTAGACAAGAAATGCAGTCGTGGGAAGGGCACCAAAGACGCCAGAATACATGCCAGATCATTATGCATGTATCCGGGGTATCTCAGTGTACTCGTGGAGGCACTCATGACACTTGCCACCAGCTGATTGGTCTGATCGAATGTCGGCGATTGAACTCGAAGGGCCTCTGCCGTGATATTTCCCAGTGCTCCATTGTCCAACACAACCACCGAGTCAGCATACTCAGCCAGACGTCTCAGAGTCAGCATACTGTTGTAAGGCTGAACAACGACATCAGACACTTGAGACGACGATGGGAACACACTGTAAGTCTGAATCAGCTTTTTGGGGTACCGATCGTGGATCTGTTCCAGCAGAAACGAACCCATACCACTTCCTGTTCCTCCAGCAATACTGTGTAGCAGCATGAACCCCTCCAACGAGTCAGATCCATCAGCTTCTCGATCCAGCATGTCCAGCAACGTGTCTGCCATCTTGGCAGCGGCAGAATATCCACAGGCGAAGATGTTGCCTGCTCCAGAACCGTCCGCGCTCATGTACACGTTTTCGGGGTTGTAGATTCTGGCATAGGGAGACTCCAAAGCCGTGGAGTTGATGACACGTGGCTCCAAGTCCAGCAACAGTGTTCGAGGCACATACCGAGTGTCGTCAGCCTGGTAGAAGAAAACCTCCTTTCGATCTACCACGTTGGTGGATGTGTTTGTGGTTGGCGAAAAGCTGCCGTCTGGTGAGATGCCGTGTTCTCGACACAATTGCTCCCAGAAACGCGCGCCGATCTGGTTACCGCATTGGCCCGCCTGAATGGTGATGATTTCTCGGGGCATAGCTGTCTCTGAGAAGAATTATGATGGTCGTGTGAAGTGGTGTGTGTGGTGGTGCGTGTACTTTTAAGCTTTGACGACATGTACCTGGTGTGAAATAAGGAAGATTTGAAGTCCAGGGTTAGGGGTAGAAGCGGCTAATGTTAGTACCAAATAGCTGACATACAAGGAGAACAATTGGGCGTCGTTGGTCCTTTGTGTAGTAGTCATCACAACTCACCTAAAGCTTCAAAACTTGGCTTAATTCGTAGACAGGGCAGTAGGGGGTATGCACCTGTTTTAATCTTGTCGAGTGGCAATCGATTGACGTAGTCCGTTACTTTCAAATCTTGGGTTAGTAAAACAGCAAAATGAAACCTCAGTCATCCACTCGTCACACCCCAGGGGCAACGGCAATAGTCGAGGAGGAAGCCCTGTTAAGACAGTGGAGTATCGAGGCACCTGGTGGGTCTCCACGGAAAATAACTCAGGTCGTGAGAGGCTGAGTAATCCACCTTTGTCGTAGGTTGTCATCCAC